>JACGWO010000004.1:14403258-14938209 GCA_034509735.1 Sesamum alatum
TGGGCGTGGCGACGGGCCGGCACCTGGCGGAGATATGTAGAGATGAGTATCCCCATTGGGCCACGTTGATGTTGTGGTTGATGTCGGAGCTGGCGTTGATTGCCGCAGATATTCAGGAGGTGATTGGCAGTGCCATTGCTATCAGGATTTTGAGCAATGGGGTGTTGCCTCTTTGGGCTGGTGTCCTTATCACTGCTTTTGATTGGTAAATGTTTTCTTCTACTACTGTTTTAGTTTCTCACTTTTCATTGTGAGAGATTATCAAGGACTGTTATCAAAATCTCAATGTGGAGTATTTAATAGCAATGAGTGGAACTGAAAAGAGTATCTCCTGTTCATTGCCTAATATTTTTTCTCTCTGTATAGTATGAACTGCTGCTGAAAGCACAGTTTCTTGATTGAACTACTGCAAGTTGAATGCTAACAAGTTTATGTACATTCAATGAAACAGAAAGATTTGAGTAATTGCATAGACATCCATCTTTCTGTGACAAGTGACTACTATACTACTACTAAGACATTGTGGATTTAACACTCTGGATTCCTAGTTCTAACAGTTGATATGTATATAACGTTGTGTATCATAGACATTTGGCAACTAATCTAGCTTTTACCTTATCAGCCATGCTTAGTATTTTCAAGAATGCCGATCAATGGCTTATTTTAGTGATAAACTCCCCTGTCTTGATTAAGGATGCTTGGTCAAGCTGGGGTATTATCCTTGACCAGTTTATCTAGTGAAATATGGTGTCTATTTAATATACATGGTGTTTTCATGAACAGCTTCATCTTCTTGTTCCTTGAGAACTACGGAATCAGAAAGCTTGAAGCCTTTTTCGCTGTTCTTATTACATGTATGGCATTCTCTTTCGCCTGGATGTTTTTCGACACGAAACCTAGTGGGAGGGAGCTCTTAAAAGGTCAGGTATTTTCCATGTTAATTCTGCTACATTTTCTCCTTCAATTCATCAACTTAGTAGAGCTTTAATCTGTTTCAGGGCTGGTGGTACCTAAGCTTAGCTCGGAGACAATTCCAAAAGCCGTTGGAGTCGTCGGTTGTGTCATATCGCCTTACAATGTCTTCCTGCATTCAGCTTTAGTCCAGTCCAGAAAAGTTGACTTGAAAAAGAAAGGCAGAGTACAAGAGGCCCTCAATTATTTCATGATCGAGGCCATCATCGCCATTTTTGTTTCTTTCATAATCAATTTGTTTGTCACAACTGTATTTGCAAAAGGATTCTACGGGACCCCAGAAGCCAAAACTCTAGGGTTAGTAAATGCCGGAGAATATCTTCAACAGAGATATGGTGGGGGATTGCTCCCGATGCTCTACATCTGGGGCATTGGTCTTCTTGCAGCCGGCCAGAGTAGCACCATCTCAGGTACCTATGCCGGGCAGTTTATTATGGGTGGTTTTCTTGACCTTCAGATTCAAAAGTGGCTAAGATCATTGATCACGAGAAGTTGTGCCATTCTGCCGACTATCATTGTGGCTATCGTTTTCAATAGATCAGAAGAGTTGCTTGATGTTGTTAATGAGTGGCTTAATGTGCTTCAGGCAGTGCAAATTCCATTTGCAGTTGTCCCTCTTCTCCATTTAGTGACGAACGAGCAGATTATGGGGGCTTTTGCAATTGGAACTACTTTGGAGGTAATGCATTTTTCATTATCTTCCCATCATTCCGCATGAATTTCTATGTTCTGCCAATGCAGTGAATAAGTGCGTCTAGAAATATGTTTATTTCTTATAAAAATCAAAACATTCATGTCTTCTTCAGATTTGTTTATATGGATTAGTGACCAACGTTTTACATAATATGATGCTCAATCCATATTCTTGCACTATTCTGATGTAAACATTCGAAAGCATTACATTGAGAGCTGAATCATTATCTAACTAGAACTTAATGTTATGATCATTGGAGCAAAAGTTGTCTGTAAAATCTAGTTGATGAAAGTCATTGCACTTGTCGTCTGATTGAGAAACCCGATTGTTTCTCCTCTATGAAGTTTCTTTCACATCCATAAAGTGTAAGCCCAAATGACGGTGGACTTTGATCAAGCGGTGTTAGCTACTCATAATCTACACAACGGTAGTTGCTCTAAACTTAATCATGCATTTTTCTGTGCTCTGCTATAGATGTCATATACTCTTGGATGCCAGAAAAGTAACAGGAATCATTAACTGCTCGCATGTTTCTCTTTGATTCGATGCTCATCAAAATTTTGGGATAGTTACACTTACACCTTCTTAACTATGTCAAATTATTGAAACCACCTCCACTCTTTGAATAATTAGAGAGACACCCCCGTCAATGATGCCCCCATTGCACTGGTACCCTGTTATTTACGTTTTCATTGCATTGTCACCTCTCGACTTGATGGAAAGATCAGCAACTTGTTTAAGCAGTAACGGTGATTTCTACAATTTGGTCATAGATGAGGGGGTATTAGTCTAATTGTGTTATTAGTAAGGTCGAATCAAGCTCAGGTCGAGTCATGAATATCCAGCAATTCTACTGAACAACACTGCCTGAAGAAAAAGGTAAGATTTTACTCATCATACTTCATTGTTGTTCTTTCTCAGAGGATTTCCTGGGGTGTGGCTACAGTTGTCATAGTGATAAACGGATACGTTTTGGTGGACTTCTTCCGATCAGAAGTTCATGGATGGCTGTTTGGAATCGTCGTCTGCCTTGTAGCTGCCTCATACGTAGCGTTTCTCTTCTATCTTATCTTCCGCAGCAACAGCCTGTTTATCTCCTTGTTTGGCAAACCACGGTTCGATGGATTTGCTTATATTAGAACTTGAAGGATCGAACCTCAGTACGTGCCTGATAAACGTTCTTCGGTACATGAAGGCCGTATAGTTATAGACCATACAGAACTCCGGTCGAGGAAGAATCTGTCGAGTTCGATGCCCTGCAGGCCCTGTGAATACTAATACAGTATCAGATCATCACAGCTAAAGTTTTTCTTGATCAGAAGCAGGTTAAGTTAATTTTTTGCTTGGATTATTACTCTCTGTAAGCTATAAATTTTAGGGTAAATTACATCTACCTTCCTTGAGGTTTAACATAATTACAAATATCCTCTCGTTGTTTGAAAAATTACAAGTACCCCTGAGATTTGTAACCGTCTAACAAGTAACCCATTTTCATCCATTTTTTTCGGTGAACTAACCAAAATGCCCTTATGCAAATTGAATTATTTTTAAAATTTTTTGAATTTTTTTGGACTACAATATACAAGGTGAGGTTTTTTAAGTTATTTACACAGAGGAGCAATAACGCAATTTGCCTCGGTGAAGGGCTGTATACATAAATTTACCATAAATTTTATATGTGAAGGGCTGTATACATAAATTTAGTGGTATACAACATACGATGTAAGTCTTTTGTTTTTCTTCCTCTAATTTTTCAATGGCACATGTGAAAAGGGCCATATATAATTGTACTGAACACATTTTACCATAACTACTCAAATGTCTGAGAGTTGCAAGTGTTACAAATTGATTTTCAAAATATCATGTTTGTATAGAATGCTGTGGAATCTAAAATGTAATAAATCAAGAAATATTTATTTTTTGCTGCAGATTATAAATAATAGCAATTAAGATAAGTAAAATTAGTTATTATATGGAAATGTTTTGGTTTTTAAGGTTGACATATTTTTTTTAATAAATATTCTTTGAAAATAGTTACCTCTTTCGGTGTCTAGGTAAATTAAAAAGAATTATCATTATCTATATCTATATATATATAAGTATGAATTCATAAGTGTTTGTTTCCTATTGTGAAAGGACAATTACACCCTTACTTAAGTGCTCTTTTTAATATTAATAAATAAAAATTAGTTGTAAAAGAATAAAATTATATATATATATATAAAGAAAAAGAAAACTATTTAGTAGTCCTACTTGTTCTAAACTACTTAGAGAATGAACAATATATCAAACTAAAATAAATAAATAAATATGAAAAATGATATTTCAACACAATTACTTTGCTAGAAGTAATCTTAATTATTCTAAGAAAATTTTAATATACTATGGCACATTAAAGTTTAAAATAAATAACACATGAATAATATATAAAATACTAATCTAAACTTAAATCTATTTAACAATATGTATAATAATGAATAAATATCAAAATTTAATTGTGAATAAAAATTATCAATCTGATCAAAATTCGAAGTACTGTTGAAATTTTGGAAAAGAATGACTTCTAACTGATTGACTTTATTTTAATATTAATAGGTAAAAAGCACCATTCTCCCCCCCCCCCCCCCCCCCCAATGCATTGAGATTAAAGAAAATTACAAGAAATATGCTTCTTGCTATCATTTTTTTTTTTTGTTGCGCTAAGAAACGCATAGCAAAAACAGTTTTTTCTACGATTTTTACCCTGTAGGAAGAGTTCCAACAAAATTGCCAAATCCCCCCCTCCCCCCAAACAAAATAGTAATATAATAAATTATTAAATTTTAAACCTCATAAAGCAATAAATACAATTGACATAATTATAGCTACTCATAAGACAAATAGAACTATTTGATACTTTAAAAGGGTTTAGTCATTAGAAAAAACTAAAAATTAGTATAACATCACGAATCAATTAAAAAGGACTAGAAATAAAAAATATTGATAAAAAGTAACAAAAGAGAAAATTATACCATTGCCTAATATATTACACAAAATACGCAATATGTTAATAAATTAGCGAACAATTATTAAAAAATACTATTTAAAAGTAAAATTTCAAAAATAGCACATTAACATGTTAATTGCAGGCTGAATCGTTATTTCTTTATATTTTTAATTTGACTTATAATAAAATAAATAACACCACAATCTCACTAAAAGAAATGCCGGATTTGGAGCGGGTTTAGAAACGGTTTTTAGTAGTTGGGCACTGTTGGACCGACATTTGGAACGCCCATGGAATGGAGTCCTTCCTTCGTAATAGACGGTGTTCTTAATAATTTGGAACAGATGGACGGTGACCGTTCCTAATTAGTAACAGATTTTGTACCACTTATTCATAAATCGTTCCTAAATACGTTTGACTATCTAAAAATGTAAATTATTTTTTTGGAACACTTTTGTTTCTATTTAGAATGATTTCTTTTTTTATATGTTTTGAAACGATCATTATAACACTATGTACATGAATTTGAATGTAAGAAAGACGTATGTTCTTATTCCTTTAGAAATACATTTTGGCACAGTTCTTGTATGTCCGGGGTGACATGTTTTGGAACGGGCATTGGAACACAATTTGAACATTTCATTGGAATATACTTTGGAATGGTTGTATCATTTGTTTGGAATACATGTTTGGGATGGTTGTAGGATTTATTTTAGAACGATTTTTAAGATATTTAGTCATTAAATTTGAAACAATATTTATTATTTACAAACTGTTCAAAAGCCCGTTCCTAAATTATATATTTACTAAAAAAATTTTTTTGTTAATTTTGAAATAAGAATTTTATAATTATAATTAATTAGTAATATTAATTATTTTATTTCAATTTTATTAATTAAATAAATATTGAATAATGGAATGCAATTAACATAAAAAAAAATGGATAATTACGAAAAAAATTATTATATTAATATAAAGAATCTACATTTACAAATATAAAAAATTCCTAATCTATACCCTACCCTTCTCATCAGCATGGTCCTGCATCAACTTCATCATAATTATCATGTCGACCATGATCCTCTCCTGTCGAATCATCCGATCCTAAAATAATATGAAATTTATATAAAATTTTCAAAAAGTTAAAGAATAAAAATTACATAAATTTTTTAGAAATTTACATAATTTCCAAAATTACAGCAAGGAAAATTATTTCCAAGTTCCCAAAATTTATAGAAATAAATTCCCAAAAATTGCAGAAAATTACACAAAATTTCCAAAAATTAAGAAAAATTATTATACTAAAAAATTTATACAATGAATTCTACACTGATTTCATCAGCAATTAAACATACAATTAACCAATTACTATATCAACACTAATTAACCCAATAATTCATATCCACAATATGCATTTTTGAAAAATATCAACAAGATTCACAAAAATCTCAATATCAACAATATTTACAAAAATCTCAATATCCACAATATTTACAAAAATCACAATATCCACAATGTTCACAAAAACCACAATATCCACAATATTCACAAAAATCACAATCTCCACAATAATACTAACGTTTAAGGGGGGTTCAGATGTAGATGGAGGTGGAGCCAGCGGTGGAGCAGGCAGGAACGGCGGGAGCAGGCGGGGGCGGAGGCAGGAATAAGGGGCGAATCTGAGAGAGAGGAATGAGGGGGACGACGAAAACGGCGGGAGGCAGCGGCGACGGAGGTGGGAACGGGGGAATTTGTGAGTGAGGGGGGGGGGGGAGTTGAAAAATGAAGAAAAATCTGCTAAGTGCCACTTTTATATTAACTTTTTGGAACGGATATTTTTTAGCAGACCGTTCCTATGAACGTTCCAAAGCTAACACAACGACACTGTTTTAACTCACCTATTTTTCAGAAGGCGCCAAATGAAATTATGTTGCAACTTTTTTTGGAACGGTCAATTTCAAATAACCGTTTTAAATTTTAATTTTTCCACCTATTTTTCAAAAGGCGCCAAATGAAATTATACTGGTATTCTATTTGGAACGGTCAATTTGAATAACCGTTCCAAATTTTAATTTTTCCTCCTATTTTTCATAAGGAGCCAAAATGAAATTATGTTGGAACTCTTTTCGGAATGGTCATTTTGAAATAATCATTCCAAATTTTAATTTTTTCACCTATTTTTCAGAAGGTGCCAAATAAAATTATGTTGGAACCCTTTTTGGAATGGTCATTTTGAAATAACCATTCCAAATTTTAATTTTTCCACCTATTTTTCAGAAGGTGCCAAATAAAATTATGTTGGAACTCTTTTTGGAATGATCATGTTTTAGCCGACTGTTCCAAAACTAAAGAACGACATCGTTTTATCATAAAAAACGACGATGTGTACAGATCTATATTACATAATCATTCCTATTTGTTAAAAATCGTTCCTATTTGAGTTCCAAATAATTATTCATTTTCCAAGAAAATAAATAAAAGCTAATAAAAACTCATGCCATACATGTTAATGAGCGAAGAAAAGTATACAATGTGTGAATTAAGACAATTAAAAATATAAAATATTTTCATGAGATTGATAGAAGTTCATTAGATGAAGTATATTTGTATATTCTAATTTGTTACTACTACACAAATGTAACTAGCATTTTATATTATTATACTGCATCGCTTAATCAGACCGTTAGATATGATTAAATAGATAAAAGACTACATTCGATGAAGTTTTGGACATTTTTGGTACACGGATATTGGGATATCATATCTGATTTATAATAAGTGAGATTCAAAACGGTGCAACCTTCAATAAGGCCATGTGATTTTAAATCAGACCGTTAGATATATGTAAATAGACAGAATCTTATACGTGGTTAAGTATGGAATTAATCCAGCTGACGGATGTTGAGATATCATAATCGGAACGTACACTAGATACTTTTTATACGCATTTTGGAATGGTTTTGAGTAATATTTGGAACGGTTCTAAAGAGTTAGGAACAGTTATTTAAAAATGTAATTAAGAATGATTTTGTAACATATAACTGTAACATAGTTGGAACGGGTACTGTAATACAACATTTTCTATCTATTAAAGTCATGCCAAACTGTAATTCACTTTGGAATAGTGCTTGGAACGCATATTAATTTCCACAAATACCATATTTAGGAACGGGTATTGTAATACAATGATTTCTAAGTACTTAAACCGTTTCAAATTGTACCTCATTTTGGAACGGTTTTTTCAACTGTTCATATTTCAATGGACGTTGGACCTCATTTTGGAACTGTACACATCTGCCATTAGTGGACCATTCCAATGGTTATAAAAGCGTTCCAAAGTGTTTTACAATATTTTACCATTCCACTTTTGACATGGTCGTAGGAACACAACTTGTAACACAAGAATTGGAATGGTTTTGGGAACGGTCTGACCGTTCCAAAAACAAAAGATCGAATATAGGAGGAATGTGACGTTAGTGGTGTGATTCCGTTCCTCGATAGTTCTAATGATTGTTCCTAATAGGAACGGGCATTGAAACAGTCATAAAATCCACTCTAAATCCCAATTCTTTTCTGTAGTGTCTGCAAAATTTTCAAAGTATTTTAAAAATATATAATAAATCTAATTATTAAGATCGAATTCAACATATTAGCTTTTCTATTTTAATTAGAACTAAGGGATAGAGTATAAGTTAATAAAGTACTTTCTCTAATATGAAAGTATATATTACTTCAATTTATCTTTTCACAATATCATAGAAGTAAAATAACAATAAAAACGATCGATAGTAAGGGTTAAAATTAAAAATATAAATTATATACTAACACATTAGTTAAGACTAAATTCCAATTGTATAGTTATATTTTCATATTTAGTAAACTAACAAATTTTTTAGAATCAACTTAGTAACAATAAAATAAATAGAAAATGAGTTAATTAAAATATTGAAATTAGAATTAAGAGATGATAAAGAATAAACCCAAAGAGAAATATATTTTCTTTAGGAATAAATTGATAAAATTAACTTAAAAGAATATGATCAGTGCTAAGAATAAAAATTAATATATGAAATATAAGCACTAATTTTATTATAAAAATAAAATTGCTTATGAAAATTCAACTATTGAGGGAATTAATCTCTTATTATTTAGTTGTTTTAGTATTACATAATCCTGAACATGCATTATTACTTCTACATCTATTACTTTTTATATAAATAGCATTGCAACATAACATATTATTGAATAATATATAGATTATGCCAATCGAATACATATCATGAATGAGAAACAATATGGAATATTATTTTAAAATTTAGAAGTTAACAAAGCATGTAAACAATACTTTGGTAATATTTGAAAGTTGATATTGAAATATAATTAGCATACTTTATAAGACCTCGCAATACAAACAATGAGTTTAAGGTCTAATTAGATTAATTATGTTTTTATTAACAATAGTTAATAAATAATTAGATTGAAATCATTTGTTATCACTAAATTAAAAATAAATGATATTCAAGATATAGTAGTTAAAAAGAATATAACATATACAGAGATAATATAACACCAAAAAAAACAAAGTTAAAAAATAGCAAATAAGTATAATAAACCTAAAAATAAAAAATGAACAATTTTATTAACTTGAATTTATTGTAAAATCAATTTGAAGGAGTTTTGACTAATTTATTTTATTTTAACATAGGATTTTTAATATTATTATTTTCATTTTTGTATTAATTATTGGTTTGATTCAAGACAATAAGTACAACCATTAGTGAACACGAAATGAAAATTTCAATTTTGGGGAATATTTTTCATTTAATAGAACCAATTAAATTTAAAAATAAATTACAAATAATAGAATTAATAGTTTCCTTTCAATTAAAAATAATAATTATTAATATAATTGTATATACTAATGTTTTAATAACTAAAATATAAATAATATTATAAACTTAATATTTTTTTATAACTAACTATAAATGATATATTTAACTATAAAAATATATTTTTAAACGTGCATCGCACGTCATACTTCCTAATTAATAATAAATGTGAATGAAAAAATTACATACTTAAAATTAGCAATAATTATATTTACACTCCTTGATCACTAGTCTCTTTACACAAACCATTCATGCTTTGAGGAGAATTTTACATACACTCACAAAAAATGTCAACATGATTTACACAAACTATCCCTATTTTATTTTGGAAAATTATACATACACCCCAAAAACGTCGACATCATTTACACAAGCTAGCACTACTTTTTGGCTGTAATGAATAGTTTCTGTAATTACACAAAAGATAATTGTAATTTTGTGTAAATAGATCATAGATTAAAAAGTGTAAATATAATTACCCTAAAAATTATTTATGCTTATATTAAATTTCCAATAAAAAGGATTGAATATTTTGTTCTCCATTCTTAGTGCATATATCTTTTCATATATATATATATATACATATATCATAGGTAGAACATATTATATGCATACTTATATACCTATTTGATATGTATAATTTATTCAAAATATTCGTTTTGCTCTTAATTGTAAACTTTTCTTGGACTAAATGCGGACACCCTCCCAATTTACAAAAGGTAATGATGTATTTTGCCACTTAAACTTTCAATTTGTACGAACATCACTCTAACCTTTGTAAAATTCTCACCGACACTCCCTATTTCCCTTTCTCAATGATATTTCATTGGCGATATTAAAATAATTTAGTTTATGTGTATGTTGCCCCCAAAACCTATATACACATTTGACCTCCTAAATTATTTATAATCTGGCATTTCATCATTGAGTCTTTATTTTTAATAAAAGGGTAAATTACAACCACATCTCCTTAAGTTTGCCATAATTATAAATACTCACTCGTTGTTTGAGAAATTACAAGTATTTCTATGAGGTTTATAACCGTCTAACAAATAACTCATTTTCATCCATTTTTATGGACGAACCGACCAAAATGCCCTCATGCACTGAATTATTTTTTATTTAATTCTTAAAAGTGTTTTTGACTACAATGTGTAGGAAGAGGTTTCTTAAATTACACAGAGGAGCAATAATGCAATTTGCCCCAACTGATTTTTCTATAATTTTAACAAAAAAATTTAAAAGCAAAATGGTTAATTTCAGGCCTTTGGTTAAAAATTGCAAACCTTAGGAGGATATTTGTAATTTTTCAAACAACGATGAGGTATTTGTAATCATGCCAGACCTCATGAGAGGTGGCTGTAATTTACCCTAAATGAAAATAGTGGAATATTTCACCAGCATACTATCATGTGTTACTTTGTTACTTAATATATATATATATAGATATTTTAGTTATCTTTTAGCAATAAACCACCCTTTTAGCAACAGTGCAGCACCACAATATGGTTCTCAAAGTAACATTAAGATTTCCTCATTGTTGAGAGAGAGTCCATGACTGCACAAACTCTTCCTAATCCCTCCCTCAACCCTACTGGCGAACCTCGCCCTCATGACCCTCTGGATCGTCGGCGGACGTTCCTCACGGCTCTCACTGGCGTGACGGACGGGATAGTCGAGCCACTTTCCCCACGAACGGCTAAAAAGATTTTCCCAGCACCGGAGGACTACTTCGGCAAGCCCGGCCTATACCGGGGAACCTGAGCGATTAATTTCTCCTTGGAAGAGACTAAGAGCCTAGCGGCACCTTTCAAGTATGCCCGCATCGGCAAATTCTCCCACGGATATCCTAACATGCAGGCTATCCCCTCTTACTTCACTAGGCTAGGGCTCCGAGGGGCCTTTTCCATCGGCGTGATCAACGTCAAGCATGTGATTATTCAGCTCCACAACGAGTAGGACCTCTCCCGCATCTGGCTTAAGCAGATTTTGTTCATCGAAGGATTCCCTATGCGTCTGTTCAATTGGTTTCCAGATTTCCACCCCAAGATAGAATCCCCTATCACTCTGGTTTGGATCCGCCTCCTTGAGTTGTCGGTGCATCTGTTTCGCAAGAAAGCGTTTTTTGGTATTGCCAGTTTGATTGGGGCGCCACTTAAGCTTGATGAGGTTATGGTTGACGGGCGTCGGCGCGTTGCTAGAGTTTGTGTTGAGCTTGACCTGCTGAAACCAAAACCGGAGTCCCTTTGATTGGTACTGACGGACGTTATTTCTCCCAACCAGTCTTCTATGAGAGGTGTTCGAAATTTTTTGCTCGATGCCGGCACCTAGGCCATGGGATTGAGGACTGTCGGGAGGGTAGGGAACCGCAGGCGGACGGTCCCCAGCATCTGCCAGACCTCCGATGAATTATTGATGCGCAGCGGAACGCTAATTCCGTGCCCTTCCGGCGGACCAGCAAATCTCGTCCTCCAACCCAGTTCAGGAGCAAGTACATACTGAGGAGGTTCCTCACAAAGAATTGTCGGCCCCTAAGGCCCCGCTAAGGGTGGAAAATTGCGCAGGTGCAGTCCACGAGGGAGATATCAATAGTGGCTCGGAGTCTATGCCGAGTCTAGAAACCGTCAAGGAGGAGTGGGAGATAGCCGGCGAGCAGACTGAGGCTGGTAGTCCTAAGGTCGCTGCTCACTCATCCGTGTCTGAAGCGAACACCAACCCCATCCAAACAATCTGCGTTTTTCAACCCTTTGTTGCGCCGGAGGCGAATATCGAAACCGATACAGTGGTAGACAGAAAGGGGGATCTCACGAACATGGTTGAACGGGAGGGTTCGTTGTGGAATTTACCTGGTCATGAGGCTGCGCTGGACCTTGTTGGGGATGGGAGGATTTTGTTGAAGTACAAGCGAGGGCTCGTCATCGTCGGGGTGTGTCTCTAGGTCACCCGAAAAAAACAATTACCCGAAGCCATGCCCGTCCCCGTTCTTTCTCTTATCATAGTGATCAATGAATGCTCTCATCTGGAATGTTAGAGGTATTGATAATAAACAAAAGGTATTTCGTTGCCTCTGTAAATTACATAAATTACATTTAGTTGGGATAATTGATCCTCGTGTACAATGGGATGAGGTTGCTACTTGCCGGCGTCTGGGTTTTCCTTCTGTGATTAAAAATTACAATAATTGTATATGGTGCCTCTTTGATGACTCTTTTTCAGTTGAGGTTCTGCGGGACGAGGAACAGTTTTTGCATCTGAAATTGGGGGTTCCATTCGTCAGAGAGTCGATTCTGGTTACCGTGGTTTATGGGAAGTGTAGTAGGGTGGAGCGTAACGCCATTTGGGCCTTCATGAGAAGCATGGGCGACCAAACGCTCCCGTGGTTCATTGGTGGAGATTTTAATTCAGTTATTGCGGTATCAGAACACTCCAATGGGACGTATCCGGTGCACCTCTTGATAGAGGAATTCAATGAAGCCATTTTCGATAGTAGTCTATTGGATGTGGGATACGAAGGGAGCCCTTATACTTTGACTGATCACTGCCTCTGGCAGCGCCTCGACCGAGTGCTTTTCTCTAGCGAATGGGTTGACACCCTCCTACGAACAATGGTCCAGCATCTGACCCCGTCTTCTTCGGATCATTGTACGCTTCTAATCTAGGCTCAGCTTAATGTGACGACTGGCCCTTTGGCTTTTCGTTTTCAGAACATGTGGGCACGTCACCCGAATTTTTTGGAGGTAGTGAAGGGAAGCTGGTCGTTTCCTACGATTGGGGCGGGCGTCGCTAAACTCTTCGAGAAGCTTAAGCGGCTCAAACATCGCCTCAAGGATTGGAATAAATCAGTCTTCGGGGAAATCTTTGCCAACTTAAAACTTGTTGAAGTTGCTGCGTCCGAGGCTGAGCGGCGGTATGATCAACACCCTTCGTGTGGTGCACTTTTGGACATGAACCGATGTACAACGCAACTGAATCGGGCTTTAGCTATCGAAGAGGATTATTGGCGTCAGAAGGCTGCGTGGAAGTAGGTCCTCGAGGGCTAGCAGAACACAAAAAATTTTCACTCTTTGGTTCGGAAAAATGGGCTCGGACCTTCATCTCGGCGATCTCAGTATTTTCCACATTTCTGCATATTTTCTAAAATGATTAATTTTGGCTAATTTTAATTTTGGTTAAATTGGATTTTTCTAAAATTAAATTATGCCTTAGATTAATTTGGAAATGGTTTCAAAAAAAAAATAGTTTTTGGTACATTGGATGCATGATACTTGATATCCATTTTTAATTGCATTATTAATGTATATATATCTGCATATAATTGTGTTCTTGTTTATGATATTGGATATCATTTTTATAAATGCATTGGATGTATTTATTTGTTGGGCATGTTTATATTTGATATAAATGTGTATTAATTGTTTATTGGATAAAAAATAGGGATGATCACAAAGCCCATGGCACTTATGTATGGTTTAATTTTTGTTGGGTGAGGCCTGCGTGCCTCTTTGTTTTATTATTCTCTTTCTCTTTCTCTCTCTCGTTTTTAGCCTTGAAATAATAAGGATTGTTTTCTCCCTCCTTTTGTACCCCCCCCCTCCCAAACTTCTGATTGGGGTTTCTTATTTAAGTTGTAACGAGTGTAGTTAAGAGTGAGGTTTTATTTATTTTTGTAATAAATTGTACAGAAGTATTTCCATGGCGATGGAGGCCTAAGAAGAGGCGCGTTGGACAGAGCCCACGATGGAAAGTCCAAAAAAATGAAGAGGCGTTACAAGGCCCATTAGAATGATAATGGGTTATAATTTTGTAATAGTGTAGGCTACCCTAGATTGACCATAGATCCACTGCGGACTCAGTGGATCACATAGGATTGGGCTTGTGATCATCCAACAGGGGCGTGCTAGGCTTACTTTTGCATGTGGTGTATGTTTTAATATTTGATGTATGATGTGTTTGGAATGCATCTCTTTATATTCAATGTTAAAACTAAAGCATGCAAAACTTTCTAAATGATGAGGTCTCGGTCACTAGTAAACTCAACTCTCACTTGGATGGTTCAAGTAAATATTAAGCCCATTAATGGATTAAAAAGTCAAATGGTTTGATTTAAATCCAAGCCTTCCATCCATAGCAATGTAGTGAGGAAGCTACTTTCACCCATTCGTGGTCTCACGAGTCGTGGCACGTTTGGAATGGAAGAAAGTTGCGCTATTGTTATGAACAAAGGAATATGCTCCTATTTCCCTGTCTCACAAGTCGTGGGGGGCAATAGTTGAGATATTCATTTGGTTGATGGGTCGGGCCTAACGCTGAGTAACATGATTCACTTTGAGTCCTTGGGATCATGTGAAGAGGCGAGATAAAATAACTTGGGGATCTCATTGGATGAGAATGGTATAGGTTACCTCCCACAAAGCTTTTTTTCCGTGAGAATCGTAAAAGCGGGGCATGGAAAATTGCGTTTGTGGACCTCAAGCCCACTAGGAAATGGTTTCCCGGAACCTCATTTGAGAGTGATCGGCTTTTGCAGAAATAGTGGGAGGGGTTAATGAGTAAAGACCAAGTCTTAACTTGAACATAATATTACTATAATCTACTTAATATTTTTCTGTTTACATTTTGAATGTATATGTCTAAGATTCCACTAACGCCAATACTAGAGACTAATATTTGTAATGGAACAAACTACAATGACTGGCTGCGAAATCTTAAGATAGTCTTAGATTTCGAGAACCAGACTTACATTCTGGATAAGGATCTTCCTCAGGCCTTGTCGGATGGGTTAATGCCTCAAGAAAGCTTGGTGTTCGAGAAGATGCATGTTGACCACCGGCAGGTCTGCAGCATCGTACTAGCCTCGATGAGTAACGAGATCCAGAAGCAGTACGATAGGCTAGATGATGTTGGCTCGATTACGCTTCGTTTGCAAGATATTTATGCGGTCTCGGATCGGCATGTTAGATTCGTTGCAACGAAGGCATTCTTCGGGGCTAAGATGACAGAAGGGTCGTCTGTACAAGAGTATGGAGTGATGATGCTATCCTTTGTGGAGAAGCTAAAAGACCTCCAAGCTAATCTTGAAAAAGAAACATACATCGACATGATCCTTCAGTCTCTTTCTACCTTCTTCGACCAATTTATTGTCGACTTGATAAATATGTTGGTCCGGTCCTTCGACCTCAGAAACGAAAGACAAGGCTGCCGGACGCTGGAAGAGGAATAAAGCTAAGACAACATCAGCCGCTGCTAGCACTTTGAGTGATCCTGTTACACCGCTGGGCGGAGGTAAAGGAAAGAGGAAGAGGGTTCGGTAGTCAAAGTCATTGATTCCAAGCGATGTGTGCATTAACTGCCGCAAAAGGGGACATTGGAAAAGGGAGTGTCCCAAGCTCCTTTCCAATGAAGGTACATTTGAATTGAGTACCAATATGATTATTGTTCTACTCTTTGGTATTGGATACCAGTTAATCATAATCTGCGAATGGTTTGTAGATGGTTATGAGTAGAAAGCCCAGACAGGTCCAAAGGCTTAGCAATGGCAGGGCCATTGTTGCAAAGACTAAGGACTAGTTAGGCTTAGCATAACAGTGATCATGTTAGGATAGAGTTTGAAAGGAAATATGTAACCTGGCATGATCGAAGTATGTTTTTATGTACTGTTGGACAGTTTTTAATTACATACGTTTGATCAATAAAATTGCTTTATTTGACAAAGAATGACTATTCTTGTCTGCTAGGTTGGATACATAGTTATCCTTAAGCACTATCCCATAATCGGGATATGAGTACTCAATATTAAATGATTAAAATGGATAATCAAGATAAACTTACGAGTTTGACATCCATAAGCTAGGATGGTTTTTCCTTTAGTTAAGGACAAGGAAGTTGGAAGATTCAAATAGTCTAGTGATAGACATTTTGAGTCGACTAGCTTACAAGTCCTCTCTGAGATGGAAAGATTGTAAGGCTTCTTTGTTGGACAAAGTGGGCTTGCCAAAAGTCTATCGGATTTGATCCATTTAGACATTCGTAGGTTACTGAGTACACAACACCAGAAGAGGGTTCAAAAGCCTAAGGACCATGTATAGGTACAGGGAATTAGACTTGGAGTGGTGAACCAAGCTGATTGTAAAATTAAACCTTTCGGTTAGATCGAAGGGCATGTATTCAGTACGAGTTCTTGAAGATCCAAATGAGAATGGAATTCTCACTCAGTGAAATTCTTCCTGTAAGGACAATGGTTGAACTATCCTTGATAAGGGAGAAATCGAACCTTGTTAGACTTGGTTCGATCGGGGTTTCACTGGATTACCTCAAACCGTCTAGACATAGACTTGAAAGGTTGCCAAGTTGAGAAACATGGCATTTTCTAATCATCATTATCTAGTTGCCATATAGGATATGGTTTGGCAAGCCTACATCCTAAAAAGTTCTTGAGTACATGGGATGGTCCCACATACGTCAAGGGACTAGTGGGAGACAAATTAGACTAGGTGTCTGATTTGTGTAGGTTTAATGCAAAATAATGCAAACATCATTTGTAATTATATTATTCCACTGACTGTATTCCAGTCCTCCTAGGGATAACCAGAATATCTTAGTTACTTGAGAGGTATAGGCTTTTGGGCTTGTCCGGTCAATTGGATTATCATCCAAAAGATACAAGGAGAAACGATGTTGGACATCGGATTTGGATCAATGGCTTAGAGCTATTGGATCCGTCATAAAAATTTAAACTGCGTTTGAAATTTTGTATAACTAGAATATTCGTTTTGATGAGTTCATACGGAGTATGAATCGATCAGTAACAGGCTTTAGGGTCAGTGGGAGGATAGTTTTGTTCCAAGTGTTTAGTGTGTAATATCTTATTCATTTGGAATGAATTTAAGATTTTAGGAAACACTGAAACACGAGCGTTGTTCACGCAATTCTCCATGATAGGAATTGGATTCTTTTATACAGGGTTAAGCTGTTCAAGACTCAGTCACGTTAGACTGATGAGAAAGTTTAGATGTTTGACATCCCCTACATCTTTGCCTTAGGCAGCATGAAGATGTTGTTCGTGCATTGGGCCTGATGTTGTGTATGCTTTGGGCATAACAACAGTTATTGGGCTTGTGCCAAGAAGGCAATAGACAACTGTTGAGAATATCTTTAATACCTGAATAAGGATTAAAAAAGCGTTCTTAATGCACGTTTTGTGGAGGGTTGATTCTAGAAGGCTGTAGCGATACTAGCTTCCAGAATCATGTGAATAATGTTTAGTCTCAATGTGTGTGTACATTTGGACTTAATGGTGAGTGTGGTGGCTTGGAAAGGTTTCAAGCAGGATACCACGACATGTCATTATGAAAGTCGAATGTATGGCGACTTTGGAAGTCGTTTCTGAAAAGTGGTTTGGATTGAAAACTGTATCCATAGGATGAATGTGGTGCCTAGCACAGCCGAGCTAGTAGTTGCCTTGGAGGCGAACAACTAGGCTTTGGCAAAAGCGTTTTGGGCCCGAGACCTCATCACAGATCTATGAAAAATTCTTAGACAACCACCATTTGCAGGAAGCAATGGTAGGAAGAGGTGACAAGGTTAGACCGTGTCACTTCGGTAGAGAAATATAGTAGACCCACGAAATCGAGCCAGTATCGTAGATTGCTCGTGCTCAGAAGGCTCTGAGCAACATGGGTAATTGGCTTTGTGGTCAAGTGGGAGATTGTTAGAATAGGTGACCAGAAAGTCAATTAGATTGGCTGTTCTGGGAACTATTCGTCGATCTTTATCAAAGTAATATTATACTGATGGATAAAGTAAGTCTTCATCACTGGAAAAATGTGTTTGTTGTGCTTACTACTTACATTGAATGGAGTTTCAATGTCACAACAAATGCCCCCAGAGTGATTGGTTAAACCCATTGAGTTGAGTTGCGCATAGGTTGGCGGCTATGAAACCAACTCCTTAAGGGTCGGTCTGACACGTTCCAAGTCGAGGACATTGAGACTCGGCCTCGAGTGTCCCATAGAGACTTGCTCTAACTATTGCATTGATTGGGTGAATGCCGAGTTTCATCGGTGCCAGACGTAGGTCGTCTATGCAATTTTAGTGGGTTAGTCGGCAAGGTAGTCGACAAACTGAACTGACTCGCGGGAATCATCATATGGATGTCTTGGAGGCTTGGTCAGTATGACTGGAATTCCCGGTTCCAATAGTACGAAATTAGTCCTTGGACTTGAGGAATCATGGCAGTCGCATGCATATGAAGGTTGTATCTTGGATCTGGCGAGAGGTGACCGTGTCTTTGATATGGTCATTATAAGCCTTCTCCAGTGCAGTCGGAGTATGTAGTGAGGACGGTGGATTCCAATAGAGAATCTGTCCCCTGTCAGTATTTGACAGCTATCTCTCCTATGCGCTCTGAGATGGTTTCGACTCATTAGTTCTACGGCCGTAGCGATTGGTCGAGTAGGGAATGGTTCCCTAGGTCGATCAATATAGTAAACACGTCTCGAGTTTGTAGCATAGTTGCCTAGTTTAGGGTAGGATCCGACGCCCAATTCCATGCCCTAGACTAAGGCCGGGAGATGGTCGATGGAAGGACTGTACCTGTATGGAATTCGGAGCCTAAATATTGACGCCAACATTCACCTAGTCTCTAGTGCCATGGACCGTTGCTAGACGACCACCCATGGTAACGGACATTTCTGATTAACGGTTAATCAGAAATAATTAATTAAATTGGATTTAATTAATCAATTGTGTTGGACACAAGACCAAGTCTAGCTGAGGGTGAACCTAAAGAGTCACACACAAATCACTATGGAAGTAGTGGAATTAATTTGGAATTAATTCTGGAAGAAGTGAATTAATTTAAGTGGATTAAATTAATTCAAGGAGAATATAAATGATTGGATCATTTATTGGGAAAATCCATTGGATGGATGGCCTAAGAATTAATTAATTGGATTAATTAATTTTGAGCTTAATACCTTTAAATTAATTGAATTAATTTATTGGGTTTCATTTAATTAATTGATTGGATCAATTAATTAGTGTTTGCGCTTATGTTTATTTAATTGGATTAAATAAACTTGTGGATTTCAATAAGATTTCAAATTAATTGGATTAATTTGAAATTCATGGATCACTTGATTTAATTGGATTAAATCATGACCGGTCAAAACCGGTCCATGAGTTGAAATCAAAGCTCAAAGGTTTTATGCAAGTTTAAGAGGAGTTGAAAGTCCTCCATGTAAGCAATGATGTGGCTTGCCATGATGGCTAGGTGGTCCACATATTGTGCTAACATGGTTGGAGGTTGAGCACAAGTTGTGCATTACTGTGTAGGTGGTTTTGAAAACTACCTACAACTACACAACACATGTATACACTTTTCAACTCCCTAACTTGCACTCTCGTCACACAAGCCACGACATTTCCTGCATTTTGCTCCTTTTGAGTTCTCTTTGAATTAGATTCAAGATGAGAACATGAGAAATACGTATACACTAATCAATAGTGTAATACGTTTTTCGTTTCATCCTTGATCTAGCTTCTACCTAGCAGTAGATGTAGATTTGTTTCCATTGCTGTGGTGTGGAAAAATTAGAGGGGTTCTAATTTGAATCCTAAGGTGAATGGAAAAGGAACGAAAAGAGAATCAAAGCTTGTTGTCGTTGTACATGTGAAACGAAAAAGGGTATGTTTCTATTTTAATTATTGCACTTTTTCATTTCCTCCTCTAGCCACATGTTCAAGCATAGTTTTCTTCATGTTATGATGCTTTTGAATACACCGAACGCCCAGGAATTTAAAGGGAACACCTTTTTGAAATCATTTTTAATTTCTTTTATTTTACGTTCTGCCGCGTTCCCGGGCCGTACCGATTCTTTCAATATGTCCCCTGTCAATATATGATGGATGTGTGTCCTATGTGCTCTGAGATGGTTTAGACTCTTTAAGTCTACTGTGGTAGCGATTGGTCAAGTAGGGAATGGTTCCCTAGGTCGATCAATAGACTAAACACATCACGAGTATGAAGCATAGCTAATATTCCAGGATGAGAATCGTTGTCCAATTCATGCCCTAGACTAAGGCCGAGAGTCAGTCGACAGAAGGACCGTACCCATATGAAACTCGGAGCCTAAATGTTCAGCCCAATATTCACCTATTCTCTAGTGCTATGAACCGTTGCTATACGGTCATCCATGGTGACAGGCGCTTCTGATTAATAGCTAATCAGAAATAATTAATTAAATTAGATTTAAATAAGTAATTTTATTGGACACAAACCCAAGTCTAGTTGGGGGTGACCCTAAGGAGTCACACCCAAATCACTAGAAGTGGTGGAATTAATTCGAAATTAATTAGATAAAGTCTTTGGGCCACTTGATAGGCTTTTGATTAATTGGATTAATTAAAAGGGCCTATAGGTCTTATTGGACTTAGATTAATTGAATGGTTGAATTAATCAAGCATGGTCCATATAAGTGGAGTCCAAAAGAACCATCACCCTTGAACTTGGTCAAGGAAATATGGTACGTTCATCCTTGGGATGAATGTGGCAAAAATATGCTTCAAGGGACATCAATTTTCAGTCACATGATCAAACTTGATTGAAGTAACTGATTGGCTTGTGTGCTATGGTAAGCACATAATTAGCCCATGTGTGTAATTCATATTTTGAAATATGAATACACACACACACCACCACCAATCAATATACTAATGATTTAGAATTATTATCACTTAACTTATTATCTATCACTTGGCCTCTCTCTATCTCTCTCTCCCCAACTCACGAAGATTCCTTCTTGTTTTCTCCATATTCTTGTGTTCTCCTTGAATTAGATTCAAGTGAAGAACAAGAAAAAAACTGGATATACTAGTTCATAGTGTTTGATTCGGATTGTCTTCCACGGTCTAGTTTCTACCTGGCAGTTGTCATGCCCCAAAAGTGAGACCCCTACTTTAGGTCCTATTCTCGGGACGCGACCTAACAAAAATTGTAACAACAATAAACCCACTCAAAAATAATAATCCAATGGCCGCCCGATCACATGACCTCAAACTTCAACCTCGCTGCACACTACCACGATCACTTTTCTAGATTAGCTAAGCCTTGATTTGCTTATGATGTCACTTATATCTAGAGGAGGAAATTCAAATTACGTAAGCAATAGCTTAGTGAGGCCACGAGTGGGTGCACGTGAAACAAAATACTGATAATGGAAAATCAACCAAAATATTTAAAGAATAACATATTGATTGACAACGAGAAAGATCAAGCCTGTGAAGACCATATTAGACAATCATCGAATCACATGATCACCACCTTATGTCTCCCAAAAGACCGTTTACTACCTTATACACCATGGAGGGAGTGACCATACGACCACATTGAACTTGTCATGCATAGGTATATGGCGGTGCCAATCACACGCAGACATTCTCCAGTCTGGCTGTGAAAGGAGGTGAGAACTGAACGACGAAGCCTCAACTGGCAGCCCAATGCTACACCAGCGTGCCCCGCGAATCGTCCAGCCCCGGGCCCATTGACTGCTTAGCAAGAAACACATGAACAAGTCCAGAAAACCAAATGAACAATCATATAGGAAATAGACCATTGAGATACCACATGTATACTGAATATTATGATGAAATGAGCAATATCAAGACAAATGAGACCTCTTGGATACTCATATGGACTCTAGAGGTGGCTCCCAACGGAGTTCATAACAAGTACCAGAAATCCATATGATCAACATAATAATCACGTTGTAGCACTTAGCTCCATAGAGTTCCGAAGGCCCATTCAAATCCAAATAGATAATCAAATATCATATTCATTTCGTTTATCAATAAACAGTGTCAAGAAACATTTTACTCAAGTTTGTCGCAAGAAAGACCATTTTTTATACATATATATACCTCATGCACGATATACATATATTCCTCCAGTTTTGCAAATAGTAATATAATTTTAAATGGCACTCACCAAATCCGATCGAATATTAGGTTTATAGTCCTTGTGTGAGGTTGTCCTTTCTCCATTGCGTGACTATATTCCAATGAATATCTCTTAAACAATCCATGCTACAAATGTCTCTTCCCATGCGTCGTGCTATCACATGACAAGGGTGGCCTCATTTCCGTGATTGCTATGCTCCGATAAATTAAAACACTAATAGGATACGATCTTGGCTAAGTTTAGGGGAAATTATACGATATATTCTTGTGTTTATATCCCTATTTTCTCTCGGTATGATGCTTGTCCTTGGGTACATGTGTGACATTTAGGAGCTTTCGTGGAATAAAAGGTGAATTCAAGCAAAGAGTTCAAACATAAAGGAAAGAGTCAAAATTCTGCAGAACTAAGCACAAGTTAGCCCGTGACCCACAGACTATCAGAGATTCGATTTCAGAAACATAAATCACATAACCCGTGACCCATGGGTTATCAGAAGTTTGATGGGCGGAAATCACAGACGCGCTGACGTGAAGATCTAAAATTCTGATTTAAGGCAGTTTTGAAAGAGATTTTATTTCCTTTTTTTTTATCTCCTTTGTAATTAGGGCTAGGCGTTTGACAAGGAAAGAGTTAGAAAAGGAAAAATAGTTTAAGGTAAGTTGAATACTTTCCTTTCTTACCGTAGTTAGGTCATATTATAAAAGGAGGAGAAGATGGAAAGAAAGGGGATTCATTATTCAGAAAATTCGCAAAGAATTAGAGGTTTTGAGAGCAAGGGAAAAGGCGAGGAACACGTGAAGAAGGAGATTTGGCGTTGGAGTGACAACCATCAAGCCAATCCACTACTCCATAAGTTTTTCTCAATCTTTCTCTTTAGCTTTAGTTAGAGTTAGGATGAACTAATTTCTTTTGTGCTAAGTCTTATAGAAAGCCTAATTGATATAATGTGTTAAATATTTTCTGAATTAATCTAGTTGTTATTTTAGCATATCCATGAATTATTGTGTTGTAGCTATTATTTGAGAGCATCATCACCTCTTAAATTTTATTAATTATGTTGATGAACCAAGAGGGAATTTAGCATAGTGGATAGAGTAATTCATGTTGTGGATTGAATGATGTGTAGATATACACAGGCATGATCTATCTGATTCCATAAGTTTTTCATAAAACTTAATGCATTATTGTCACTAGTTTTGGAGAGGAGAGATCCCTTAATTCCTTGATAATAGTAGGTTAGGTATAGCTCGAGAGAGTGTATTGGATTAAATTAGGAAAAACCTCAGTGCGCGAAAATACTTGTTTTTTTTATTGATCCGTTAATATTGAACTCGTTGTATCGATTAGGTGGACCTATAGCCGTAACACTTCTCTCTAAATCTGCGTTTTTGTCTCAAACATAATTGCCTGCTATAGTTGATTTTATTATTTTTTAGTAGATTTATAAATCATCCGAACTTTCGATCGTCATAGTTGTGGTAGTTGTTTCATTAAATCCTCGTGGGTTCGATATTTTTTATACTACTTGATAGCTAGTGCACTGGTTAGTCCATATTTTTGCAATCAGCTAATACTATCATAACCATGTGAGGTGGCTTGGAAATAATTGACCTATATAGTTAAAACAAATCACATAATTCACTTTAGTTTGATATCTTCTCTTTCTAAATAATGGTACCATCTTAATTGGACAAGTACTACAAATAAATTAATTAGTATTTATCTCAATGCTCGTTAAATAATCAGTCACACTATTATCCTTTCAACTAGCTAAGTATTACCAATATTTATCAATTTGAAAGCAGTTAACAACTAATCTTAATAAATTATTACCAATTTAAAGTTATCATGTCAATTACAAAGATATACTAAATACGATATCCAGACTTTTTCTTTTTAGTAAACTGACCAGCAAAAGAAAGTAGATTAAAAAAAATTAGCCAATAAAATTACAAGTGAGTTAAGTCCCCAATTTAATATTATATGTTTGACTAAAATTGATTAGTTAATTATTCACTAATTATTGAATGATATTTTAATATTATTATCAACTTCAACAAGATTAAATTAGTTAACCCTTAAATCTAATATTAATTTCATATTATGGTGACCATCAATAATGTACATAAATATTCTATTACATTAATTAATACATTTAACTAACATTAATATTTCTGATTATTTAGTCAATTTAGTAGTTAGCTACGGCTAACCTTAATTATAATTGATTAACTAAGAACTCAAAACTAACACATAATTCAACATTTATGAAAAGTAATAAAACAAATAACATAATTAACTTAAATTAATATTTATAATAAAATGGATTAAAAATATAAACATTTCAATACATATATAATTAAATGGGTTAAAGATATTAACAGATTTAATTATTGTATGAAACTAAATTGAAGTAAGTTAATTCGATTAATTATTTATACTATACTTAACTAATCAGGTTAAATAAACCATTTTAATTAATTAGCTATAACCCAATAAATTAATTCTCTATTAAATATATACTAAGATTCAAGATAAGTGTAGTTGATTAAGTGCAATTAATTAATATAAGTATACTCAGCAATCAAATTATGATTCATTTAGAATAGAATTAATCAATTAACTAAACTACTAAGGATTAACCAATTAACTAAAATAATTAAACAAATAACCATTCTAATTAGGGAAGAGAATACCTGTGTGTTACCATTTTTGTTGAAAAAAGAAAAAAAGAGAAAAGTACTATGTGTGATTGTGTACGTGTGTATGGCCGGCAATGCTTATAAAGCTTGCCTTTTATTTTTCTTTATTTTTTTAATTTATCTTTTATGCATGTGTATGCATGTGGACACTTGCTAACGTTGAAGGTAAGCTTGGTGGCAGCACGCAATTTCCATCTTTCTTCTTTTTTTTTTTAATTAATTTGTACAATTTACAATTTAGTCCCTTAATTTTTAGACTTATTTTATTTAACCCCAAAAAAAATATGAAGTTTCAATTTAGTCCCTTAAATTTTTTTAATATATTTGAACTATACCCAATAATTTATTCCCTACTCAATTTGAGATTTTCAATTCTTATCAATTAATTAATTAAGTATAATTATCTTCTTTACCTCAAATTAACTCAATCAAACTTCTCGGGAATAAATCTTAAACAAGAGATAGGTGAAAAATAAATAAATCTCATAAGTGATAATAAAATAATCCGTTAAGGATGATATATAATATTTATTATAGTAGATATGGGTGTTACAACAGTGGATCTAGATTCATTTTCACGGTGTGATGTGGATCATTATTAGAGATATCCTACATTGGATACTAGCATGGACAATTCGGTGGAGAAAAGAAGACTACCCGTCTAACCGAATAGAAAATAAATCGGAAAGGTAAGATACGTGGTTATGTTTTTACATCCTTTTCAATTTGATCCTTAGACACTATGCTACGCATGCTTTATTTATTATTTCTACATTTTATTAACATTGAACGCCCAAAAATATCAAAGGGAACACCCTTTTGATCCGGTTTAATACCGTTTAAATTTTTTATTTTACGCTTTCATCGCGTTCCTTGGTCGATCCACTTCCTTTCACCATAAGAGAGAATCTACCAAGAAGCGGGCCTAGGACCAGGAGCCTCCACGAGCCCCTTACATGGTAGACAGGGCATCTCCAAGAAGGCACAACTAATGCATGGCTAGGAATCCCACACACTAGATAGACGGAAGCTTCAGCGCAACTAACTCATTGAGGAGGCGGGGGAGATCTACCGGGTTGATCACCCTTATCCTCAAGGGAAAGTCCTATCCACTATAGAGTACTTATCCGCACGGACCTATTCCACAAGAAGGGAGGATTCTGTAAAGATAGAGGGTAACCTTCTTCCCGAATCCAACTGAAGGAAGACTCCTAGGGGGTTGGGATATTGGTTCCACGGCTGCAAATAGATGTCCCTGACGAATGGAAGGCACACATGGAGTGCCTCCAATGAGGGCTCCTAGACATGTAGAAACACATTTTAGAAGTCCCCCACGAGGAACAGGAAGGCATCCCCTTTAGCAAAGAAGTCATGGCGGGCGAGCTTCAAGTCAATTGCTGAACACCCAATATGTCAGAGTATGTGTTAGAATAGGTGACCATGTAAGCCAATCTTGGCAGGAATATGTAACCTATGTCTAGACAATTTTTTGGTATTTGATAAAACCATTTATGAATAAAGAAGTGAAAATTCATATGGCAGTACTTTGTTTACGTTCACTTATCTGCATTTACATTTCTGTTCACTACGCAAACAAAGCCCACGGACTGAGAAACGATTTCAGGGACTGGGACTAAGCTTGGAGGTAGGTCCATGAAATCAGTCTTACCGAATCAGTCCGGAAATCTCCAAGTCAAGGAATCCCGAAAATGGGTACCGGGATTCCCTTTGAGACTTGCACTAAGCATCTGCTGTCGTATTTCATCGACGGGTGACGAAGGTCGTCTAAGCAGTGTTAGTGGGTCAGCATGCTAGGAAGCAGCTGACTGAGGTGACTCACGGGAACCGTCTTACGGAGGACCTTGAGTATGGTCAGCAAGGTATGACGTGTATTCCCGGTTCCAACGGTACAGGCCAAGTCCTTTGACTTGAGGAACTGCTGAGTTTACCTGTGCATCAGGTCTGTATCTTAGATATGGTGAGAGATTGCCAAAATACTCTTGAGTAGTCATAAGCCATGTCTAGTGCAGCTCGGGTGTACAAAGTGACAGTAGTTTCCAAGAAAGGATCTGTCTCCTGTCAAAAGGTATTGACAGTTGAGTCTCATGTATGCTCTGTGTCTTGTCCCTGAAATCTGTGGCCACAGTAACTGAATAGAAGGGAAAGGTTTCCCTTGCGGCGTTTAGTAAGGACAGACCGACACTTAGGTTCAAAATGGGTACCTGCATTTTCCGTGCCCTAGACCCTAAGTGATGAGACCGAAGATAGAAGGACAAGTGTACTGTTAGAGCCTAAATGTTCATCCCCGAATATTTCACCTAGTCTCTAGTGCCATGGACCGTTGGTAGATGGCCACCCATGGTAACGGGCGGATTCTAGGAATCCGACCAAGTCTAGCTGAATGGTGAACCTAAAGAGTCACACACTATCCACACACACTTAGTATTTAATTTGGAATTAAATATTGGAGTAAAGGAATGATTAAATTAGATTTAATCGGGTCCTATATTTTCTTGGAGAAATTAATTCCTTCTATTTGATAAAGGGAATTAAATTAATAAATAGGATTTATTAAAGGGTTGATTTAATGGGCTTAGAATAAATAATAATATTTATTTATTATATTATATTTATTCTTTTAGCCTTTTGAAATATTTAATGGGATTTAAATATTCCATTAAATTAAAATCAACGGTTGAGATGGAAAGGGGAGATGGAAGGCTAGGATTCGTTTGACTAGGACTTTGACTAGGTCAAAATCCTAGTCAAATTAGAAGTCTTAGACTTGGAGTTTAAAGAGGATTAAACTCCTCCTCTATATAAACATCTAGCTTCCAACAATTGCAGGATGATGATTCTTGAAAACACACACAACACACACTCTCCCCTTCTCCTTACCTCTCATCCGCCCCTCTCTCTTTCTCCAACAAGAAAATATTTTTCGTAGTTCTTTTGTTCTTGGAACATTAGAACTTAGATGAATCAATACCGTTAATTGATAACGTGTTGTTGATTTATCCACTCCAAAAATATACACTTGTTCGTTGCTAGCACGACGTGCAAGATACGTGGGTGGATCGTGTGTCACGATTTGGAGGGTCTCAAGAACGAGATCTCGGTGCAAAACGGGGAACAACGCGAGTAGCCGTTGAAGACGAAAACGACAACGGGTAGGTCTCGTTTTACTTTTTTCGTCCCTCTTTAATTTTCAAACTCTATGGCCTCCATGATTTCTTTACATGCTTTATGATCATGAGATACACCGAACGCCCGGGGACCTCAAGGGCACACCCCTTGAGCGTGTTCTTTTAAATTAAAAGCATGCTTTAATTTTTGTATGTTTATTTTTATCGCGCTTCCGCATTCGCGCAATTCCCGGGACGATCCACCGATTTCTTTCAGTATGATGGGCCTAAGGACCCCAAAGAACACTTGTCCTGCTTCAAGAATGTCGCTCTCCTCCAGCGTTACACAGATGGAGTCAAGGGTCGGGTGTTCGTCACCATGTTTACCTGGGCGGCCCAATAATGGTTCAACCAATTGCCCACGAGTTCAATCAGGTTGTTCAAGGAGTTCCGCACCTTGTTTCTCCATCAGTTTGCCAGCAGCAAGCGACACCAGAAGACAACCATTAACCTATTCTTGGTTCAACAGAAGGAGATGGAATCATTGAGGGAATACCTCCGACAATTCAATACCACTGCTCTTGCCACTTTCGAGGTACTAGTCAGTGCCTTCGCGCAAGGTATCCAAGACAAGGACTTCTTTGAGTCCCTCGCAAAGAAGCCTACTCCTGATTTCAACAATCTTCTAGCTCGGGTAGAGAAGACATCAACATAAAAGAGGCCTGAGCTTTTAAGAAAGAAGGCCTAAAATAGACGCATAAGGTCTAAAGTAACAAGGATAATCTAAGAAGCCTCGTGATAAGAAAACTCCTTTTTTAGAGGGGTTATGCCTCATACACCCCCCTCAGCGCCTACATCACCCAGCATTGATGTTGGTGGAAGGTAAGGGGCTGGCAGCATGGCCTAGGAGGGCCAAAGAAGGTCCTACTAGGGCTTGCTCCAAGAAATATTATCATTTCCATAACGAATATGGACACCTCACGGAGGAGTGCTGGCACTTGATGAACAAGTAGAGAGCTCATCCAAAATGGGCACCTCCAAGAGTTCGTCTGCCGGGAGAAGATGAAAGGTACTTGCCCTTACAAAAAACGTGACGCCCCGAAGGGAAGGACAATTGAGGATTCCAACCCTGAGGCGTCGCAAGAAGAGGCAACTAGACCCGCAGGGCGACGCTTGGAGGAGACGAATGCCCCCTACAGGGGGAGCCATTCTGATTATCGCAGGAAGTCCCAGAGACTCCCACAAGACCTGAAAGGATCAAATAGGGGAAACAGAAGGGGACCCAATAACCGAAGCCCTAGAAGTACTCAATGCCTTTTATTGAGGGTTCTCGACTTGGAACATTTCAAACTAACCATTGAAAGTTGGTTTCATAGTCGCGAACAGATGAACGACACAACTTCATTATTTTGTGTGGTTTGTAGGCTTTGTCCATACAATAATAATGTAAATAAATAAATGACAAATATGGCTAATGAATAATCTTTTATTCATAATATTCAACTTTACATTCAAAAAAGATTGTAGAAAATAGATTACAACAACCAAACTAATTGGTTTTCTGATCACCTATTCTAATAGGAGTCTCGGGAGCATCAACCTTAGATCTCAAATATGGTGGTGAATCTATGAATATGAAGCTTCTAACCTTGGGATCCTATAGGTATGACTTTGATTCCTGCTTCTCTAAATGGAAACAATTGGTTGTCATGGAGTATATTGATGCGTATAGCAGTTGAAGCCAAGAATAAACTAAGTTTCATTAATGGAACTTGTGTGAAGCCTACAGAAGGATTAAGGATTACATGAAATGGAAAATAATTGATTGCATAGTATTTTGGATATATATTGAACACAATGTCCAAGGAGATAGCTGACGCATTTATATACGCTACTTCAGCGAAATCTCCATAATTAGAACTTGAAGCTCGTTACAATGAGTGTAACAGCCCACTGATGTATCATATGTAAAGAGAGATTACTTTGATGTCACAAGAAAACCTCGGATAGTCACATACTACACAAAGATCAAAAGGTTGTGGATGAGCTGGTATGTTTTGTGCCACCACCAATATGCACCTGGAGATTGTGCCCTTGTGGTTGTAACAAGCAAGTTCAGATCTAAATGATGCAAATCAAATAAGTTCCTGATGGGACTGAATGAGTCATTTGATCATGTGTGGAATCAAATATTTGTGATGGATCCGCTTCTTAATGTGAACAAGGCGTACTCAATAGTTTTAAGAGTGGAAAAGCAAAGACAAGTACACTTGGGTTTGCATAAACTAGAGAGAATTCAACTATGCATGCTAGAATTTTGATTAGAAAAGGAATATAAGTTCTAAGAACTTTACTATGAAGAAAGGACATATGGATAAGAAACAACTATTTTGTGAAGACTATGACAAACTAGGCCATACAAAGGAAACATGTTTTAAGATCCACGGATTTTCATATTGGTATGAGGATCTTAATAAACAAAGGAAGAAGGCTAGAAATGAAGGTAGGGTTATTCTATGGCTAACTCTAGGCATCAAAGAAATGCTGAAAAGGTTAATACATCAGGTGGTGGATTCAAATCTGAATTAATAAAAGTATTGAAGATCATGCAAAACAAGATGGTTGCAAATCTAGTTAAGGTGCACTTTGCACAAATTGATCAAATGGCAGGTACGAACCCAAGGTGTTCTAGTCTTAGCAAGCTTAATCCTAATTCATGGATTTTAAATACTGGAGCTACTAGTCACATGTGTGGTGATGCCAAACTTTTGAATTCAAAAACTGAACTTAAGCCTGCAACCATCATCCACTTACCCGATAGTGGCATGACCAAAGTCACTAAGTCTGGAACTGTGAAGCTCTCACATACACTTACTCTTACAAAAGTCTGTTCCATTCCTAGCTTCTGTCACAGCCTTCTATTTGTCCCATAACTCTGCAAATTATTGAATGTTAGCTTCATTTTTTTTACTCGTTTTTCATATTGCATGACCTGAAGACTAAGGAAGTAATGGTAATCAACAGACAAATAGGAAAGCTCTATTCATGGACCACAACTCTTTTTCTCCAGCTTCACATCTATAGAGTTTTAGAAATTGAGCCAGTATGTCTTTATTTTAATTTGAATTGTTATGCTCTATGGAACTAAAGACTAGGCCATACGTCCTCCAATGTATTGAAGCATATATTTGTACTCAAACTTAAAGATTGCAAGAATACTCATGTTTGTTCTATCTGTCCTTTGGCTATACAATCAAGATCATCATTTCCTTTGAGCCAATCTCATAAAGATAAACCATTTGATTTGATGCATGTGGATAAATGGGAACCTTACGAACAACCCTCCTTGTCAGGGTGTCACTATGACCTTACGATAGTAGATGACTACTCTGGAGCTACTCGGACCTTCCTTATGCACCATACATCACAAACCACACAAATTCTAACCTCCTTCCATACATTGATTCTCACCCGACGTGATGTCAAAATTAAGTCCACATGAACTGAAAATGGTTCAAAGTTTTTTAGCACACATTGTCAGAAATTATTCAACAAACATAGTATTATTCATCAAATATGTCTATACACCACAACAAAATGTAGTAGAAAGAAAACATAAACACTTGTTACAAATAGCTAGAGCTTTAATGTTTGAATCCCATTCGCTTAGATGTTTTTGGGCTAATTCTATCCTTGCAGCCAGCCATATCATCAATCGATTGCCTACTTTTATGTTGAATTGGAAGTCCCCACATGAACAATAGTATAGCAGGGTTCCTACTTATAAAAATCTGAGGACATTTGGATGCTTATGTTTTGCCTCCAATGTTAAACCTCATAGATCAAAATCTGATCAACGAGATTTCAAGTGTATATTCATAGGATGTCCAAGGACAAAAGGCCTATAAACTCTAAGACATTGAAAATAAATCTATACGTGTTTTCGGGAATGTCATTTTTCATGAGAAATATTTCTGTACAAAGATCATCCTAAAACACCATATCCATGTCCCCTGCCTTTGCCTCTAGATATACTTGAGCCGGACACCACTATCATTGTTGGATCTAATTCTCCCTCAGCCTCGTACATCTCTTCCAACATATGGTTTTATCCCTCTACCTACTGATCATGACACACTTTCTCAAGCTCCCTTGAGAAAGTCCTAAGGAAGATACACAAACCATGTTGGCTTGATGACTTCATACGTCATTCTTCATTTGATCATACCATATCTCTTTCCTATCTTACACAATCACACACTGGGTTTGGGGCTCCTTTATCTACAGTGCAAGAACTTAGGAATTATGCTCAAGCAAAAGACTATGTTGAGTGGTGACAAGCAATGAAACAAGAGTTGAATGCTCCATAGAGAAATGAGACATAGAGTCACTAAATTGCCTGATGAGAAGAAAGCTACTGGTTGTAAGTGGGTGTATAAGGTGAAACTCAAAACTTGATGGCTCTGTGGACAAATACATAGCTGGACTAGTTGCTAAGGAACATAACCAGCTAGAAGGGATTGACTACAATGAAAGTTTTTTTCCTGTGGCAAAGGCAGTTACTGTACGGGTTTTTCTAACTGTCTCTTTAGGATATAGCTGGCCCATTCATCATATTGATATCAATAATACTCTTTTGTACGGTTATGTAGATGAAGATATGTGTGTGTGTGTGCGCGCGCGTGCGCTCCTAATGGTACATTGTGGGGTCTGGGCGAGTTTGCAAACTCAAGCGATGTTTCGAAAACCGGACCGGAGATCGAACTTGATAAATTACTGGGTCACTGGTTCGACCGGTTGAATCAGATAAAAAAATTGGTTAGCCCAGATTATAGTATATATACACGTATATATAGCATATATTATTACATTATATATAGACTTCAAATAAATATACAATCTAATAAATTTCTCAACAATAGTTTAATAAGAAATACACAAACTCAATATAATTCAAGACATTTATAATAATTTATGAATTCACAAATTTATTCCATAATTTATATAATTTTTTACAATAATTTATAACTTACATATAATTTTCCATAACTATAGCATTCTCTCACTCTCTCCTTCCCTCTTTAGTCTCTATTTATTTTCTCTATTTCTCCCTCTCTTCTCTCTCTTTTTCTACCACTAAACCCTATCTTCTAGAATTTTCTCACCCTCCTCTCCCTTGTATTCTCTCTCTATCGTTCTCTCTCTCCTTCTCCCTCCTCTCTCTCTCTCTCTCTCTCTCTACATCTTCTACCTTTCTCCATAGCTAAAACCCATAATTTAAAAACTATCAATTTGTTTCAAATATCATATTTATAGCATATCCATAGAGAAGAAGAAATGGGAAAATCATATACTTTTTTTTTAAGTTGAAACTTGAGATTTGAGAAGAAGAATTTGGAAGATGAAGGTTCAAATTTGGAGTATTGAATTTGGAGAAGGATTTACTCCATTTCCCCCTTCTTCATCTTTACGTTTTTCAGAGGTTTTATTTGGGGTTGGGGGGGGGGGGGGTAAAAATCAATTTTGACCCAGGTTGGCCGGTTCTCACGGGGCGCCTTCCGCAATGCGGGGAAAGGGGCACCGTGTGGCTAGTAGTCCACAGCCAACGACTACGTCCGCCAACCGAACAGCAACACCAACCAAATTCCCACCGACGCCTCGCACAGGCCGTCGACAAGAACAACACAGTTTCCAACAATCAACAATATAATGCAGCGGAATCAGTAAATCAACACGTCGTGCAGTAAATGCGTTTTATATTGATAGCATAAATACTGAAGATTACAGCAAGCTAGCCATGGGGATCGCCGTGAGGGGGATACTAGCAATGCACACTGAGCTTCGAGTGGTCATTCCCCCCTATAATAGGCTTAAAAAGAAATTTCCTATCGACAAAACTAGACACTAGAAAAGCTGAAAATTGCATCTCATGGGGCATAAAAGGGCCACATGAGCAAAAGTAAATATTACAGTAAAGACTCACGCCTAAGACTCTAATAACCTGCGGAGGCCTAGTGCCTGTCGGCGGAAGTGTTGGTCGGCCGGATGGAACATGGCCGAAATTGGGTCAAGGGGGCCGAGAGTGCGGGCGGCCCTTGACACCCAGGTTGGCTGGTTTTGACCGATTGGCACCGGGTTTGACCGAGGCAGTTTTTACCACATGAACCAGACGGGATACATGGCCGGTTTTTCAGTCGGAGCGGTCGAACCGACCGGTCCGGTCCAATTCTAAAAACACTGAACTCAAGAGGTCATTGTCTAGACTTAAACAAGCATCAATATAATGGAACCAAGAATTTACAAGTAAGCTGCTTCTTTTTTGTTTCACTCAGTTTCAACATGATCATTGTTTGTTTATTAAAAATAGTCCTTTAGGATTGCTCATCTTACTAGTGTATGTTGATGATGTGTTGATCACTGACCCTTTCAAATCACTTATCACTGAAGTCAAGAGTTACGTTGATACACTTTTCACAATTAAGGATCTTAGATAGGCAAAATACTTTCTTGGTTTGGAGATTGCAAGGTCTACTGCAGGCACTTCAGTCACACAACACAAATACATTTGAGACATTATTCATGATTTAGGTCTCTCACAGGCTAAAGCAAGTACACCTCTTCCTTTGGGTGTGAAACTCACTTCCAATGTTGGTCCAGTTCTCACCGATCCTGAGCCTTACAGAAGATTAGTAGGTCTCTTCTGTATTTATGTTTCCCACGCCTGATGGTTCTCATTATGCACAACAGTTGAGTCAGTTTGTTCATAAGTTGTGCCAACAACATATGGATGCAACTTTGCATATTACTCAATATTTGAAAGGTTGCAAAAGGTCTCTTCCTTCCCTTTTGATAATCCTTTTGATCTTAAGGCGTATTGTGATGCTGATCGGACTAGATGCATTAATTCGAGGTGTTCACTGAGTGAATTTTTTGTTTTGGGGTCTGCTTTGATATCTTGGAAGACAAAGAAGCAGACAACTGTCTCCAGATCCTCATCAAAGTGTGAGCATAGAAGCTTGGGTGCAACAATATGTGAGCTTCAATTGATTTCCTAGTTATTGAAGGATCTACGTGTTTCAGCTCACACTACCATTCCACTCTATTGTGACAACCAGGTTGCCATACACATTGTTGCCAATCCCGTATGCCATGTATGGACTAAGCATCTAGAGATTGATCGTCACTTCATTCGAAGTAAAAACAAAAAGAAAAAACAAAAATAAAAAAAGGCTTTGTTGTTCCTCCTCACATATTTGGCAAGATACAACTTGCAGATATGTTCACCAAACCACTCTCTAGTTGCTTCTTTGTTGTCCAAATTGGGCCTCGTCACTTTTTCTCCAAGTCCAACTTGCACGGGGCTGATGAGCATAGCAACAGCTCCAGTAGCTCGAGCAGCACATCTTCATCTTTTCCTTCATGTGAAGATAACCGTAGCAGTATTCACTGGTAGTGTCTTTTTCTTGTGGTTGCATTTTTTTCTTTTACACTTTCGTAAGTAGTTTAGCGTTTTTACGTGTTGGCTTCCAATTAACATCAAGCTGGCATGGGGGTGGTTGTCGGTTAGTTTTGGCGCCCTCGACCAATTATTTAAACTGTAGCTCTCCCTACAATTTCTTCAATTCAAAAATTCAAAAATATTTTCACAAACAATATGGCATTGCTTGTTGTTGTTGGCTATTTTTTTTATTTCAGGATTGCAACATTACAAATACCCCCTCCCCCGAGGTTTGTAATTTTCAACCAATGGTTCGAAATTGACCATTTTGTCCTTTATTTTTTTGTTAAATTATAAAAAAATCAGTCGAGGCAAATTGCATTATTAACTTCTCTGTGTAAAAAATTTAAGAACCTCTCCCTGCGCATTGTAGTCCAAAAAAATTCAAAGAATTGTAAAAATTAAATAAAATGCATAAGGGCATTTTGGTCAATTTACCCATAAAAATGGATGGAAATGGGTTATTTGTTAGATAGTTACAAACCTCAGGAGGGTATTTATAATTTTTCAAACAACAAGAGAGTATTTATAATTATGCCAAACCTCATCAAAGGTAATTATAATTTACCCATAACAAAAACCAGTTTCTCCCCTAATCAATAATTCCTAGACATTACCGACTTTTATTAGGAGCCATTTATTCAAAATCATTTAAAAGTTAATTCAACATTTTGAAAGAGTACAATTTCTTAGAAACACCCCCCTTTACTACATACGTATTAAATATAATTATGATTTATGAATATTAATATATATATATATATATAATTGTATGTACAAGTGCTATAATTGCATACATATATATACACATTAATTATGATCATACCTACATGATAATATTACGCCACCTTACAGAAGAAAGTCAATCAATTAAATGTGACGTGACATTTACAAAATACTTCATCTTCTTAATGTTACAAACCAAACATGTCTTCACCAACTACATCAATTTCTAACAAATATAAAATTTCAAAACCAAATAATTTAACACAATTTTATTTGAAACTCCAAAACATCTCATTATCCATGTTTAGCACATAAAATTGGTCAAACTCTTTTAGAGAGAAAAACAAATGTACCTAAAAGAAATTTACTTGCTGAATTTAGTAACAAAAATTTATTTGCTGACAAATTTAACAACGATTTATTTAAAATATATATCAAGAAGTATAGATTAGTAACGAGAATTTTACTTGCTAATTAACTTGACGCTGATTTCAGCAATAAATTTTGTGGTTGTTATTAAGCTATTTTCTTGTAGTGCTTTGAATGTGAGTAAATATATATTTTTACAGTAGTTTCTTAATGTTTTGTCTTGTTGATTGGAATTATCAATGTATTGGATGATTTATTACAGTTGAATACATTGAATGATGTAATAAATCCCATATTATCAAAAGAATATCGATAAACGTTTGAATTCTAAGTACGAACACGATAACAATCAAACCCTAGTCTTCTAAGTCAATTATTCCCAAAATTAACCTTTACAAAAATCTTTTCTTGTGGAATTAACACCCAACAATCCTCTTAACCCTATGAGGCAATTGACTCATAAATTGCTAACTATATACTCAAAATAATCCAATAATAGTGGATTCAAAAATGGATCCTAAGGCCAATATCTCGTGTTGAACTGCATGAAGTAAAGGGGTTGAATTGGAATTTCTTTTTATGGATAGGGGTTGAATTTTTATTTTTTTTTATTTTATAATGAGCGATAGAACTATTAATTTGAAAGTACAATAATATTTTTAAAGCGATCAATTGCTATTACAATATTCATTGCATAATATAATAACATACCAGATCTACCAACACCAATCAAAGGAACACAAACATCATATAAATTAGGGATAATTACATTTACATCCCTAATCTATGGTCTGTTTACACAAACCGTATTGCCTTTTGAATAATTACACATACACCCACTAGTAAGCATCATTTACAGAAACTACCCCTATTTCTTTAGAAAATTACACTTACACCCCTCAAAAGTATCGGCATTATTACACAAACTACTCCTATTTTTTAACTATCAAGGGTAGTTTTTGTAATTATGCAAAAGGCAGAGGTGATTTGTGTAAATAAACTATAGGCTAGAGGGGTGTAAATGTAATTACTCCTATAAATTATACAACTCTCTATCTTCGTAGTACTCAAACTCACGACCTTTTGATTATGAAACCTCAACATCATCGCTCGAATAAGAAATAAAGTATGAAGGGGTTGAATTGGAATTCAATTTTTTGATGGAAAGGGGTTGAATTGGAACTGTACACGGCACCGCAGGGAAGCAGCGTCAAAGTTGGCAGAGTCCGCGTACACGTAGGCGCGTTTACGCATGAAAGACTTTCCACAAATTGCATGCAACCCCCTCTCTTTCTCTTTCTCCTTTACTCTTAATCCATTCTATTTTTATGTCTCTTTTTCACCCCTACTTTATTTAGTCTCTATCATTGTAAATTGTGACTCAAAATATTGTTAATCCAAATTGTTATACATTCTTGATACTTTTATCTTTTTGAAAAAAAAATTAAAAATTTTCTTTTTATTTCTTATTTTAAAGTAACAATGATGATAAATGAATTTTTCGTGAAAAAAGTGAAACGGTTACGGGGATCTCATCTGTTCGTCTACGTGTCTGTTTAAAAATTTGTGTATAGCATTCAACATTAATGACCGTAATAAGTATGAACCACGACTAACTTTTATTAATATTTTTTTTTAAGTAAAGTGATAAACTATTATTTATTTTAAATAAATCGATTACAATTATTTGTACCAAATATCTTATATCTAATAATTTATCAATAACTATAACAATCAATGATAATGACCTATTCTAAAATAGAACTACATCTACTATTAAGTAAAACAATATCCCAAGTGGGCGTGGTTCGAACCTATGACCTTAAGAGTCATCATGATATTAAAACTCTATTAGTTAGATGTAATTATACAAATACTCGGCACTCTTTGAAAAATCACAAGCATATCCCTTAAAATTGTATTGTAATTATAATTTACATCGTCACTTCTTCGAGGGTAAAAATTTACATAAACACTTCTTGAGGAATCGACATCCCCTCAACATGATATTTGTATTTTTGCAAATGGTAGATGATATTTGTACTTGTATTTTGCAAATGGTAGATGATATTTGTATAATTAGACTGGTCAGAGGGAGTCGATATAATTTACTCTTTTTTTTTAAAAAAAAAGTCATTATTCTTTTTATAAAATATATTTGAGTAATTCAAATTATAAATATGTATCTTTTCCAAAAAAAACAGGGAAAAAGAAATTTAAAAAGAATCCCATTGTCTCTTGCATTTCAAACTTTTTTCAACTTTAATCTTACTTTTGGATCTTGAATTTTGTAAAATGAACATGAAATAAAAACTTATTTTTTCACTTGAAATTTTCTAACTTCTTGTTTTATTTTGAATTCTTTATTTTATTTTGAATATTTCATTGAGATTTGAGGGCCAACATGGCCAAAAGGCTTGAAACAAGTCAATAAGATGACTTTCGCCCTATAAATAAAACCCCTGAATAAAACCCCTTTAAATCCTCAACATACACACACAACACACACATACGCTATTCTCTTCGTAACGGCGATGGAGAGGAAAATCCCTGAAATCCCCTATTCTCCAGCGTCTCAGCCGCCTGAAAATTTCTTGAACCCTCATTACCAACGATTTCTTTCCACTGAAAACCACCCGCAGACTCCATTGATCACAGACCTTCATTCTTCCGATCAAGCTATTGAATCAGCCTTTTCAAGACTGACCCTCTTCTCCGATTTCGGTTCTCATGGCCAAAACCCGTCGTTTATCAGTCGTCCGGCGACCCTTGATGCTGTACCTACGGTTGAATCAGTTCCTTTACCAATGGCTTCTGGAGAAAGACAGCAGGCGTTTTTTTGGGCTCAGTCTCAAAGTAACAATGGTGGAATCAATGGGCCTTTTGGCTTTTTTGGGGCCCACCAGGATATCCATGTGGGCCCGGAGGCAGTGGGTTTTCTTGGGAGAGGCCCGTATGTTAATGGTGGTGCTCATCCCCTGAAATCGATGAAGTATCATGAAAGACAAGATTTTTGCAGTGCTACTTGTGATTATAATGACTTATCTTTCTTGCATGGCAAGGAACCATCTTCAAGAAAAGGCAGCAACAGTTTCCTAGTTTTATCCTCGGCCCAACAAAGCAATTTTTGTAGTTCCACTTATTTGCACAGTAACCAGCACTTGCACCAGTGGGAGCAACAGTTAACTCTTGAAAACATGAGGGGAAGAATTGTTACGTTAGCAAAAGATCAAGTGTGGAGTGGTATTCTGAATATGAAACTTGAACAGGGGGTGAGCGAGGAAGAAATTGAGATGGTTTTTTTACCAGAGGTGATGGAATTCTTAGGTGATTTGATGAGGAATCAGTTTGGGAGTCATTTTTTTCAGAAGCTTTTTGTGGCATGCAATGAGAATCAGAGGACTAGGATCATCATGGCCCTCACGAAATTTCCATTTAAGCTCATTAGTATTTGTCTCAATTCATATGGGTATGAATGAATTTGACTACTGGTATTTGAAGATTCCTCATTTCTTGATTTATATTGCTATTGAGAAAATCTTGATGCATATTGTTTTATGATGTGAGGATTCTCAGGGCTAGAGCAATACAAAAATTGTTGGAGAAGCTAATTACACCTCAACAAATATCGTTCGTCGTTTCTGCTTTAAGCCCTGGTGCTATTGCCTTGGCCACTGACCCCAATGGCCAGCATGTTATACAGTACTGTGTTAAACAATTCCCTGGGGAATATAATAAGGTAATAAAAAATGGCATCTCTGTCTACTAGTGATTACTTAAATTACAATGTCAAACAGTTGATAAGTGCTCTAACTTTAATATGAGATTACTTTGTTTCACCTGTTGATGTTTTATGCTCAGTTAAAGCATCTGGTAGTTCGAATGCTCGGAGTTAGTGCTAAAACATAGAGGAAAAACAAGGACTTGCTTTGTCGTCAATAAACCGTAATCGTGGCAGTCTGGATAATGAGGAAATCAATAGTTATTAGAGTGTGTCATAAGAAACCACGCGAAACTGCCTAACTGGTTCTATTATCCTTTGTCAATTGTTAAGGTGGAACAGCCTTTTGTTGGGTTTACAGGAGTGTTTGTTATAAACTTCGGCGAAACATATCACATGCACGTTTCTTTATTATCATATTTGAATTGTGTAGTTAACATAGCCTAAATTGTTTAGGAATTTCTTCATCTCTTACTTACAATGACTGGAACATTCGGTACTTTTTCGGTGGGTCTGACCAAAAAGTACATTTGATTGACCACTAGCCAATCCCAGAATTTATACTTGATGCTACATGCTAGATAGTAATGTTTTAAGCAGCCCTTATACAGGGGATCAATTGCTTTTCCTTCACACTTTCTTATTCTTATACATCCATTCCATTATTTACTTATTTCTTTATTCTTTTTGGTGGGTATTAATGGTCTAACTAAAAAAGAAGGAATATCTGTAAAGCTTCTTTGTATTAAAGGTTGTTAAGAGTAGTTGGCAAAGTTGATGTTGGCTTTAGCAATCTCTTGAGATTAGGCATGAAAACAACCTTCATGTAGTTTTATTGCCTAATAATCCCACCGGCTAGACGTGAAAAATATACCTTATCACCTTCCTTAGTGCCTAATTCACAAATGATGTAAAATCTCATTAAAGGATGTGCGTAACATTTGTCGATACGACGTGCCATATTGTGTACATGATCATCTGAAACCTGCACATTGATTCTTGCTGCTAGCACTGGTAACGTATGCTTTTTGGAAATACCATAACTTTTGACCATTTTAGTACCATGTCAATATCACGCTGATCTAGGTGTACACTATCACTGTATGCACTCAATCCCTCCATGAATTACTGGGCTTGAAAAAGGTATGATGCTGACAATAAAAATGACGATTGTTTGAAGATTGATTATTGAAATATCGGACCAAAAAATGAGTTCTGCCCTTAGTCTCTAGTGCCAAATTTAAGTTCTGAATTGTTCGGATGAATGCTCAAACAAAATTCACTTCCGAATCCCAACTCAGTTTCGGATAAAGTAGCTCAATCATTCACCACCCTTAAGTTTCATCATCTAGGTTTGAAGATGAACAGAATGCATGGAACACCATTAAAGGAGAAATTGTGTCTAAGAGGGTGTTTAGTTAATCTTAAAGTATCTTATAAGCTCCTAGATTACATAAGATGATTTTTGAGCTTATAAAATTCTAGGTTTTATTTTAGAAGTAAGTCTTGAGATGTTGAACAAATAAGATCATAGAGTTTATATGGTATCAGACATGGCAATTTGTAATCTAGATGATCAAAACAAAAGAGTTTTTAAGATCTCCAAAGTCAAGTCCCGACTACCTTACTTTATTTAAGGAGTTATAAGATTTTGATACCTTATTTTCAGGGCTAATAAGCTCTTCAAAAGAATTTTCAATTACTTTAGAACATTTTCTAAACTCTCAAACATTTGTGTAAGATGCTCTAAAAGGCTTATAAGCTCATCCAAGAACACCTCCACTCCATACACATGATGTGGCTCAGTACCAAATTCAAGTATTACCATTTTCTAGCTTTCCTAGCCTCATGCTACGGAGATGTTTTGCTTAAAGTTACTCAAATCCCATTAATCATCAATTATATATATATGTGTGTGTGTGTGTGTGTGTGTGTGTGTCCACAATTGTGACTTAAGATAATATTCCTTAGATTTGTGTTTGTGATACTGGATGGCCCTAATGTTCATGGGGGTCTGACAACAGCAAAAAATGGTCGAGGCAAAAAACTTGGATCCTTGTGCTGCATAAGTGAATGACGAACATAGTAGTTGAATGTATTGTTATATAATGGGGTGGCGTAAATATTTTAAATGTTTATTTGGAGAAATGTGCTGTTAACGGACATTTAGCTGCCACATGTTATCAGTTGTAATCAAGTTGTTGAAAATCTGGTTGTTTTATGCGTCTCATTACCCCGTGGATGAAATGCCGTAAAAGTTGCCTTTCCCTGAGAATCATACTTCTAGTGTCATCCTGTAAGTGTTTGATATTTCTTCGTCCTAATTTCATCTCAGTGTACCTCAAGCATCACCTCTTGGCATAATTTTATTCTTTCAGCTCAATCATCTATCTGATATTGGATTCCTATTGACAGCATCTTTTCAATGAGATAGCAAACAACTGCTTTAAAATTGCAACCAACAAAAGTGGATGCTGTGTGCTACAATCGTGCGTGGAAAACTCTCTTGGAGAAGTAAGAGAGCAATTGATAAATGAGATAATAGAAAATGCTGTGGGACTAGCTCAAGATCCTTACGGGTATGATTCAAAAGCTTGCTGCCTTATTTGATCCAAAGCTCAGTTAGTGTATAAGTTCTTGTATCCTTATCTATTATTTCCTTTAATCTCTTCTAGCAACTATGTCGTGCAACACCTACTCGGAATGAGGATACAGGAAGTCACGACAGATCTCCTGAAACAATTCAAAGGGTGTTTTGTGCCTCTCTCCTGCAATAAGTATGCGAGTAATGTGGTGGAAAAATTTCTGTTAGAATCAGCAGAAAATAACTCCGAAACAATTATCATGGAACTGCTGAAAAGTCGAAGTGCCCCAAGGCTTCTTCTGGATCCTTTTGGGAACTTTGTCATTCAGTCTGCACTGTCAGCATCAAAGGTAACATAATCAACTTAGTTCAATCCAGAATTGTTCAACCGGTTCTAGAATTCTTTCTTTGATTGGGCTGATAGTGATAGTACATGAGCATCTTGATATCTGCTTGACATCATTTTCCCAATGTGTTTATCTCTTATTCAAATGAAGTTCGACTCTCCGACAGAAACTAATCAGCTTCTGTCCTAGATACCTTTAGTGGGTGATGTTCTCTTTGGATCATCGGAAATAAAAAAATTTAGCAAAACAGGACTACCTTTAGTGTCATTAGAATAGATCAAGTATGCTTAATAGGAGCGATGTTCTTGACAAACCTAGCTAGAGTAGGGAAATGATCCGGTTACCGTCGTTGTGGCTGATATAAAATTATTTCCGAGTAGCTATAACTTGATGATATCCAAATATGTTCTTGTTTAGCATTCACCCCGAAATGGCTCCTAAAATTTCAATTGCATGTGAACTGTTCAGCCTTCACACACGGGGTTCTATCTCAAATTTTCTTCTTCTTCTTCGTGCCTAACTTGCTCTCCACTGTCCATTGTCAGGGGCATGCCCGTGATGCTTTGCTTAAGTTGATCCAAGGTAACGAACGGTTGATGCAAAGCAACCTTTATGGGAAGAAGATCCTTGCTACGCTAGAAAAGAGGAAGCTCCAAAATGTCTAGACGTGTGTAAATTCGTTCTACCTGTTCTGGTATTATCTAGCTATGAGAAGATACTCGTGGCGGTAGGTCTGTTCACAACTCTTCTTGCCATTTTCAAGAACTGCGTATTTTCTGATGTAACTTAGCTTTTTTAACTGAACTCAGCAATACATAGAATGTTGTACTAGAAATAACACTTAGGAAGCTGTTGAATATCTAAAGCTGCAAGAGGATTTCAGTCGAATTCTCTTGCAGGCGTATGCTACCATGTGTTCTCGAACTAGTGTATGTTGAGTTAATCCTATGTTGTCGCTAGTTTAGCGCTACTGTCATCGCCTACCCAGAATTGTTAGAATTATTCCTTATTGTATATGTTCTTTTTATATACGTGTATCGATATTCGTTATTTTTATATGGTTTCATGTCAGCCTCTCGAGTCGGGGTACGTAACTAAATCAAATAAATTGTTTTGGTGATATCAACATTTTGTGATAATTACATTTACAGTTCTTGACTTATGACCTATTTACTTTTGACCGTCAGTTTGGTTTCTATGATTATACACAAAGTAAAAATTATTTGTGTGAACAGACTATAGTTCAGAGTGTAGATGTGATTATTCCCAATTATTTCCCCATTCAAATATTCACCGGAGTAGATTATGTTACCTTTGAAATCAAATGTCATCCAAGAGTTATTTCATCTATAACTTTTGGCCTGCTGCCAAGCATGATTTCCTACCAATGGGGAAAGGTAAATTTCTTTTGGGCTGGTCCTGCCCAAGGAGGGATCCGAACCCGTTTGCCAAGTGAACGTGAGTACATTAATCAATGTGAATCATGTTATAGATTGTACTGACAATGTCAACGTGGATTAAGATCATAGGTTCAATTCAATTTAATTAATTTTGGGTTGAATTGAATTTGTTCTAATTTAGAATAAGTTGCTATGAGTGGATTTAAATAAAATTGTATTTCATATAAGTCGGATATGAGTTCTTGATGGATCTAATATGAATTTATAATGGGTTCAACTCATAAGATAGAAAAAAACACAATAAAAATAAAATAAAAGTTAAATATAAGAAACTAAAAGGAACCAAAAAAACGTGCTTTCTTCCCAATTCCTTCACAAGTGGAATAGCACCTTTGGGACTCTCTCCACACACATGCGCACACTGACCCACGCATACTCGCATTTTATATTTTTATGTGATATTACTGTTTCATATTAACTGTCGTGATATGTCGTTCTTGTATACATATAGTAAATGGTTTTTTATATTTTAAAATATAAAAATAAAATCAATATATCACATTTAAAAGAAATAAAAAAAATTAATTTAAAGATATTATTGACACAACAAAAAAATTGATATAATGGTGTCACAAATCGATGTTTGTGAGTGAAAATGCCTTTCTTTTTATATTAATATAAATATAGTACAACTAATGACTCTGAAGAAGATGAGGATAAAAATTGCTTCAGACAATTATGGCTAATTTGGTTCCACAGCTTGGCGTTCATTCAAGATGAGCATTCAAAATTTTATTTTGATAAATTAGTATTCGTAAGATATTTAGTAAAAAAATTTATTTTATAATTTAACAAATAAATCTTGATGTACATGGTCATTCGTAAAAAACGGCGTATGATACAAGTTTAATCATATTACATCACAATTAGTAGCCACCTTTGTTTTATAGTTTAAATATGATCATTTTCTCTTTTCATTATGTTGATATTGTGAAACTTTTAGGATTCATATTAATAAAACAAATAAAATAAATAAATAAAATGGTTCATACTAACCCAATTCGACTTTTTTACAACCCAACCTACTTTAAATCAATTCATTTGGACCCAATTCAAATCGTCCATTTGCCACCCCTATATTGTAAGATTGTGCTTACATATCATGACCAACAGGATACTTTAATGGTTAAAGTTGGAAAAATTATAATTTTAGTCCCAAAATATAAAGTGGTTTGCAATATTAATCCTTTATCTTTTAAAATAGTCAACATTAGTCCTATAATTTAGAAAAATATTATAAAATTAGTCCCATCTTTGCAATATTAATCCCACACTTTAAAAAGTTAATCCCATCATCAATCCCAAATGTTATAAATTTTTTACGTTGGAACTAACTTTGTAATATTTTCTTAAAATATACGACTAATATTAACTATTTTAAAAAATATGAGATTAATATTATAAACCATCCAATACTTTCTAACCAAAGTTAAACAACTAGTTTGATCTTCACTAAAAACAATGAATCTTATTACTTTATAGAGAGCCACATCAAAGAAAGACACAGATACATAGAAATCCCAGTCCCTGTATGTCTCCACAACATATCCCACATGATTTTACAACTCAATATACTTACACATAGATAGAGAGAGAAAGAGGAGAGAGAGAGAGAGATTCAGAGAATGACACTGCAAATATATATTTTTATATATAATAAAGAGACATGTCCGAAATCTTCTGAATTTGTGGTGTTGTTTGAAATGGTCAAGGGCATTTAGGTTTGCCTTTAGAGTTTTTCTTGTCCCTGTAGCAAGGGCATTCATGCTTGTTCCCATAAGTACCAGAAGGCACACATTTGCACTCCTCACAGCAGATTCCACAGTATTTCAGACATCTGTCCTTTACTCCTGCCTTTGAACACCTCACTCCACATTTCTGCTCACAGTAACCTTATTTTTTTCCGACAAAAAAGTGAAAATCCCATGTTAGCAAAGAGAAGTAGGGTGATTTCTCTAACACAAGACAGACAAATAATTGTTGTTAAAATTTGATGAAGATGTCATGAGAAAGATTGTTAGAAATCAAGAGTTGAAAGTTATTGTGGTGTATGATGACTCACTTGAAAGTGCCGTTGTGGTTTGTATGAGTGAAGAGCTCAGAATGAGAGTGAGTAGAAGCAGTGCTGCAAAATGAACCTTCATCTTAGTTAGTTCTTGAACCCTCTTTTGTGTGTGTGTGAGAGAGAGAGAGAGAAAGAGAAAGAGAGGAATGGAGATGGGAATGATGAGAAGCACAATTCAAGAGCATATATATATATATAGATGGGGTAAATTATGGTTACTTTTTTTATATTTGACATAATTATAAATATTTTTTTATTATTTAAAAAATTATAAATATTTACTGACTTTAACAATGTCTAATTACGAACCCATTCTGTTAGTTTCCGTTAGGTTTCCATCAATTTTTATGATGACCTGTCCAAAATGCTCTTTTGGATTATTATAAGTTATAATTTTATATATTTTTTAAAAATTTTTTAAAATATTTTTGTGGACTATTTTAATGGATTATTTATTTTACCCACCTCAAATACTTTTTAAAAATTTTCAAATGTTTTTCTAAAATAAAAAATTCAAAAAGGTAAAATAGTATTTTTTACATTTCTATCTAAAGATTATACAATTATTTTTTATTTGAGAGAAATATTTATAATTTTTTAAATAATAAAAATATTTATAATTATGTCAACCTTTAGAGAGATACGTGTATTGGGATGGGGTGGGTGGTAGTAATGGTGTGAAAATAACGTTGGTGAGGAAAGAACAGGAGTGTGAGCCAAAAGAATTAAATGGACAGTGGGATACAGACTGTCAGGTGGGTTTTCTGTTTGATCAAAAGTTGGATACAACTTTACACCATGCCCTACTACTGGAAAATTCTGGTTTTAATTTGTTTCAACTGCAATCTAGAACATGATGCACGCTTTATTTGCATTCTTCTTACAAGGTATAGCGATTTTGAGTTTGGGAAGAATTGCTAATTACTTGAGGGTCATTACACAAGTGCATATAATTGTGATGGTTTGGTTGTGTGTTTGGATTTTCAATGTTTAGTTTAAGGTCTAATCTACTTTAAAAATATTCTAAGGGCATGATTGGTATGAGGAAATGTATTTGGAATGGAATTTGGAATGGAATGAACATTTCTAATCTTATTCCAAATACATATTTGGTATAATTTAGGAATAGCAATAGTCATTCCTTTGGGAATGCCCATTCCCATAAATATGGGATTAGGCATTCTCCCACTCACCCATGGTTTTAGCTATTCCCAATAGTTTGGGAATAGATTTTTTTTTTATATACTGCTAAAATAATTTTTAATAAAATTATAGTTGCGAGATTTATAGTCACAAAATTATATATTATTTCAATACATTAAAATAAATGAATATCAATATAAAATATTTAAATATGTGGTTTTTAGAAAATATAAAAAAAAATTCTTAAATATTTTATTAAATATAATATAAAATTATTAACATCTTTATAGGCATTTTACCAGATATTACTATAAGTATAAGCATTTACCAAATAATAAGTATTTATTAAAAAAATTTAAATATATGAAAACGTCCAACAATATATATATATATATATATTATAAACTTATAATTAATTTAACATTTCAAAAATAATATTTCTTATGTCATTAATGAGACGTAGCTTAGTTGTTTTTTATTTTAATTTTTAAGTTTCATTATTAAAAAATATATAAATGAGTAATTTGAAAGTTTTGATTCAATTCTCCTTTTCATTCCTTTGGTATACCAAACATAGGAATGGTATACCAAAATCATTCCATTCCTACTTTTATTCCATTCCTAATTTCATTCCATTTCCACTCAGTTCTATTCCTATATACCAATCATGCCCTAAATCTATTTAGGTAGGTTGGAGATCCAATTACTTGTAAAGAACCATGTGGGAACAACACCAAAAAGACTCTAGTATAGCTTTTCTGATGCTTAAGTTAGTAACAAGGTCGTCAGAGAGAACAGTTGGAGATCGTTAGAATGTTTAGAGTGTCGAAAGTGGTACCTGAGGTATTGAGGGCTAGTATTTATAGATATTTTCGAGCTGTACAATTTCACGTATTTATGACGTCGTACATACTTTTGCCCAAATTGGATGGAGCCAAGTCGATACAACACGATTAAGAGTGGCACATGTCTCTTCCTAGTGTTTTAAAATGGTCTGATCCAACTCATGAAATCGGACTAGCCTCAAAACCGTTCTATTTTTTGAAATCGCTCGGAGCGCGAGTTGAACTGGTGACCCGGTTGACCGAGTTGCGAATCAAGTGAACCGGCTGGCTAATGAACTTTTTTAAGATTTTCAATAATTGATACAATTTGAAATTGAACCATGGCATTTCATATAAAAACTGAGAAAAAACCAACAAACTAATACCGATATTTTAATAATGATTTTGAATTATATATTTATAAATGAACAAACTCATTAAGTCCGTACTCTAATAAATTTTTTATCTCCTATGATTACTTAAGTTTCTAAATAAATAATTAATAGAATAAGATTTATATTATTTTTAAAAATGGGGGATGCTAACTATTTATTGACGATAAAATTTAGTTATAACTTAATTATAATGGTAAATAGCTCGTTATTTTTGTTACTTACGCAATTCTTTTATTTTTATTCTTGGCCTAAATCTTTAATTTACTTATTTTACTATCAAATTTTGGGATACTGTTAATTTCTATATGATCAACTTTAAAAAAAATATTATTTATATTTTTGTATTTTTTGTTATTTTAATAAAATTTTATATATTACTTTTTATTATGATATCACTAATTCGATCACAGTTCACCCGACGATTGAACTAATAATCCTTGACCCACTCAATTTTTCACTTTGATCGACGGTTCAAGTTTTAAAATATTATCTCTACCACTTATGAGGATATTGAGAAGTTTAGGGGCATTTATGTAAATCAAATACCATTATGTAGTCCCCACGTCACTTAGGAATTCCGATGTTCTAAATAATAAATATCACTAATTATTATTCAAATCTATACAAAACGAAAAGACTACAATCTCCTATCTGTTCTTTATGCTCTGAGGAAGTAGAAGACATAGTTCATACTTTCGTTAATTGTAGTTTCTTCAACATGTTCGCTAATAACTATTTGACTGAAATTCAACAGCTTAAGGATACGAACATTCTGTTAATAATTCGTATGCTTCGGAAAAAACAAATATAGGCAATTCCTGTTTATTTGTACACTGTGGCTTATATGGCAGGATAGAAATGCATTCATCTTCAAGAACAAGGCGATCAACATAGATAATATATGGAGGAATGCCAATTTATTAACAAATATTTCTATGTCGAATATCACAAATCTGGAGAATTTTAGGCATACCTTTCATGTTCTTTGCAAGTGGAAACCTCCACCAAACTCTTGGTACAAATTGAATGTGGATGGATTTTCTCTAGGGAATCCAGGACAGGCAGGAAGCGCTGGAATTATTAGAAATTCCGAACGGGATTTTGTGTTCGCATTCTCGGAATCTCTGGGAATTCAAACAAACAATACGGCCGAATGTTGGGCATTCCGAACAGGATTAGATCTAGCACTTAAATCGAATATACAAAATATCAAAATCGAAACAGACTCTAAATTTATGCTTACCTTCTTCGCAGGGAGGACAAGGTGTCGGCGGACTTAATCCCTTTGCTCAGGGATATCCGCCTTCTCATCAGTAAGTTTTCAGCCGCGACGGCGGCCTTTTGCTACCGAGAAGAGAATAGGGTTGCGGATTGTCTTGCTCGATCATCGGCGGCAACCAGATCTGAAATGCAAATCTTTTTGGAAGCCCCAGATTTCATATGGGATTTGGTGGAATCGGACAAGGGTTTTTATCACTGTACTCGTCTTACGACGAAACCTTGTATCTTATCTTTTGATTTGCTATAAATAAAATATCTTCTTGGTGTTGTTCAAAAAAAAATTATTATTAAAACTTGCAGTGCAATTGGTCAGTCTAATCCATTTATAAACCCATTGATTTTTTTAATTTTATTTTTATGTACGACTGTTTACGAAAATACCAAAGTGGTGTATGTATATAATTTTATATTGATTTGATTTCAGGTTAGATTTTATTTTTTTTTTAAAAAATAAACTATAATTAGATTAAACTAATATTATGAAACTTAATTATAATATATTATTAATGATAGTTTTTTAATTAAAATCATTAAAATTGAATACTTTGTTAAAATCTTAGTAATAAATGGGGACCACCTTAATTTTGTTTTGAAGGAACTTATAAGTTCGTAACATTTCATGTGGTAAAATATATAGGAACGAACACTAGAAAAAAAATTAATATTACCTACATTTTTAATGACCATGGCTAAAAATCGTGGTAAATAACTATTATTAACTATGGTTAAATAAAAACCGATGCAAAAATTAGTTTTTCCACCATAAAAAATTTATTTACCACGGCTTTTAGCCATGGTAAAAGACATGGCAAATGTTTTCGCCACCCTCGCAAAAACCACGGACGAAAACCATTTTGTGGCCGTGGTCGTCGATGACTATTCGCTACGATTATTTAGTATTAATCATGACAATTAACCATAGTTAAATGTCATATTTTTTGTAGTGGAACTATGTAACAACCATTTGCCCACAGGCAGTAATTAATCAGTAAACTTATTATTATTTTTTCTTCATAAAAAGAAAAGAGTAGTGTGCTTAGGCAGTAACTCAATTTATGTGTATAATTTAAATTTTTTATTATATCTATTTGATTAAATAAAATAGAAGAAAAATTACTGATCATAATTGATAAGATAGATTAAATTAGAATTTACATGAATAAAAATAATGGATACAACTAATTAATTAAAAATGATTTATTTATTAAGAAAAAAAAGTATAAGTAAGGATATTTTAATCAATTCACATCTTACCTACCAAAAGTAATTTTTTAAAACCTTGAGCTTTAATATATAGTTTAGATTAGAGAACAACGTTATTTTGGATATGATTTCTATGTAATATATAGGTTGAAAATGCTCTTTGTAAGACATTTGAAAAAGATTGTTTCCTCTCTTATAATAAAAACCCTTGTTTTGTTTATACATCCCAACACAATTCTTTGTTTGGGATCACATCTTACAACTTTATAATTAGTAAGAGATTTTAAATTGAAATTCCACTTAATTATATACAACTTTGATAGCTAGTAGTATTAGTTACTTATAGCTATTCGGCTGAGGTATTTGATTCCGTTTTAATTAATACTTTGTTTGAATTAACTATTACTTTTATTGTGAAAATAAGTTGTAGAGAAAATTTGAAAATTAAACAATAGTGAAAATTGGGGATTTTTGAAGAATAAAAGCGAAAAGTGGAAATTTTAAAATTGGAGTATTTGAAAAAGTAGCTTAATATTTATAAGGATTAAATACAGTTAGCACCCATGAAACATTTACTTCATATCAATTACCCCCTAAAGTATTAAAACCTTCAAAAATACCCTTGACCTTCGAACTTATTTAAATTTTAAGTTTAAAAAGTCTATTTTACCCTTACTAAAAATAACTTTATGAAAAAAATTAACTAGATTTCTGAATTACTAAAATCACCAATTGTCAAAGCTCTGTCTAAGTCTAGTTTCACTAGTTTATCGAGCTCATTTTAATTTCGTACTCCTAAAGTATTTGGAGCTCATTTTATTATACTTTCACTTGTTTGTCAAATCAAATTAAAAATAAATTTATACATGCATATATATATATATATATTCATATATTTACTTAACAAACATACAATTAATAAAACCGAAAGGCTGATGAGCTAATAAAAAAATATACAATTAATATATATTTTTATAGATATGGTAATTATATACATATATAAATTTATTTTTAACTTGATTTGCGAAATAAGTGAAACTAAAATAAAATGAGCTCAAAATACTTTAGGGTTATAAAAATAAAAAGAGCCCGATGAACTAGTTAAACTAGAATTAGACAAAACTTAAAAAAGAGAGTGATTTTGGTATTTAAAAATCCTTTAATTTTTTTTCATAAATCAATTTTTAGTAGCCTAAAATGGACTTTTCAAACTTCAAAATCAAAGGAGTTAGATGGTTATTTTTTTTAAGATTTTAATACTTTAGGAGGTAATTGATGTGGGATTAATAATTTTTAGGGTTAGTTACACTTGTAAATCCCCTCTAAAAATGTAAAACCTTACCCCTCAATTTTTTTTAAAATTACAATTACATCCCCTCTGAGAATTTTTTGTTTACAACTGTACATCTTTTGTTAGGGTTTGGATGGAAAATGTTAGCATCAGCAAAAAAAAAAAAAACTATATAAATCTCTAATTTTACCCCTCATTTAGAATTTTGTATAATTTATTGAAAACTTTATCATAGGAATATGTTTATACTTGTAATAAAGTAAATAATATATATATATATAAAGTCAAAAAAGTGTAATTATAATAAATATTGTTCATGAATTATTGTCATTAGTTTAAAAAGTAAGCTCTGATTAATGATAAAACTAGTCATCTTGTCAATAATTTATACAAATTGCTAAATAAGGTATAAAATTATAATTTTATATAAATTTCTATTGATGCCGAAACTTTTCATCTAAATCCTAATGGAAGGGGTACGATTATAAAAGAAGAGTTCTCAAAAGGGGTGTAAATGTATTTTTTTTTTCAAAAAAAGTGTAATTAACCCTATTTTTTATTTATTATATCCATCTCTGCATGGATATAATAAATAATTTTTACGTTTTAAAATATATTATAAATTAAGAATAAAAAATTATAAATCAACTAATAACATTTAAAAAAAAGTAACAAAAGAAAACCAACTTAAATTAGTATCGACTCAATAAAAGAATTGATGTAGTGATGCTAAAATGATGCGGAATTACTTTTAATTATAATTATTTTTTAAAATTATTTAATTTGAATAAAATTGTCATATTCAAAAATTGATGCAATAACGTCACTAACCACTGCAAATGTGAATAACCCGTACATAAAGCATAAAAATTTACCAAAAATTTGATACCAATTATTGCATGAAAGCAGTGGAAATCAATCAGAAATTTGCGTGTCGTTTTTAAAGCACATTAATGATAAATGGGAACGTACGATTACATATACATCTCCTTTTCCATGGTACCATATTTGTGCCAACTTTATGTGGACACCACAGCATACAGATGTAGTGTTAAGAGGGTTTCAGACAATTCTGGAATACGATGATCAGTTCAAGAACCATCTATGTTCAGTGTTGGCTGAATTTGGAATAATTCATTTTATATATGAAAGAAATGAATTTTTTTCAAAGACGCTATTCAAGTAACACTTTATCCTAATTAAATAAAGAGGAAAGACCTGACTAATATATATATAAAAGTGCTCGACTCCCTAGCGAGATACCTTTTCAAAAGAAAATTGTATTGCTCAAATAAAATTTGATAATACATCCCACAAGAATGTTTGATTGTAATGAGCAATGCATGTCATATCATCTATTATTTAGCAGCGGTCAAGGTGCATAATAGGTCGAGCTAGCCTAGGATCGACATGGACAATCTGGAAAAGCTTGGTGTAAGACTGGCCAAGTTATGGTTGTTCATGACTGGTCCTAGGGTGGTCATGGGTCTCTAAATGGGCTCAACTTTGGTTCATTTTCAAACTCAGGCCCGACTCATGGACCAATCCGATTGAGGCTCGGTCAAGACCTAGACTAGGCCTAAACTAGGCTTGGTTGGCCCTATTTTCTTTTTTATGAAATTGAGGTATCGTTTTAATAATTAATTATATTTATGATTATTTCATGAAATAATAAAATAATAAATTAGCTCAAACAAAAATTTATAACTAGAAAAAAAGTGCTAAATGCTTTTTTAGTCCAATAAGCTTAGGTCATTATTTTTTTTGGTACTACACCTAGGCAAGTGACGATTTCAGTCCCATAAAACACGATTTTAGGTATTTTTAGTCGCAAGTTAACGAGCGTGACCATGATTTTATGTATTTTTAGTCCCATAAAATATAATTTTAAGTATTTTTAGTCCCACAATTTTAGGTATTTCTAGTCTCAAGATAAGGCTGTTAACATAAATGTGCAAAGCACATGACGTTTTGGGACTAAAAGTATCTGAATTCGTATTTTATGGGACTGAAATCATCACCTGCCTAAGTTATGGTACCAAAAAAATAATGACCTAATCTTACGGACTTAACAAATATTTTGCCTAGAAAAAGAAGCAGTTAAAACTACATAATAAACTTAAATAATTATTTGACTAACAAGCTTACAATAATAAATTTAGATAATAACAAGTCAAAAAAGATTTAAAATAAATTTTGAAAAAAGTAAAAAAAAGAGTATTTTAGATTTAATGCACTAAAATATATAAGTAAACACTAAAGATAAGAGTTTTAGAATTTTAAAAATTAAAAAAATCTAGAATATAGTTACCTTGGAAGAATAAAATTAAAATTAATTTCATTCATTATTAAACAGAATGGCCCAATTGAATTGACCCAGCCCAAACCAGGCCCCGTCCAAGACCAAGCAATCCTAGCCATTAGGTTGCACCGGTTCTAAGTATTGATATTTGAGACCGATCCATGATTAGCCCTCCAACCGAACCAGAACTAGACATAGGGCTTTTTATTAGGCCAATCCGCTCCTTGGCCGGCCCACCCAATCTAATCCACTACGCATCATAAAGCGGTGGCAACATGGCTGGAACCAAATTCAATTAGTTTTGAATTGAGTTGAGTTTAAGATATATTTGGTTGAGTCTATTTAAGGGCAGCACTTAATTAGTTCCAACTAGATCATGAATCCTATATAGATTATAATGCAAAAGCTCCCTCTTAAAAGTTGAAATGGGCAATTTACTATATGCATTTTGTGTGTGGACAATTAAACCCTAGTATATATATGTGTGTTTTACCATTTGACTGAGGCTGATTTATCTTTCCAGGCCAAAAAAATATTTTGGAATCTAATTTTTTTGTTTTTGAAAGTACAATAATGTTTTTAAATCGATCAATTGCTTATTACAATATTCAGTGCACGGTATAATAAATGAATAACATATCCATATCTATCAACACCAATCAGAAGAATAAACAAACATCCAATAAATTAAACAACTCCATACATTCGTATGACTCGACCTCTTAGTTGTGGAACGTCAGCCTCACTTTAATTTGAAGAATGTAAAATTAATCCTTAAATCCATCCGCAGTCGGCTTAAAGAGCAGGACCCAAGTGGGCATTCGTACAGCCTGTGAAAAATATATATTTTTAATTTTATATATATTTATGGGAATTGAGAATATGCTCGAATTAGTCCATAAAATATATATTTATAAATTGAGTTATGATGCCAAATCAATATATTTTCAATTAGAATACATATAAATAAATATATTTTTATTTTAGTTACTGTCTCTGAAATTAAATACATAAAACAAATGGGCTTGTTTTGGTTGGGGGGCGAAGGGGGGTTTAGGTGTCTTGTCACATCGAGAAAAAGAATGAGAAGAGATTTTTGAATCAGTTCAAAGAAGAAAAAATCCTCTAGGTACTCAAAATCGACATCAAATGTATGATGAACTATTCAACTTAGCTTTCATTTATTTTTTATGCTAGATTTTGCAATTTCAGTTAATTTATGGTTTTGATTTTAAAGTTTGTCTAATTATACATTGGTTAATTTAACTTATGTGTTTTGATTATGTAATATTGTGTGTTTTTATGTATGGCCCCGACTAGCTAGTTTTTCACCCATAATACTAGGTCTTTTCGATACATCTCGCAATGGCTAGGAGCATCCTTGCTCTGCATAGGCACTACGGGCCAATTATGCGCTGGCAACACCCATCTCATGCCCAATGCTCACTCAGTGCATCACCGTCGCATGTCTTCGCTATGCTCGTCTTTCATGCCTCGCCTAAGTAGAGGGTGTCTCCATAAGTTTGAGGCCTAATCAATATGCCAACATCTTGCATTTATCCCACACGGCATGCCCAACATGCCTTCTTGCCTTTTGGCATGACTTCTCAACTTGCCCACAACGCGGCACCACTCCACGATCGTTATCTTAGCCAACGGACCCCTATGCACGGCTAGAACACAATAACGTATGCCACAAGTTAGCTCACAGGCCTTTGAGTGCATGTCTTGATCGCTCGTTTAGCCTAAAGGTGTTGCCCCAGAATTCCCATAGCCTGTCGAGCAACCTTGCAGTCACATGGAACCTTTTAGCTGTCTCTATACCCAATGTAGGCCCTCCTGGCCCTACGCGGCCCATTCGGTTCCTTTCCCGTTCATGGACTCTATCACTCCTTTAAGTTGCCTAGAGTGGCCCTTGGAGCGCCCCACAATCCACACGGGATTGCTCATTTAATGCCTTGTTGCACGGGGAGGGTGGCTGGAGCTCACCATGCATGCCCCCCTTATAACAGGCTTAAAAATATTTTCCTTTGTTCCAACAGTCGACATTGAAATGGCCAAGGAGTGCACCTTTTCCTCATCTCCCTTGTCTAACGTCCAAATCACGTGTCGCTTTAACCGTTGCATAGCTTACGACTTCTACATCATAAATGCAGACTCCAATCATCCATCGTTCAGGAATTGCCCTCGCGATATTCTGAAATCACTACTCCATGATTACACTTGCAGACTCCAAACATCATCGTTATTTCCTACTCAATCGGAGTTGTCTCGCTCTGAAATATGGTGGAGATGCTCCCAACACTCCATGGAACTGACCATTGAGCAGTTTCGCTAATCTCCATCGATAAAGTACTCTGCTTCGCTCGTGAATTTCCTACCCGCGCGCAGGGTGGTGCCCGACCGTCGCCCTTATATCTCCGTGTTGAAACGTTCATTGAGTAACTTCATACTTGGAGGATGGAGGATAGCATCCTCGTACCTCAAAGAAGTTTCCATAAGAACAGTATTGTGCGCAATCCCCAATCAATAAGAGTCTCTGCTTACTTGTCGTTTGTGCACTTGCGTGCATGCTAGCCTGACCTTGCCACTCGTACATCCTCCTTAAGTCACCGCGGACACTCTTGGCTAAGATGCGGCTAATGGCGTTCTTCCCCACTCGATCTGTTGACGTCCTCGTCAACATGTAAACAAAGAATTGAAGGGTATGCATTGCTCAATACTCATCTCTAGTATCAAGCAACACCGGACTGACCTTCGGCTCCTTTGAGCCATTCGGACGTGAAAGTGCCCTTCAGCACAACATGTTTGCTCTCATCACAAATAGTTCCTCTAATGCACTCGATTTGACATGATCAACGCATGTGGAAGTGATGTACTCCGCTACACCCTCTTCCTCAAGTGGGTTCCTTCCCATAAATAGTGCCTCTATGCGCTTAGTTTGACACGAACTCAAGTTGGTAGTCTGTGTATACCTTCTACACTCTCTTCCACTTTTGGTGGTTACCTCCCCACGAATAGTGTCGTAATGCACTCAATTTAGCAGGGAAACGCAAGTTGAAAGTATGTGCACTCTCTTCCTCAGTTGGTGGGTTGCAATCCACATATAGGACCCTAATGCACTTCATTTCACATTATCAACAAAAGTTGGAAGTTTGTGTGTTAACATGTTTTAATTTTAATTACTATCTCAAAAATTGAAAAACAGGAACTTCGCTTTTCTTTTTCGTTTTGTTTTTTTTTTGGGGGAGGGGTGGTGAGGCATCTTGTTACATTCAGAAGAAGAGGAAGAAGAGACTTCTAAATCAGTTCCAAGGAGAAAAGATCTTTAACTCAAAATCGAAATCAAGTGTATGATGAACTATTCAACTTAGCTCTCATTTATTGCTAGATTTTGCAATTTCAATTAATTTGTGGTTTTGATTTTCAAGTTTGTCTAATTACATTGGTTAATTTATTATCCACAATTTATGTGTTTTGATTATGTAATATTGCATAGTTTTCTTATTTTTGAATATGGATACATTACATATGTATTCGCGTTAAATTGTTTAATAATTTTTGTTGTATGTTTGAATTTGGAAAGGTTTTCATCTGCTGAGTTTTGTTCCAATTATTATATATGTTGCGTTTTTCTTATTGATCACTGTTTTCAAATAAGTTTATTTTCTTTAATTTTATCAAAGTACTTACTGCTTTGTGTTCCTAGAAGAGTTCAAATAATTATCTTAGCTATATTTTGTTTAAGTTTTTAATTTTTTATTTTGTTCTAATACTTTTATTGGCAGAAGATGATAGATGTCCACAAGAAAGAGCAACATGTAGTCCTTTCCGCCGTTCTTTTCTTTTCAGTTTTGGACCCTTGTGGGGCACAATTTTATTTTCTTTCACTAAGGACCTGGGATCCCCCAACCAAAGTAGAGGCCCAAGTACAACCCCCATACTATGGGGTATCCACAGGTGGTTCAAGTGGCATCTACGTAGGACCTCTCAAGCCATGTTAATGGGCCCCACAAGATCGAATAAGTTCTAGCCGCTCAAGTAGGGAGACATGGCAGCTGCAGGAGAAGGGCTGAAGGTGTCCTTATCCTTAAGAAAACCTTCAGCCCGAGAAACCTAGGGGGAGGAGGATATCCCCTTAACTACCTCCTCGGGAATCCAGGAACCTTATCCGTAATGGGCTCCCTTATCCCCCTCCCCCCCCTCCCCAAGAGGACCTGAAGAACCAGGAGATAACCTTCCCACTTAATTTGTAGGTTTTCGACCTTATCTAATTAGTTGAGGGGTTGCCAATAAATTGCAAGCTCCCCTAGTGGAGAAAAATTCAACTTCAACAAAAACTTCAAGTCCAATTTCTTACTTGTACACAAAAAATGAGAAATTTTATCTCGACTTCACTCATTTATACTATATTAATTTCTATCATTTTAGCTCGTTATTTTGTACTCCAACTGGATCCGAGCATCTTTTTTTGCTCCTATCTACTGAGCCGTCTGTGGGAACACAGAACTAAAATGTGAGAACGATGTAGGTCACCACTTTGGAACCAAAGAACAGGAAGGAGACGATCAACAAGCTAGGCCCAACAAAAATGTCCAACTACCACTAGGATACCCCCATCGAGATTGGAGGATGGAGAAGGACCCCCCGGCTCATACCAAACTAGCATCTCCGTGGATATAAGCATGCCTATAAAGAGAAGGGTTTTCTTCGTGCTTGTAAGGGGCTGAATTACTGTCCAGGAAGGGCTTAGCGGATTCCTTCCATTCCTACCCGGGGTGTAGGGCTTTATTTTCCTAAAAGGGAAAGTTAACAATAGAGATGTGTCTACTGCGAGTATAGCTTATTAGTGTCTGGACAAAGGAAGATTCTTTTTTGTGTCTGTGTGGAAGATAGAGTTGTTATTGTGTCTTTTTGAAAGCTTATTAGTGTCTGGACAAAGGAAGATTCTTTTTTGTGTCTGTGTGGAAGATAGAGTTGTTATTGTGTCTTTTTGAAAGACAATACTTTTTTCGTGTCTATGTGGAAAACAAACCTTTTTTGAAGATGCCTGCTTGGATCTAGGCTTATGTGTCTACACAGAGCATGGTCTATTTGAAGGTGCCAGCTTAGAATAGAGCTTGTGTGTCTATGTAGAAGACATGGCTTTTTTTGTGCTTGCTCAGCGTTGGGCTTGTGTGCCTGCATGAACAGTGCTTAGGTGAGTACATGGAGTTAGGCGAGGGTGCACGCTTGAATTAGGGTTTATATGCCAACATGGAGTAGGGCTCAGGGTGCTTGCACGAAATATAGATAAGCTGAGGATGCTTGTCCGACTAGGGCTGGGGACACCTGCAGGGAACAAGGCTTATTTGAGGGCACCTGCACGAAGCATGGTTTATTCCTCAAGGTCTACATGGAGCATTTGCCCCATCTTCTTGTCCTTGCGCTTTCACCATTGAATTCCTTCTTATACATTCGAGCCCCCTCCATGGTAATGTATTTTTCGACTCGAGTAAGGAGACTGCCAAAATTGGGAGTGTGCTTATTAGAGAAGAAGTCCCCACATGTTCGTATATCAGAGGTAGTAGAAGGACCTCTTGCGCTGGTAAGTTAAAAAGTTGGAGATACTCCCTCACTAATTCGCCTTCCTTCTGCCTTACTTCAAAAGGATCGTGGTCGCTTTCCGTTATTGTTTACTGTTGACAAATTGGTGCAGTAAGAGAGAATAAAATTCTTCAAACATTCGGATTGATTCCTTGGTCAATTAGTTGAACTTGGGTCGGCCGTGTTAAGGTGGTTACGAACATGCAGCACTTGACCCCAATGGTCTAACGGTGGAGAAGGGCAACATTCTCGAAATAGGACAAGTGCTCCTAGCGATTTATGGTCCCATCGTACTCCGGCAGATTGGGCACCCTTCAATTGGGGGAAAGCTTTTCTACAGGAGTTCTTCGCTGAAGGTAGTGTCCTCCTACTCTCCCTGGAGGACCCCTAAGGCACGTCTCTACAAGTCTAGCAGTCCTTACTGAAGCCTATCCATGCGCGTCCACCAATAGCTGGGGGCACAACCTGCGGGAGCAGGTGCTCCAGCCTTCCCCTAGAGGGATGTCCTATCGCAAAGTTCCCTACACATTCAAAGTTCAGTTAGTAGTGACATCAACATTAGGTAAGGATACCGTCGGGACTGGTGGGGCCGTTGAAGGTAGGCCTTGAATGGTGGTAGTGATCATCCACTAGAGGGGGAGCATCCTCTTGGAAGAGGTGCTAGTAACATTTTCTTGTAAAGGCAAAAAAAGAAAGGACTTCCTCTTCAGGCCAAACTCTTACCTCTGTTGGATAAAGTCGCGTACTCTAATTAGGCGGTGGAGTCCTCACCTATTAGGTAGCATGGCTGAATGATGCTCATAAGAATGGGTTGGCTCAAAGAGGCCCAAGCGGCCTAAAAAGTAGAAAGATATCGCGATGGCCTAAGGAATGCAAGGCTCGAAAAACCTTAAAGAGGCCAAGAAACCTAATCTGGGTGAGGGCCTAGGGTGCCCTCATTGAGTCAGGAAAGAGGTGCCCCAGGCAATAAATTTACCCAAAGAGGCCTCGATACATAAAGAAGACCCACAAGCCTACCCGGAGGCTAAGGGCCTAAGATCCCCTAGCCAAAGCAGAGGAGACAATAATTAGACGACCTCAATGTAAAAGGAGAGAATGTGACAAGAAAGGCTTCTGCAACAATTGATAATGGAAAAGAATGATGATAAAAATGCATCTGTAAGAGGATGAATTGAACACTAGAAGGCTGATTTTGATGTTTTCTCTAATGTTGACTACATTTAGCCACAATAGGAAGATGATGCGGAGATGAATAATGAAGCAGAGTCTTATCAAAATAGTTCAGTTGATGATCTTTTTTGAGAAAAAAAGTAGGCAAAAAGTAGTTGATGATCAAGTTAAAAAAATATATTGAAACAAAAATCCAAGGAGAAGAACGTTGGCCATGATGCACAAGTTAAAGAGAATAAAATGAAAAGAAAACTACATAGAGACAAGAGAAAGAAGCAGAAAAAAACAAATGAAGGGTAAAAATAATAGCAAGTCCAAGTTTCAATAATTGATCCCCATTAGGGTGGTTGATGGTAAATTTTAGAACCATAAGGAAGTGGTCTTTGGCAAATATCAGTACCTCAACGAAGGTAGGTGCAAAATAACTCTGATGTAAACATACATAACTAATTAAGCTATGAACTGTGATGAGAATATTATTATGAATGGTAGTTGACTGGGAGGAAAAACAAGATAGGAGACATGAAAAATATTTCGATTGTAAGAAGATCAAAGAAAGCCCACTAGGGGTGGCAGATGAGTCGAGCCAACTCACGAGCTCGGCGAGCCGGCTCGACCAAAGCTCAGCTCGAGCTCGAACATTCTCAAACTCGAGATAAGCCGGCTCAAGCTCGAGCTCCTTGATAAGTTGAGTTCAAGCCAACATACATCTGTTCGAAAGCTCGTGATATTTTCTCTATTTTTTATTGTTTATATATTTAACTACACATATAATAGTATATCAAGCTAATAAACAAAATATTTATAATATATTTTAATAACATAATTAATAATATTTTTAAAATAATTATTACTTTAATTGTAATTTTAATTATTAATTGAAAAATTGAACAAGCTCGAGCTCGAGCTCGAGCCTAAAACTTTTGAGCTTGTTAAACTCCAGCTTGAAATCATAAGCTTGAGCTCGAGCCTGAATTTTTTGCCGAACTCGACTTGTTTACACCCCTACATAACCCTCTCATCGATCAAGACTCAAAATACAAATTTACCCCCAATAGATTAGGAGACAACCATATAAAGAAAATTAAATGAGAGATTAAAATCGAGATTTTATATCTATTACAATAAATAAATTGAGTTATCGATACGGACATGTTTGGTATTTTTTCTATTCGAGCTAGGAAGAAATCTCCAGAAATTGAGGAAGAAGACGATGTTTTTGCTAAATTTGTGTTTTATGTCTCTTTCTTTCCTTCACCTTTCCCTAAATGGAGAGAATTGTTAGTACATTTGTTTCCTTGTTTTTAGGGACACCCTACAAGTGGCATTAATTATCATAAGCATATCTGCTACATATATATATTTATGTGGTACTAGGAAGGCGAATATCTAAGTTGGCTTTATTGGTGGACTTGTTGCATAACCTTGGTGGGCCGGTGGCTTAGTGACTCTTTTGGGCCTAGCTGCTGAAAGAGCCCACGCTTCCCTTGTACCAATCATTGCCTGGACCTTCAAATTGGGCTTTGTCAAGCCCAGATATGAAAATCTAGCCCTTGATCTGCAGAGAGGGGCTGACTAGACGTGGGTTGGGCCAGCATTGGCAATTAGGCCCAAATTGTTATCATTGCCGTATCCTCTATATTGACCTTGTCCTCAAGGCCTAGATGTAAAAGTCCAGCCTTCAAGTCTGCAAATGGAGCCCAAATAGTGGTAGAAGGGGAATCATGCGTCCAGATGTCCCCTAGGTCAACTTCGCCTTTAGGGCAATGGGCGACGCTACCGAAGCTTCGATGGTCGACGCTCTATCACGGCGTTTGATGCCAGGAGGGGGGGGGGGGGGGGCGATTCGGATGTGGTGAGGTACGAACTATGCATATTGGCATAGGGGCATAGAAGCGGCGGATCTAAGGGAACAGAGAGGTACAAGCTTGCCAGCAAGGTTCACGGGGGGTGCAAGGCGCAGATCTAAAACGGTGAAAGGGGCCATGCGGAACCCAAAAATCGGCGAGGGAAAAGCGGGTACAGGGTGTCCTAGGTAACTTGAGATGTGACGATGGCCGTGATTGATGTGTCGCCGAAGAAGGATTCGAGTAGAGAGGCGGGTACAACCTAGTGAACGCGACATTCTAGCACTCCGACCATTGTGGCGGCGCAGATGTGGGACTTAGGAAGACTGAAATCCCATTTGAATAGAAGGAGGCGGAAGTGCTGGAACAACATCGGGACGGTGGCGCGTGAAAAATGGTTGCTGATCGGCAGCGACATAAGCATTAGAACTGGTGGCGGGGTCATAGGTCAGCTCCTACTGAAATCGGTCGAAGGATAACTTTCCCTGGTCGAAGCCAATTGTGCTCCCTGTTTGGAAATCCATCCACAAGCTTAATGAGAAACGAGCCAAGATTGGTGCGTCAACAAGGCTGAAATGATCGAAAAGTAACTGTTGCATTTGGCGTGGTTTGGGGGCGGAAAAAGCAAATAGATAAGGGGATGAAGATGAGGGGAGTTAGGGCAGGTATTTTTGTTGTGGCGTGGAGACAGAATTGGCCAATAGAATTGGGTTGGTGGTTTGTTGTGGTTGTATTATTTTAGGTTTGTGGAGTGGGACAAGCAACATAGGAGTAGACGACGAAGGTGGAGGGAATATGAAGATGGTGTGGTATGAGACGGAGGGATTGTTTAGGGAGTTGCGGTGGTTGTTTTTTCTGGGTTAGGGGGATAGTGGAGAGGGTGTGCCATCGGTCGCAGGAAATGTAAGATAGAACTGTTGTTTCAGGTTGGCAAAGGTAGCCCTTGTTGCAGCAAAGCAAGCATCTGAAGTCGAACAGAGGTCATGGACAACAGAGGTCAGAGGTCATGCTGAAAATCTGAATGGGAGAGGTGAGCACGAGGGTGCATGGTGGAGGAAGAGATCAAAATGAAAGCACCATTTGATACGAACATGTTCGGTATTTTTCCTATTCGAGCTAGGACGGACTCCAGATTTGAGGAAGAAGATGAGATTTCTACTAAATTTGTTCTCTATCTCTTTTTTTCCTTCACCTCTCCTTAAATGGAGAGAATTGTCAGTACATTTGTTCTCTTGTTTTTAGGATCCTCCTACAAGTGGCATTAATTAATGATAAGCATATCTACTACGTGTATATATATATATATATGTATATATATGTGGTACTAGGAAGGGGAATATTTAAGTGACTTTATTGGTGGACTTGTTCCATAGCCTTGGATGGATCGGTTGTAGCACTCCCTACAACATTACGCTTTAATATCACTAATTATAATACATCATCCATAATTAAACCCGTTTTACAAGAAATTTATTTTAAAACCAATAAATCGTGAAGTACAAATTCAAATAAAAATATAATATCTCTGTAGTTATGTAGCTAAAGATCTCTACCCGAGATATCACTGCTGACCCACCTAATAAGACTGGCAGCACGACTTATGATCCAATTCAGCTAGTCACTGTGACTTATATCCTGAAAAATATTGGCAAGGGATGAGCTGCCTACTCAATAAGTATAGCTAACCGGCCTATATACACACATAATTACATGTCGTAACATGAGCCAACAAGTACTCAATATACGATTACCACAACATTACAAAGTCATCAATACCACAATCATGCATCAGTCTATAGTACCATATCAGGATTCACAATTTATACTCTTGGGGCCCAGCTTACTCTAATTGGAGTACATCAGTCAATGGTTCTGCCGGCTGCCATCATCTCAATCAATGTCATATTGTATACAACACAGGATACCCGTCGAATGTGATATCCCCACACTCTCTACGTGTAGCAATATCAGCACAGAACATCACAACGAACATGGCATCCCCACACCACCCCAGTGTGTAGCTATCAGCATAGGATATTCCCCGCTACCTGGAATACCCCGGTACCCTACGCGCCATGGTACCTAGCTTATATTCATTTTTCTCATACCACATAGTCAATCACATCATCACAAACCATTGACTATGTTCCCCAACTAGATAAGTTATTTCTTTATCTCAATTTAACGATGTACACATAATTAACTTTTTCATTCAGCCCCATGCAACAATAGAATATAATAAAAGACAATCATCCGTTAATCTTTACATTACATAAATAATCACATATAAACACATAGAGACAACTTCACAGAATAACCACGTAATCCAAATAAGCATTTACAAATACTAGCCAGGTTTATAACAAACACGTATAATCATATATACTTATATAGATTCAATTAACTATACTTACCTCAAATCCCAAACGATTACATTAGTAAAAGGAGATGACCAATCCTCTACTTTATCCTCGTGTCCTATAATAGGTTATAATATACATAATCAATATATTGAAAATATTATAAATTCCAAATGAAATTATTAAATAATATTTCTATATTTTTTTTTGTCAAATCTTTTAATATTTCATTTATATTGAAATTCAAACCCCTTTCATTCATTGTCTAAATAACTAGATATTATAAGCTTTTTCAGTATATATATAATTTATCAATTAACTCATAAGAGCTTATTTTACCAAACCCCTCATGTTCTTGAAATTGGGCGTCGATTCCCATCCTTGACTAGGTATTTATGCTTAATACTCGGGACTACGTATGCTTCATTGCGTCGACACTAGAAACCATTCCCTGTTCAACCAATCACTGTGGCCACAGCTTCAAATAGCATGAACGTGTCTCCGAGTGCGTAGGAGATACCTCTATCACATACTGACAGGAGACTGATCGTCTTCTTGGAATCCACCGTCCTCGCTACACATTCCGACTGCACTAGACAAGGCTTATGATGATCAACTTACAGAATGATCACCTCTCGCCAGATCCAAGATACATCCGTCCTGTGCACGCGACTGCCATGATCCCTCAAGTCTGAGGACTAGTCCCGTACTATCGGAACCGGGAAAATCCAATCATACCGACCAAGCCTCCAAGGCTTCCATATGATGATCCCTGCGAGTCAATCCAGTCGGCTCGATCCCAGTCACCAACCCATCAAGATCGTGTAGGCGTCCCACGCCTGTCGTCGATGGAACACGGCACCCATCCAATGAACACGACTCTTGATGCAAGTCTCAATAGGAATCTCGATGCCCTGTCTCGAGGTCCTCGACTTGGAACGTTTCAGACCCAACTCTAAATCAGTTGGTTTCATGACCACCATCCAATGCGTGGCCCAACTGCACGAGTTGTTAACCGTGGTCTGTGGGCTTTGTTGCGATATAAGTAAAACACCGTTTTAACAAATGTGAAATGAGCACAACAAAGTAAGCACCAAAAGTGATAATACTCATTTTATTCATCACATAATAATATTACATTTACATCAAGTTGTATAATAGGTTACAAATCGCCAAACCTATTGGCTTTCTGGTCACCCATTCTAATAATTTGTAAGTATTTTATTTGGTTTATAGGTGTATATCTATATTTTTATAGTTATGCATATGCATACTGTGTGTTTTCCTTGATGTGTGACTTTGATGTGGAATTCTTCGAGTCTATGAGTATACTCTTTTACTTCCTTTTTTATTTCTTTCGCTCCACGTGTTTTCTATTTTTTTCGGGGCAATTAACTACTTTTGAAAGATACTTATAACACTAAATAAAATGCATAGTGAGCTTTGTTAATTAAATCTATATGCATGTATCATGAAAAACCCAAACATGGACTTAAGCTCTGATCCATATTACAGTGGCGAGGTATGCCAAATTCCGATTTCCCTTTTTGAGTTAGATTGCATTATGGATGTATTTAATAATAACCTTTAAATACTCAAATCAACTTTGATTTAGAAAAAAAAAAAAAAAAGATATCCGCTAATCTGGGAATAGTTGAGAAGTAGTATGACAGTTGTAGTTTTGTAAAGATGGCTAAGGAATACTTTTAGTGTCGATTTTTACATAATTAATATAGATTAGGGTTTTTCTCTTTTTGTTGTTGTTGTTGATTTATTTTTGAGTGAGGGAGTTTTATGCCTTATAATTGTTTTTGAGTTGACTTAGCACCATGTTCCATTATTGTTTAAGTTGAAATCTTGGAATTGTGATTAAAAAACCTATGCTCAATGAGCTTATGGATATCGTTGCAAACACATTGTATAGTTGTTGAGAATGTAAGATTGTAATGTTAGTAAATTATGGACAGGAAATTAGTTTGTGTGGTATGCTATTTTTTTTTAGTTCTGTAGTTGAATTTATGAACTGAATACTCAGTTAAACGAATCATGGTGGACAAGTTCTAGGAGTGTGTAAATTGATATCAACTTCTATATAAAATAATGGCCTAAATATGATTTTGTGAAGCTTTCCCGTTATATTAAAGTTAAAGTTAATAACCTTTCTCCACAGCATTGTCAATTGTGTTATGAATTCGTTGAGTTAAGTATCTTAGTGGTAGTGAAAAAACAAGAAATTGTTTTGCGTGTGTCAAAAGGTGAAATTTCATTGATTTTGCTTTGGAGGTGTACCACATTTGTACACTTTGCTTTTGCAAATGAATTTGAAAGATCAAGCAGTTTGAATGACGTTGGGTGTTGAATTGATTAAGTTCGACATATAGGCAGGTGGTGGTTTTGGCCATATTAGTATAGGGATAAGATTGTCGGTTGTAGTATGATGCTTTTCACATTCTTCTTTTAGTGAATTATCTCAAAAATCACGTTTCTTATAAGTATTATGAGATTCGGTCTAATGTTTTTCCTTTTTAAGCGTCATTACGTGTAAAAATGTTATATGATTTTCTTACTCAATTGTAGCTTGGCCAACTTCACTTGAAAATGTTGTCTTAGGTACATAAATGTGTAATTTATTTGATTTTAATTAGGTTGTCGGCATGTTTCTTTGTTCTTTTTCACATGATATATAGGAATACTACCAAAAATTTGTTTCTGAACATAAAAAAGGATTAAGTTATATGTTCGTTGAGTTTGAAATTTTCAAAACAATGGAGGATAGATTAATTCTTTGCTTAAGTTCTATCTATTTATTTACCATCTCAAAATTGATCAAAGGATTGAAGGACAAGCGGATCCGCCCGGGAGCGCGAGCGGAAGCGAGGAAGCGCGGGAATAGCGTATATTAAATCAAATCTAATTTAAAATACGAATCCCAAGGGGTGTACCCTTGGGTGCTCAACCGGGCGTTCGATGTAGGATGTGTAAATATTAGAAACATATATTTAAACACATAGGGCATAGATGTATATTAAATCAATCAAAGTGTAATAAACCGTTACCTTTGATTATTTAGCGTATGCTCTCGGCTACTTGCGTTGTTCCTTCTCCGGAATGCTCACGAAATCCAAATATATGGATTCTCCAAAGGTGATCCACACCACATCGGAAGAAACACACGTTCTTCTTGCTAGAAAAGAACGAGTTTAAGAAGGAATCGGTTTAAGAGAAGAAGAACACTATGAATTAGTGCTCTCTTAAACTTACTTTGTTCTTCTTCTTGATTCAAAATCAAGTGAAGAACACAAGTGTAAGAGAGGGAGAGAGGCCGAGAGTTTGAGAGAGAGGAGAGGATTTTTTGTCTTCTCTTTTTCCTAGAAAAAAGATGAATAATGAATCACATATGCTTGGTGTTGTATATTCTAATATATATACATAATTAATGTGATTATTGGAATGTGTCTAGGTTCATCCAAGGATGTCTAGATTCATTCCAATCAATCACCATCAATTCTTCAATCAAGCCTACCAAAATTTATGGTATGATCAAATCATACCAAAAGGGAAGAGCTTGATTGGAGTTGATTTGTCTCTTTCCAAAAGAGATAAGTCAACATACCACCTAGCATGAAACATGGCTGATTTTACTTCCTCCAAGGGAGCATGTCGGCCATATTTAATTAAGGGAAGAAGTCCAACTTCTTCCTATTCCAAAATAGGAATTATTTCTCCTCTCGGGTATAATTTAACGGACCGGGTTTTATCGTAATCCAATTACGACGAACCCAACATTAAATCCAATTTAATGTCCATTTAAATTATTCCCGTTGATCTTTTAATCCAATTAAAAGATCCAACGTCTCAACTTTCCATATTTAATCGAAAATCCAATTTACCGATTAAACGAAAGCCCGATATAATATCGGCCCGTCTATCCAATAGACTTTCTCTTAAGTAATCCAATTACTTATTTTATCCTTCGAGATTGACTCCAAGTCGATCTCTCAACCTCCTTGGTGATTTGTGTGTGACCCTTTAGGTTCACCCTCAGCTAGACTTGGGCCCGTGTCCCACAAAGGTCCGTTACCATGGGTGGCCGTCTAGCAACGGTCCATGGCACTAGAGACTAGGTGAATTGGCGTGAACATTTAGGCGCCGATTCTGTACGGGTACGATCCTTCCGTCTACCGTCTCCCGGCCTTAGTCTAGGGTATGGAATTGGGCGTCGGTTTCCATCCTTGACTAGACATCTATGCTTAATACTCGAGACCACGTATGCTTCATTGCGTTGACACAGGAAACCATTCCCTGTTCGACCAACCACTGTGGCCACAGCTTCAAACAGCATGAACGTGTCTCCAAGTGTATAGGAGATACCTCTGTCACATACTGACCGGGGACGGATCCTCTTCTTGGAATCCACCGTCCTCGCTACACATTCCGACTGCACTGGACAAGGCTTATGATAATCATCTTACAGAATGATTACCTCTCGCCAGATCCAAGATACAGTCGTCCTGTGCACGCGACTGCCATGATTCCTCAAGTTTGAGGATTACTCCCGTACTATCGGAACCGGGGAAAACCAATCATACCGACCAAGCCTCCTAGGCTTCCATATGATGATCCCCGCGAGTCAGTCCAGTCGGCTCGACCCCAGTCGACCAACCCATCAAGATCGTGTAGGCGTCCCACGCCTGTCGCCGATGAAACACGGCACTCATCCAATGAACACGACTCTTGACGCAAGTCTCAATAGGACTCTCGATGCCCTGTCTCGAGGTCCTCGACTTGGAACGTTTCAGACCCAACTCTTAATTAGTTGGTTTCATGACCACCATCCAATGCGTGGTCCAACTGCACGAGTTGTTATCCATGGTCTGTGGGCTTTGTTGCGATATAAGTTAAACACCGTTTTAACAAATGTAAGATGAGCGCAACAAAGAAGGTACCATTGGTGACGAACACTCATCTTATTCATCACATAATAATATTACATCTATATCAAGTTGTCGAATAGGTTATAAATTGCCAAACCTATTGGCTTTCTGGTCACCTATTCCAACAAGGATTAATTTTGATTCATTCCTCAAAATATATGGAGAGTAACATTAATGTTATATTTTGTCGACTTTTCTAGTGGAGTGCGAGTTAACTAGCAGAAGTACGGGTTGAAGCTAGCTTTCTTCGAGATTTTTTGAAGTTTCATTGAGTTCCAAGTTGGAAAGGATTATTATCTTTTTCGATTTTCTGCTTTACATGCCTTTGTTAGAGGGATATCTTCTTTTTATTTTCTTTTTTGGTACAATTTATGGGTTTTCTAATACTGTATATTATCAATTATTTAATTGGTGTCAAGTTACATAAATATTCTATTCATATCTTACGTGATATGCTATTCAAGTATAGAGGTAAATATTTGAGTTATTGTTGTAAAAATCCCTAAATGCTTTAGATCTGGGTCACAAGTAGAAAATAGGAAAATCAGAACCATCAATGCACGACTTATAAGTTGCATTTGCTAAAGCTAACAAAAAAGAGATAGACATTGAATTCATAAGAGAGAGAAAAGGCAATCAATGCGTATTGGAGAGTGAGAAAATTATCTTACAAGAAAGCACCAATGGGCTATGCGTTATTAATAGTATAGATATATAATTTTTATAATTTTGATATTGTAGGTAGAAATTAGTATTAAGTATACTAATTATTTACTATGTTTTCTATTTTGTTAAATCTTTAATTTAGATTTAGATATTTTCTTTCCTAGGAAAAAAATCCTATTTCAATTAGGCAATAAAAGTATAAGCGCATTTTACATTAAAAAGAGAATGTGTGATTTGAATAGTTGAGTTATTAAAGATAAATATGTTTTTAAATTTACAATTTAAAAAAAATGAGGTTTTCTAACCAATGGATATTCTCAAAAATACCAGAAAAATTATTTGATAAAATTATGTGACAATTAAAAAATAATAATTACTAAAAAAAGAAACTAAATGCTAAAATTCATACTTGATTATGCTCGAAGGTGAAAGTTGGGAGAACTCACAAAATAAGAAAAGACCTTACTCACCAAAAATAACTAAAACTCATGTATATATCACATATGTATATTCATGAGCCAAAAAATAAAATAATTAACATTAGATACTAAATTGTTAAAAGCTCATCATTGTATTTTTTTTTACATATATTTAAGATGATGAGGTAATAATTTTTCTGTTTCATAAGTGAAAAAGTGAATGACATTCAAGTTGGTTACAAGCTTGCTAGGTTGAAAAGAAAGAGAGAGTTATACGCGAAGCATCATCGGGGAGTTAATAAAAATTCAGTTGCACAAATTTTGGCACCCATTGATATGGAATATCAACAGTTATCAAAATTTCACAATAGACAATCCATCATTAATGAAGAATCCAATATTTATATGCCAACATCACGAGCTAGACATAGGCGAGGGTCTTTGACACATTCTATTAGGAGGCGTTCTAATCAAGGATCATCTTCCCATACCAGAAATAGTGGACGTGGTGAAAGAACTAATGAGAATCCATTGGATCATTCTTAGGTGGCCCAAGATGGTATGCCCTTAGAGGAAAAATATTATAATATATTTGTATCTCCTCATCTTTGATTGCCTTTGCTTTTTTAACCTTTTATTTATTTTTTCTTATAGATATACACTCCTTTTTCAAATCAGTATGTGTGTATATATATATATATACTCTATATAGGACAAGAGATCACGGGTCATAACGGTGCCAATAAACCAAAATTGGCAGTACTGTCTCCTCCATTGATCGTGAAATGGTAAATTATCTTATTCTAATGCGATAATACATTTGTATGTATTTGTATATATCTTTATTTCCATTTAATTTACCGTACTATTGAATTTTATAAAAGTTTATTATATCTAAAACGTAATAAATATACTCTTCTACTGGTGGACATGTTTTATGGCCACACTCCAACATATGTAGTTTATTCATTTTCTAACCAGACATTATATATATTTATTAAAACATCAAATAAATCAATATAAACATTTAATTTAACTACTATAACTTGCATGTGATAATGCAATTTTTGACAATCCATCAACCTCGATAGATTTACCCCCTGCTCATATCGAAACAGTAAGTATATGAAATTAATATTTTCGATAATATTTCTCAGTTTGCGACTTATAATGGCAACATGCAATTTATTCATTTTTTAAAAACTTATGCACATTTTAAAAAATGAGATTAATTGATATAAATCTTAATCAAATATAATAATTTGTAGGTGATAATGGTGGCAATCAACCAACCTTGATAAATCTGCCCCATGCTCACATTGTCAATGGTTAGTATTTCTTTTGATATTTATTATATTTTTTCATTCAAATATGTATAATTAATGTATATGGATTTGATGGATATAATTACTAATATAACATAAAAATATGATTATACATGCTTTCAATGTGCTAATAGGCAGGGAAAGAATCTATTAACAATGATGGAGCCTAGCTTACAACTCCAACAATACTCAATTCCTATTGTGCAGAGATTACATAAATAGCTTTTACTGGATTTTCATTAGTAATAATCTATTCATTTGTTCATTTTACTTTATTTATTTGATATATAAAGAACAATCTTGGGGCATTCAGAAATGTGGTGCAAGAAAATCATAGTGACACGAGAAGAGAGTCACATACCTTTGTTCATGGTAAGTTATGTAAATAAAAGAAAATTATTGTTATATTATCATTATAATAATATCTTACCAAGTTTAGGTGGTTACAAAAAAGAAATAATTGCAGAGAGGGTTCATCTTACTCCGATAAACTACAATCCTCAAGCTGGACCAGTTCGATCAATCCATGAGCATGGAAGTACAAGTGGAATTCATGACGTGTATATGGGCCAAATAACATATCCTACCATTTTACAAGGCAATTCTAATATGAATTTCTATTGCATATAATTTATTTAATTCAATCTCTACTGCTTAACATATAATAGCGAAAGACTTGATATATGTACTTAATGTAACATATGTAGAAGAACATAGACAAGATACTATTGATTTAGATGATGAAGTATTAGTACCAAGCAACATCCCTGTGGAAAATAACAATGCACGTGATGATAATCTCACTTCTTCACATGCTATCTTGGTGCAAGGTAACAATAAATTTGTTTTTTCATCTTATTCTTTTATTATTTTGTATCTTACATGATTACTGAATGTTAATTATTTAGATATAATCTGTAGTATTGACACAATAAATATCATGTTTGATAAGTAATTGCTTATTATTTCTTTTCTCCTTTGGTTTAATAGAAACTAAAATATAACCATATATTTTAAATACAATTACATAAAGCATATAAATTGCTACCTCATTTAAACTAATCTCTTTCAGTAGGAATATTATTTCAATTTAACAATAATGTTTAGTTAGTCCGATAACTTTTAAGAATAACAAAACAAACATGAATTCATAATGTTTCATCGCAACAATATGTTGACCTAATTCTTTGGCTTCTTATATTTGCACTAATAGAAGAAAAATACATAATTGATAAAAGAAAGGGATTTACCCTATCGGGGATACAATACCACAAGAACATTTTTGTTGTATATTCAATATACTTATAGTAGTGAACCAACGATATGAATATTTTAGTCTATCGTAAACCTCTATGTATTCCCATAACAACTAAATTAGATAGTTCGGATGAATGAAAATCAATATTTCTGACAAAAAAAAAGAGTCTTTTATGAAAGTTTTAACTTCTACAAATTTTAAAATAAATAATATATATATATATATATATCTAAATGTGATTCTAATATATCTCTAATTAGAATATAATAAAATACATTTTATCATCCGATTTATTTATTATTAATATATGAAAGTGAAAAATAATAGATTAATCAACAATATCACAAGCTGCAACTGGTTGGGTATCTACAAGATCCACATTTGATGAGAGAAATGTCGTTTATCAATTTTGTAGTGTCATTATTTGGTTAGAAGAGAAAGTTAAACGTAGCTCAAATATTAATCCTAAGTTTGGGCTATGTTGTCAAAGTGGAAAAGTAGTTTTCCCGTTGTTGCCACATTCTCTTGAGTATCTTGAGGGATTACTGAAGGATAGTTTGTTTAGAGACGACATAAGATCCTTTAATTCTATGTTTTGTTTCAAATTAATGGGTGGGAAGGTTGATACCTCTGTTCAAGATGGTAGAGGACCACCATGCCTTAAGATATCTGGTGAAAATTATCATCTGATTTGATCTTTACTTCCACCACCTAGTCGTATGAACAACTTTGTTTAATTGTATATTGGCGATGCATAAAATGAAGTTCGCAATTGGTTGAGAATCTTATGAGATGGTAACTCGGTAAAGTTCTCACTTCTATTGTTGAGGGTTTGCAAATTATGTTGGATAGTATGAATCCTTATGTTCAAGTATTTCGTAATGCAAAAGATGCTTAGCAACACGATAGTGGTTTGAATTTGTATATACGTATCTTGCATTTAAGGAGCAATATGCAATACATTCAACCAACCATTAATGAGATTGTTGCGTTAATTGTTGGAAATGGTACTAATGTTGCTAGATGTCATGATATTATTGTCTGCAAAATTGATGGATACTTGAAACGAATTAGTGAAACACATCCGTCATACACACCACTTCAATATCCATTACTCTTTTCATATGGAACCGATGGGTGGAGAATTGGTATACCCTACTGTAGACAAATAAATTTTGCGCCCAATCAAATGACGACAAGTGGAAAATATATATTATTTATCAATTATATTCTATTTTTCTATTTATATTTTGGAATTTACTAAATTAATTCTAAATATAAATAGTTAAATTAATTGATATTTTAATATATAGTCGTCATCAAATCAACGGTCAACACGTGTCAAATTGAGGTGTTCCGGCCAATCAAATCAAGACAAATATTTCTATATTATCTCTTTGAAAAAAATACAAAATTAAAGAGATAATATTGATATTGACCAATCATGTCTTCCCAAATATTTAATGTATTTATCTCTTCAAATTAAAATAAAGGGATAATACAAAATAAGTGTTCAAGTTCACCACAACTCTACCTCTTTGACAACTATATAAAGGGGTCATGGGAACTCATTCAAAACACACACACATACAAGCAAGAGAGCATTCAAGAAGTCTTAAAATCCTCTCAAGCAAATCAAGGAAGACCCACGGCGTTCTAGGCAAGATTCAAGGCGTTCGTCGCGGAAATCGTCCAAAGTCAGCGTTTGATTCGACAAGAAGTCTGAAGACCGGCGAATTAACGTTATCAAGACAGAAGTCCACCTTGGCGGAAGATCAAAGTCTCAAATCCACCAAGAACATCCCAAATTCAAGTCAAATATCGTCAAGTTTATAGCGTTTGATCCGGGAACAAGTCAACGACCCCCGAATTAACGTTATTCAAAGTCAAAGTCAACGTCAAAAGAGATCAAACGTCACAGTTTCACCTCCGAAGTTGCCGAAGTCAAAGATCACGTTCTTGAAGAGAAGAATCAGAGGTTTTCAAGTAGAGATTTCGCACCCACAAAATACTCAATTCAATTCAAGAATTCATTTGTAATATTTTCTTGTTTTGTTAAATTCAGGAACACGAAAATTTGTTTACAAATTTTGGCACGCCCAGTGGGACCGCTCTACCTCTCATCTCTTCCCTTCAACAAAGTCTGAAGTATTTCAATGGACGCTCAAGGAAAAGCCATGAAGACGGTGAATTCCAAACTCGCCACATCAAAGTCTTCGAGTTCAAGCAGCAAGAGTCTCGGTGTTACTACGAGGAGCATGTCGAAGAAACTTAAGGAATCTTCCCAGATGACTCCTCCAATTGAATCCACTCAGAAGGACATATTTGTGCCTAACCACGCAAGCGAAGACGACGAAGACAAATCTCCTCCGTCCTCTCCTCGCTCCGAGTCCAGCTACTCCTTTGCAACGAATGTGGCCCCAGTTATGGTGACGAATGCCACAACCTTAGAAGATCAATTGCAAATCTGACAAGAGCTGTCGAGGGACTCGCCAAGCATGTCCAAGAGCAAGATGCCCAAATCGCCAGATTAATCAACAAGCCGGACAATGTTGAGACAAGCCATACTCGGGAAAAGCAAGTCGAGGCTCACGATGAAGTAGAGATATCCACAAAGGAGAACTACGCCAAGAAAGATGAACCCGCAAAGGGGCTTCAAGTCTCATCCAATGGATTGATCCCTGTGGACCAATTGAAAGAATTCATCGAAGGGACCATTAGGAGCAAGATTGAGGGAAGCTCAAGGTCATCCTTTACTTACTCCAAGCCCTACACTCCAAGAATTGACAGCTTAAAGATGCCGATGGGCTACCAACCGCCGAAGTTCCAACAATTTGACGGCAAAGGCAATCCTAAGCAGCACGTCGCTCACTTCGTTGAAACGGGCAACAATGCCGGAACATATGGCGATCATCTAGTCAAATAGTTCGTCCGATCACTGAAAGGCAACGCATTTGATTGGTATACTGATTTGAAAGCCGGTTCAATTGATGGATGGGACCAACTAGAGCAAGAATTCCTGAATCGCTTCTGTAGCACTCGGCGCACTGTCAGCATGATTGAGCTTACAAATTCCCGCCAATGGAAGGATGAGCCAGTCATCGATTATATCAATAGGTGGAGGAATCTGAGCCTCAACTGCAAAGACCGATTATCTGAAGCTTTCGCCATCGAGATGTGTATTTAAGGGATGCATTAGGGTCTTCGGTATATTCTTCAAGGAATCCTACCCAGATCATTCGAAGATTTGGCCACTCGAGCACATGACATGGAGTTAAGTATGGCAGCAAGTGGAGTAGAAGGACCACCTGTCCAAGAGCCCCGCAGAACCAAGGAAAGGCAAGAAATCAAGAAAGGGGGCAAACACTTTTCAAAACCTCCAAGCAAGGAATCGATGGCAGTGAATGTAGCGCCACTCAAGCTTAGGAGCGCAGCAAAAGACAACATTACCCCGAAGCAAAATGCTCCTTATGAAAGACTGCAAAGAAAGCTAACTTTGAAGGAAATGCAAGCAAAACAATATCCTTTCCTTGATTCCGATGTCCCCAGAATATTTGATGACTTGTTGGAGGCCAATCTCATCGAACTACCTGAAGCGAAACGACCTGAAGAAGCTGAACGAATAGATGACCCAAAATATTGCAAGTACCACCATTTAGTCGGGCATTCGATACAAGATTGTTTCGTGTTCAAAGACAAGGTTATGCAATTAGCTCGCCAAGGCAAGATCTCTCTTGAGGAAGATACTGCAAGCAGCAAACACGACCTCGGTCAAATGTGGGTCTTTTGACAATGAAGCCTCCCACAATACCACACACGAGAATGCTACTGCGATCAAAGAGGACACTCTGTCTGAAAAAGAAGATTCCTCTGATAGTGACGAATGCATGTCCACCATTACCTTCACTGACGAAGATTTGCTTCTTGGGTCAAAGCCTCATAACCGCCCCTTGTTCGTCGCTGGATATGCACGTGAACAAAAGGTGAACAGAATATTGATCGATGGAGGCTCTGCAGTCAATATCTTACCCTACGAACCTTGAGAGACTTGGGGATCCCGATGGACGAACTCGCAAACAGCCGCCTCATGATTCAAGGCTTCAATCAAGGAGGACAAAGGGCTGTCGGCATTATCAGGATAGAATTGTTGATGGACGATATGGCGTCAACCGCGCTATTCCATGTTGTAGACGCCAAGACTTCTTACAACATGCTTCTTGGCCGCCCTTGGTTGCATGAAAATTCTGTGGTCCCCTCAACATGGCATCAATGCTTCAAATACTGCCGCAATGGTATAGTGAAAAGGGTACTCGGTGATACCAAGCCTTTTACCGAAGCTGAGTCGCACTTCGCCGACGCCAAGTACTAAGTTGAAACTGCCAAAAGAGGAAAAGAGATTTCATCCTCTGAGAAACCAAGGTCACATGATGATGGGAGCATGAGGAGGAATAAGCAGCCCGTTGTCGAGGCCGGATTTTCAAAGAGTCTGACTTTACCATTGACTCAAGTCAATGCGAAGCAACCATCGAAACCGCCACTTGAAGGATTTGTGTCCTCAACCCAAAAGGAAGAAGAGGGACATGAAATGTTGGCCATAGACGGAGAAGGGTATGATCCTACAGCCTTCAAATTGCTTGTTAAAGCCGGGTATAATCCACAAGAAAGGTTAGCCCTTGGAAAACTTCCTCCCGAAGCCACCGGCAAGAAGCTCCATGGACTCAACACCACCCAAGTGATGTTAAAAGAAAAAGGGCACGCAGTTCCAGATTCACGTGTGAGTCTTGGCTTTATCCCTCCTAAGCCTATCCGCATAACCATAAAAAGGGCCAGCAGCAACCATGTCAGTGAAAGCCTCTCTTCAACAGAAGATAATCAAAGGAAAGAAAATCCACGGGAGTCTGTCTTTAATAGACTCGACCCACGTAAAAGACTGGTGCACAAAAGGACCAATAATCAATCTGTCTTTGATAGACTTGGTCCATAGAAAAGAATGATGAACCAAAAGAGAGCCATGTCCAAGGTGGCTGCACAATCAAAGGAAAACATCACATCCTCACATAAACTTAGAAGTTTGGTTCCTTCCAGAATGAAACGCCAGACAACTCTAGACATATCATGTGACAGAGTCTTGAAAGTTAAAACAAGGACAATGGTCTTCACACAAGTTCAACTTGATGACGAGGATGACAGAGAAAGCGTTGCATCATCCAATTATATTGACGACAGTGCTGAAGAAGATTACGCTCTAGCCCATCACATCACCTTAATCGAAAATGAAGAGGTTGAAGAAGAAGATGCTGAAGACGCTCCTCTAGAACTTGAGGAAGGCATCAAAGCCACCGTTGACGAGTTGAAAGAAGTCAATCTAGGTGACGCCGAAGATCCCAGGCCAATTTACACAAGTGCTTCTCTAACCCCGGAAGAAGATAAGGCTTATGTCGCACTACTCCATGAGTACAAAGACGTATTTGCATGGTCCTACAAAGAAATGCCCGGGCTAGATCCAAAAGTAGTTGTGCACCACTTATCCGTAAAGAAGGGGGCTCGTCCTGTCAAACAAGCTCAACGTAGGTTTCGACCTGAGCTAATCCCATTGATTGAATGTGAGGTAAACAAACTTATTGAAGTTGGTTTTATTCGAGAAGTCAAGTATCCTACGTGGATCTCTAGCATCGTGCCCGTGAGGAAGAAGAATGAGCAGATACGAGTATGTGTTGACTTCAGGGACTTGAATAACGCATGTCCCAAGGACGACTTCCCATTACCTATCGCCGAGTTAATGATAGACGCCACTACGGGTCATGAAGCCCTATCTTTCATGGATGGATTGTCCGGATATAACCAAATACGTATGGCACCAGCGGACGAGGAATTGACCGCATTTCGCACTCCTAAAGGTATATATTGCTACAAAGTCATGCCTTTCGGATTAAAGAACGTCGGCGCCACATATCAAAGGGCGATGCAAAAGATCTTCGACGACATGCTCCACAAGAATGTAGAATGCTACGTTGATGACTTAGTCGTGAAGTCAAAGAAACGAGAGGATCATCTCCATGACTTGAGAAAGGTTTTTTGAACGTTTGAGAAGATACCAACTAAAGATGAACCCCTCCAAGTGTGCATTCGGAGTTACATCCGAAAAATTCCTTGGGTTCATCATTCGTCAACGGGGTATAGAGATTGAGCAAGCCAAGATTGATGCCATTTTGAGAATGCCAGAACCTAGGAATGTCCATGAGCTCAAGAGTTTGCAAGGAAAGCTCGCGTATCTTTGGAGATTCATTTCCAATCTAGCAGGCCGTTGTCAACCATTTAGTCGCCTAATGAAGAAGGATGTGCCGTTTGAATGGGATGAGACTTGTGATAAAGCGTTCAGAAGCATAAAATCCTACTTGATGAAGCCTCCGGTGTTGGTTGCACCCGTCCCCGGACGCCCCTTAATTCTGTACGTTGCTGCTCAAGAGCGCTCCGTGGGAATCTTACTTGCCCAGAAGAATGATGAGGGGAAAGAGAATGCTTTATACTATTTAAGCAGAACGATGACACCAAAAGAGTTGAATTATTCACCCATCGAAAAGCTATGTTTGGCGCTCATCTTCGCAATCCAAAAGTTGAAGCATTACTTTCAGTCACACAGCGTCCATCTAGTCTCAAAAGCAAATCCCCTGAAATATGTCATGGCAAAGCCAGTACTGTCTGATAGACTCGCAAGATGGTATCTTCAGCTGCAACAATTCGAGATCACATACGTTCCTCAAAAGGCTGTGAAGGGACAAGTTTTAGCAGACTTTCTAGCCGATCACCCCATGCCTGCCGAGTGGGAATTGTCTGATGAATTACCGGACGAGGATGTCCTTCTGATTGAAGTTACGCCCCCCTGGAAAATGTACTTGATGGAACTGCCCATAGAGAAGGAGTTGGGGCTGGAGTTGTCTTTGTCACGTCTGAAAGGGAAGTCTTGCCTTATTCCTTCATCTTAACCCAGAACTGTTCAAATAATATGGCGGAATATCAGGCTTTAATCCTCGAATTGGAAATGGCAGTGGACATAAAGCAACGACACCTGAAAGTGTACGGAGACTCTCAGTTAGTGATTAATCAACTACTCGGTCTCTACGAAGTCAAAAAAGCCTGAGTTGCTTCCATACTATAACTACGCAAAAAGGCTGATAGGATGGCTAGGAGATGTAGAACTTGAGCACCTATCGAGAAAGGATAATAAACAAGCCGATGCATTGGCCAAGCTCGCTTCAACCCTCTCGATGACCGATAAGGAGATGCGCATACCAATATGTAAGAATTGGGTCATACCACCGGTCTTCAGTGATGATGAGGATGACACATTCCAAGAAGAAGAAAATCACGTCATGGAAGTTTTCGAAATTGAGGAAGATGATTGGCGACAACCACTCGTTGATTACTTGAAGTACAAGAAGTTACCCAACGACATACGACGAAGGGCTGAAATTCGGCGGCGGGCGTCTCGCTTCATCTACTTCAAAGAGACGCTCTACAGACGTTCGTTTGATGGTATTTTCTTACGCTGCCTAAACAATGATGAGAAAATGTAGGCTATGGAAGAAGCTCACTCTGGAGTTTGTGGTGCGCATCAATCTGGACCAAAGCTACACTTCCGTATAAAAAGAATGGGTTATTACTGGCCCACAATGGTTAAAGATTGCATGGACTATGCACGAAGATGTCAAGCCTGTCAAATTCACGCCAATTTTATCCACCAACCACCCGAGCCATTGCACCCTACTGTAGCTTCATGGCACTTCGATGCTTGGGGTTTGGACGTCGTAGGACCCATGACAAAGTCCTCCGGTGGTCACTTATATATCTTAGCGGCAACTGACTACTTCTCAAAATGGGCTGAAGCAGTCCCCCTCAAAGAAGTGAAGAAAGAGAATGTTGCTGATTTCATCCGTACACACATCATATATCGCTACGGAGTGCCCAGGTATATCATCACTGATAATGGAAAACCCTTCTGTAACAGCTTGATAGACAAATTGTGTCAGAAGTTTGCATTCAAACAGAGAAACTCTTCTATGTACTATGCCGCTGCCAACGGCCTTGCTGAAGCTTTTAATAAAACTTTGTGCAGCCTATTGAAGAAAGTAGTGACCAAGTCAAAACGGGATTGGCACGAGAGAATTGGAGAAGCTCTATGGGCATATAAAACCACTGTCAGAACGCCTACGCAAGCAACTCCTTATGCCCTGGTTTATGGAGTTGAGGCAGTCCTCCCACTTGAGCAACAAATCCCTTCATTAAGGATGGCGATACAGGAAGGGCTTACTGAAGAAGAAAACGCTCGAATATGGCTTGAAGAGCTCGAGGCTCTCGATGAGAAGAGGTTGGAAGCACAACAAAGGCTCGAGTGTTATCAAGCCCGACTATCCAAAGCATTCAATAAGAAGGTCCGCCTTCGCTCTTTTCAAGTCGGTGATCTAGTACTCGCAGTGAGAAGGCCTATAATCACAACGCATCGAACGGGAAACAAGTTCTTGCCAAAATGGGATGGTTCGTATGTTGTCAAAGAAGTCTACACAAATGGGGCATATAAGCTGGTTGCTGAAGACGGCTTGAGGATAGGCCCGATAAATGGAAAGTTCTTGAAGCGGTATTACGCCTGAAAAAAAAGGAAAAAGAAAAAAAAAAAACACAAAAAGAAGAAACAAAAAAACTCAAAAACAAAAAAAAAAAACTCCTGGCCCGCATGAGTATAAACTGTGAACGGCCCTCCCCTCTCCGAACAAATATTTTGTACCCCTGAACTACGAATTGACTTGATCCTCTTGATGAGGTACGTAGGCAGCTTAGATATTCTAAGTTCAGTCATAACACTTAAATGAGTTTTATTCCTCTTATTAAATCGTCAAGAGTAGAAGTACTCAAACGTGCTCAAAGATTGCAAGATAGAAAGAAAAGGAAAAGCTTCTATTACGTAATCTCAAGGAAACATTGGAGTTCATGACATGGGACAAAGAAAAGAGAAATCAAATGCAATAAAATAAAAGGTCCTAAAGCTAATCTCAAGCAAAGGGACGCAAATCCTTCAACCCTTCCTTGAGGGCTTCCAAGTGTGTCCTTGAAGCCTCCAAACTCGCAACTACTTCATCGTTGAGGGGGGTAGTATTCTCAAGCGCTGCAATTTCTTCCACAATTTCACGAACTCCAACTTGGGCACTATGGAAAAGCTGATTTTCTTCCTTCAGAGTGGCACACAGGTTCTTCTTGCGCTCTTTCAAATCCGAAAGCTCCTTCTCAACACGCTTCAACTCGTCCATAGTAGATTGGACCTTGGAAGCTCCCCTACTTTCTTTAGCACGGGCCTCTTTGAAGACGATCGTTGGCTTCTTTCAACTTCCGGTCGAAAAGATCTTTGGATAACCTTTCAGAAGACGACGACCTCGCCTCATCATAAGCAGCAGCCTTGGTGAACAATGCATTCATTGATTCTTCCACGTTTGAGATATCAAAATTCTGAAAACTCTTCATAGACTCAAGAACAAAGTAAACGTCGTCTTCGATTGATGAGATGAAATCAATTGGGGTGTTTGATATCTTCACGAGAAGATCACTCCACAGCTTCTGAAGAAACTCCTTTTGATGATTAAGAAAGAACCTCTCGCCTTCAAATACCGACACAACGACTGGGCAGGAGGGTTGTTTCCTCTTAAGCCCCATTCCAAGAGGACAAGTCGTAGCCAATAAAGTCGACGCTTGACTGTCTTGAAAAGTTTCATCGTCTTCAACGGCTAAGACCTCAGCTTCAAGCTATGATGACGCATCAGCCAAAGTTAGAAACAATCACCAAAAAAAAAAAAGAGAGAGAGAGAAAAGGAAAGAAGAAGAGGGATAAAAAAAAAAAAAAAAGCCTCCTTGACAAAGTTCAACGTCGATGGTCCATGACTTGAGCCTTCATCAGCAACTTCGATGTTTATTGGTTTCGAGTCCCTCTTCGGCCTCTTCCAATGACGATCAGGGTTGCTACTCCCACTTACTTCCAAGGAACGAGGAGCACTTCGCTTCTTATCTACTTCAAAGGGTTCAACCACTTGAGAATTTCGCTTGGGAGAGGAAATAGCCGGCTCACGAGGTTGATCTTGGGCGACTCTTTTGAAGAAGCTTGACTTGGGCCCAAAGCAAGTAACTTCGTCACGTTTTCTTCAAAGTAGCCACCGTGAACTCCAATCCACCACCTTTTGTACGCCTCGGAGGAGAACTTCTTCATATTTGGGGGCATGGGAGGGAACACCACCTTTTCCATAGTCTTGGATAGAACGCACATGCGCCAATAACGGATTCCACCCTCTAAAGAAGCTTCGCGAACATCTTGCGAAAGAATCCCCAGCACTTCTTGGAAGAAACCAAATTGACGACTAAATCGATGAGGGCTATAGGGCTCAACAACGAAATGATTGCCTTGCTGCAAAGGAAGGTAGTTCGAACGGACGGCCATGAAATAGATTTCTTCAGATTCTTTGGCATGCCCGTCGTCTGTGAATAAAAAATCTTTGTCCCTCATAATCATGTTGCAAGTCCAAGAAATAAAGTCGCCTCTGTGTAGCCGCTTTCTCGCCTCTTGGGGATCGTAGTACTTTGCGCCTCCTTCGCCTGAAAAGAGCGTCATCTTGGGCCCACGAACGCTTTTCACAAGTTGATAGTGAGTCTTGAAATAATAAGCTGTCCAACTATAAACAAAATGAATCGGAAATGGAGAATGTACGCGAGTTGGCCTTGGGGAGCCGGAAATCTTATTCAAACCTCTGTAAATACTAGCCAAGACAGGAACTGCAAGACCAATCCTTCGACCGGCTGCCATAGCACTTGCCACCTTGAAAACACTTGGGCGTATTGAACCAACATCTTGAGTGGGAAGGACAAAAGTACAAAGCCAACACGCCAAGTACGCCGCCAAGAATGTCTCTTCCTTTGAACTCCCTTCAATACCAAGCCTCGAGAACAATGCCTCGTCCGCCGTGGACCACTTGCCATGTACCCCAACGGTCCCGGAGGGGTTATGAGTTGATTTAGGGCGAACGGCCTTCTTCTCTTTACGTGGAGGAGGCTCGCAGTATTTCGTCGCCCTTCTAAGCCAAAACTTGACCCATTTGTCAATAGGAACTTGAGAGGGTTGACCATCGTTATTACTCTTTCGAAGCAAATGGTAAGCATGGAGTAGGAACTTGCAAGAACGAGGCACAAGTCTCCGTCCTGTCTCGTCAACCCCGTTAAGCTCCTTAGCACTTGGAACAACTTCGTCATAAAGGAGTCCCGCCATAGGAAGTCCGGAAAGGGTATGCACGTCCCGCAACGAAATAGACAATTCTCCAAAGGACGTCAGAAGAGTGTTGGTAGATGGGCACCACGCTTCGCAAAACGCCTTGATGATATCAGAATTGCGGTTGTAGGTAAATAGTGAGGCACATACGGCATCATATACTTGAGCCGCGACTAGCTTGTCTTTGCACCGGCTAAGTACGTCTTCCGTCCACTCCCAAAACCCTTTGACGAAGCGGAACTCGCCGGCAAAGTGAACGTTGTCACCCCACTTGGCTTTCCCTTCAATAATGCGGCGGCCTAACGTCGGTAGAAAGCATGGTTCGTCGGAACAACGGTGATGGGTCGCTTGCAAAGACCACACCTTGGAGGTCTTGCTCAATGAAACTTCTCGAGACCATTGTTCCGTGTGAAGTGGAGTCGTCAACCTTGGCCATTGCTTGGCATATCGACCGATGAGAGGTGTGTGAGTCGTCAAAATCATCCCTTTCTCTGTGAGTTGACTTTCATCATCAAGAATTACTAAGTTTTGTTGACCGGAGGAAAGAGGCTCGTCTTTGAAGTAAACCATGTCGCAACCTATCAAAGCACAAAGAATAGATTTAATTGAGTTAGTGAAAAAAAAAATCAAATAAATCTATGACATACCATTGGTAGAGCACATGGGAATATGTCAAATAAAAGTTACAGTCAATATCAATTAAACGTTGGCTATTAACTTCTTGAATACAAAGTCTATTTCCTAGTTTTTTGCAGTATTGCGAAAAATATGCTATACATTTTGATGGATCTCTCTTGAATGCAAGAATTGAAGTAAAAGCAAAAAAAAAAAAAAATCAAATAAAAGAAAAAGAGAAATAGCATATTTGCAGATCGAAGGTGGATCTATTGACTGAAGACGTTATGCTATAAAGGAGAAATAGCAAGAATAAATTAGAGCAAGAAAACTTATGTTCACGTGCATCTCTTTATGCCTGCTTGGGACTGGAGTTCCTTGTTCTTTCTTGTTTAAATTGCAACTAACTATCAAAGCTGGGATGTGGGAAACATTAGCAATTAACCACAAGCAAGAATGTTAATCTATGCATGAATTCGATATACAAAGTCAGGCCAGCATATGAATCTCTCGGGTGGTAATGCTCTGAGCTAATAGACATGCTTGTATATAAAGAAAAAGAGAGGAACGATGCTCAACAAAAAAAAGGGAGGTGCAAGCCAATTGAAGATAAAAACATAATAAAAAGAAGGAGAAGAAAAGAAAAGGGAGAAAGATGGGATTGAAGCAATGATTACTGTGATTCGCCGGAGACAACTTCAAAAGAGAAATTAGAGCTTCAAGTTCTTCAAATCTCCAAAGAAATTCTGCAGAAATTCATCAAAACATTAGCATGAACACCTTGTGAGCATGATGAAGAAAAAAAAAAAACCAAAAAAAACGAAAAAGAAAAAAAAGAGGCCAAATAAAGCATACCACAGATTTCGCCGACTACAAAATTTGTGCTGTTGATCAATGTCAAAGAAGGTCCATATATACTTGATCAAAAGGTTGAGTTCTAATAGGATCTATGACTTGGAGTTATAGCTCAATTAGAACTCCATGATCAAAGGGGTGTTAGAACCTCATTGGCAAAAGATGTTTATAGGCCCATTATGGAAGATTGCCTCACGAACCATGAGAATCTGCTTCCGCTGCAATTCACCCCCACAATACTTCCACTTTTGAAACTTTCCTAATCCAATTCAGCATGCCCATTTAGCATTCACACTTCCTTTTCCTACTGATAGGGTCATCATCGGTCGCCTGATCGTCAAGGCCGCCACCTTTTTCAACACATTTTCACTACGCAAGGAACCGATTTGAATTTTCCTTCAAACAAGTCTCTGATTTTGGAGATCCAACAAAATTCAATTCATTCTTTTTATTTTTTTATCGCGACTCATTCACTTCAAAAAATTTATATTTTCAAACATATATTCGTGAACGAGTCTCGAGGGGGCATTTGTAGACAAATAAATTTTTGCGCCCAATCAAATGACGACAAGTGGAAAAATATATATTATTTATCAATTATATTCTATTTTTTCTATTTATATTTTGGAATTTACTAAATTAATTCGAAATATAAATAGTTAAATTAATTGATATTTTAATATATAGTCGTCATCAAATCAACGGTCGACACGTGTCAAATTGAGGTGTTCCGGCCAATCAAATCAAGACAAATATTTCTATATTATCTCTTTGAAAAAAATACAAAATTAAAGAGATAATATTGATATTGACCAATCATGTCTTCCCAAATATTTAATGTATTTATCTCTTCAAATTAAAATAAAGGGATAATACAAAATAAGTGTTCAAGTTCACCACAACTCTACCTCTTTGACAACTATATAAAGGGGTCATGGGAACTCATTCAAAACACACACACATACAAGCAAGAGAGCATTCAAGAAGTCTTAAAATCCTCTCAAGCAAATCAAGGAAGACCCACGGCGTTCTAGGCAAGATTCAAGGCGTTCGTCGCGGAAATCGTCCAAAGTCAGCGTTTGATTCGACAAGAAGTCTGAAGACCGGCGAATTAACGTTATCAAGACAGAAGTCCACCTTGGCGGAAGATCAAAGTCTCAAATCCACCAAGAACATCCCAAATTCAAGTCAAAATATCGTCAAGTTTATAGCGTTTTGATCCGGGAACAAGTCAACGACCCCCGAATTAACGTTATTCAAAGTCAAAGTCAACGTCAAAAGAGATCAAACGTCACAGTTTCACCTCCGAAGTTGCCGAAGTCAAAGATCACGTTCTTGAAGAGAAGAATCAGAGGTTTTCAAGTAGAGATTTCGCACCCACAAAATACTCGATTCAATTCAAGAATTCATTTGTAATATTTTCTTGTTTCGTTAAATTCAGGAACACGAAAATTTGTTTACACCTACAATACAATCTCAGTCCAATCAAGAAATGGAAAAGTCTCCATGAAAGAGTTCAGAGCTTTTCGATTCCAATATAGTGAATCAGAAGGGACGACACTTTTACAGGGGGCACATTTGTTTAACCAACTAGTTGTTGATTGCTATGCAGCAATTGAACAACAAAGGTTCAATTACGTAAAAACACATCAAGCTGAAATGCGTGGAGATTTGTATAAAGGTCTAGAAGATGCTGTTGTCACATGGGACATAGATGTTGGTGCAATTGGAAGATGAATTTTATTGCCATCATCGTTTACAAGAGGTTCGCATAATATGATGCAACATTATCAAGATTCTATAGCCATATGTAGAGTCATTGGACCTCCTGACTTTTTCATACATTTACATGCAATCCTAATTGGCCGGAAGTTTCTCGAGAACTGCTAAAGTTACCTAATCAGTGTATAGAAGATAGACCATACATCATAGTAAGAATATTCAGAATAAAACTTAAGTAGTTGATGGAACACTTCAAGGAAAAAAAGTTTTTTAGAAATGTATTAGCAGGTATATCATATATATATATATATACTTTTTATTTGATAGATTAAACTATTAAGTGAATTAATATTTTAAAATTCTCATTGCAAACAAATATTCTAGTGTTAGAGTTTCAGAAACGAGGACTACCTCGCTTACACATAACTTTGACTTTCTCTGATCAAGATAAGCCTATCACTCCTGAAGACATTGATAGGTTCATATATGCTAAAATTCTTGACAAAAAGATACTGACCCTTTAGCTTATAAGACTGTTGTTAGATGTATAATTCATGGACCATGTGGGCCATATCATCCAAATGACTCATGCATGGTAGATGGAAAGTGATCTAAACACTATCCAAATTTTTTTTTGATCAAACTACCATTGATGGAGATGAATTTGTGGCATATAGACGTAGATGTGATCCCAACAATACTGTAATGATTAATAGGATGGAAATAGACAACAGGTGGATTTTTTCATACAACTGTGACCTCCTTGTGTTGTTTGATGCACACATAAATGTTTACAAATGTGCATCCAATATTGATGAAGTATATGTACAAGTACATATGTAAGGGAATTGACCGAGCTATAATTGTTATTGAAAATAATATTGAAAACCCTCAGAATAATGAGCAGAGGTACAAACAAGTTGATGAAATTAAACATTATTTGGATTGTTGTTATGTATTAGCTATTGAATCATGGTGGAGAATATATGAATTTGAGCTACAAAAACAGAGTCCAACTGTTGAATGCTTACAATACCATTTGCCAAATTAGTAGTTTGTAGTGTTTCGTGAAGAAGATTTGTATAATATTATCAATAGTGAACGTATTCATTATACAATGTTAATCAAGTGGTTTGAAGCAAACAAAAGGTACATGGAAGCAAGATCATTACTTTATGTGGAATTTCCTACTGCTTGGGTTTTGGAAGCGGGCTACCAATAGTGGGTCAGGAGAAAATATAGTAAATGTATTGGTAGGTTGTCTTATGCACATCCAAGTTTTGGAGAAAAATATTATTTGCGCATGCTACTCTACAAAGTTCGTGGAGCTCAATGTTTTAAGGATTTAAGAACTTTTAATGGGATTATATATCCTATATTTAAGCAAGCCTGTGCAACCCATGGTTTGTTAGATGAGGATAATAAATGGCATGAAGCACTATCTGAATCATCAACTTGCACATCATCGGTTAAACTTTGAAACATGTTTTTTACCATGCTTATGTTTTCAGAGATAACAGATCCTATTAACTTATAGGAACGACATTGGAGGGCGATGGTGGATGATTTGCAACAAAGAGTCAGACGTGATTTGACAGATACCAACATACATTTAACTAACGTGAACTTGAATGATTGGGCACTTCACGAAATTGAATGTATACTTAATATAAATGGAAAGTCACTTGTAGACTTTCATCCTATGCCCCGACCATCTTCTAGATCTTTTGGCCACATGAAAAATAGACTTATACGGGATTCAATATGATAGCATTGTAGAACAATAATTTCAATCATACTTTAATGGTTTGAATGATGATTCATTGAGAGTTTGTAATATTATAATTGAAGCATACGAGAGCAGATGTGGTGGCTTTTTTTTGTAAATGGTAGTGGGGGAGCCTCGAAGACATATTTGTGGAAGACAATAATCTCAAAATTCAGGTCTCATAAAAAAAAAATATCTTATCAGTTGCATCATCTGGAATTGCAGCATTGTTGTTATTAGGAGGAAGGACAACGCACTTGCGTTTCAAAGTTCCATTTGATTTGGAAGCGATGAATATGAATCTAAAAGACATATGGTTTTGAAGCGATGAATATGAATCTAAAAGACTTATTAAAGGGAACAGATAATTTTTCTCCTAATAAGCCTTTTCGTGGAAATTTGTGCGTATTAGGGGGAGATTTTAAATAGATATTGCCTGTTGTAACTAAAGGTCGGCGTGAGTCTATTGTTGTAGTCTTATTACACAAGTCAGAACTTTGGAATTAATGTAAAGTGATGCATCTAAAGTAAACATGCGGCTTATGCCACAAGAAGATTCAGCATACTCACATGATCAATTACGAAGTCTAGTTGAATGGATTAATTTGATTGGATAAGGAAAAACAAGATGTTTATCTTTTAGGGATGGAGGAGAATCTGACTGGATTGAAATCCCCAAAAAAAATTTAATAGAAAATGGTGACACTTCCTTGATACAGCTAATAAATGAAACCTACTCGGAGGTTGTGTGTATTTATCTGAAAGAAAGAGCTATTTTAGCCCCCAAAAACTAGTGATGTTGATGAAATCAATTCCATAATGTTGTCTATGCTGCCTGGTGAAATTCATCAATTTTATAGTACAGATACTTTGTGTCCTGCGGAAACCAGTGACATGAGCAAAATATGAATGTGCCAGAATTGTTGAACTCTATAAAAGTTTCTCGTATTCCTAATCATTGCTTGGAGCTAAAGAAAGGGGTACCTATAATGCTTATGAGGAATCTTAACTAGTCCTTGGGTTTGTGCAATGGAACTCGACTCATTATCTCGAAAATGAGTGAAAAGGTGCTCGAGGCACGTGTCATCATCGAATCTCATATGGGTGAAGTTTTAGTCCTAATTCCACGAATTGTTCTTACCACCACTCTGTTTCAAACATTCGTTCCAATTAAGAGAAAAATTCCTTTGAAGGTCGCATTTATAATGACTATTAGTAAAAGTCAAGGGCAAACACTAAATAGAGTAGGATTGTATTTTCCAGAGCCAGTATTCAAACATGGTTAGTTATATGTTGCATTGTCACGTGTAACAAATCCATTAGGCTTGATGCTCATTTGTAATAAACCTGGAATACTTAGAAATGGCATAAAAAAAATCGTGTATCCTAAGGTACTTGCTGCAAATCATGTTTAAAATTATTTTATTTTATAGTTGTCTTTGTAATAATCTTTTTAGCAAAACTATATATCTTATCATAAGATTCATATATTAGTTTATACCAAAATTATCATAATTGTCATGCATAGTTCACATTTTTCTTCTATTTATGTTTATTTTTTGATAAATTATAATGTATTCGTGTGTTTCAAAAGATTACATACATTAACAACTTAAAATAAATATTATTCATAAGTGCAGAAGATACATGTGTAATATATACACCTTTGGAGTTATTGAGCCCACATCGTCGCAGTCAAGGTCCGCTTGATCATACTGGTAGATGTACACTCACACGAACATAAGATAAGAACATTAAAGATGATATTTGTTGATTGTAAAGTAAGCATATGCTTGATTGTATTATTTTTCTAAATTTATGTTTTACTGTAAATTTAGAAAGTTTTGACAAAATTGCATCACTTTTTATAAATTTGGCAGGGTTTCTTCATGTAAGGTGTCGTTTATGGTTGTAATGTTGCTTACATCATTTCATGCCTTGCTGAAGAAAATATATATAATATTCAAGGTGTGCAAGTGATAGTAGCTGATAAAAAAAACATAGAACACTACCTCACCGATATCAGTTGCTATTAGGTTATGGTGTGCGATTGAAGATGTTACATATCATCATGATGATTTTTTACGCCATTTTTATCACATTGTTAGATTGCAAGATATAGAAAACCACATGGATTTGGATTACCAGATTATTGGTAAGTCAATTTATATTTTAACTAATTGTATATTTGTGCTTTATATACATACATACATACATATATAAACTAATTTATACTTTACTGCAGATTTTTTGGATGGTTCTTTATGTAACACATTTTGGACAAGCTCCAAATGGTTCATTTATTCATGAAATATTGATCCTCGATACCACGTAATTATTTTTTACTTTGTTCTTTCAATTGTTATTAAAATATGGTTAATGTGATTGAAACTAATAATTTATTTTTACATACACCAGTATGATAGTTGTTCGCATTATTTTGTGTAGTAATTTTGTCATTGAGGAAGGAGAAAGATTGTCAAAAATGCTTGATCACAACAATATTTTGTTGGCATGTGGCGTTGTGGTTAAAAATTTTGAAGGTAAATATAGTTATTTTAACAAAATAAAAAAGGTAATTATTCATTTTTCTAATGCTAGTTTTATTATTTGCAGGTCCATCTGTATATACACATAAGTTTAGCAAATTGTATATCAACTACAGAACAAAGTTTACAGATCGTCTGAGAACTTGGTCAGAGAAATTACACATAAAAGCGTTACTATGTTGGAACTTTATCATTTTTTATAATTTGCACTTCAAATTTTGAAGGTTTAATGAAGATCATCGCCACAAAAATTGGTTTTTTTAATTCGATCAAACAGATTTACAATATCCACGTCACTAAAAATCTCAAATGCTAAAAGGATTTGAATATGCAATTATGGACCTCATGATGGTGTAAGAATTTTAATTTTGTTATTACTTACTAAATATTAGAAAATATTGTAGTATAATATGATTATGAAATTTAATGTATAGGTAAAAAAAAATTCGCATCGTTGGCCGTGTTCAAAAAATTGAAGTTGATAATGTGTGGCACGCAACATGCAATCAATGTGAAGATAGTTGCAAACCTTATCGTGGGCAAACAATTTGTGTTAGATGCAATGACGTTGTTGATGCAACTATCAGACACTATTTTTCATATTATTTACTTATACCATTTTATTATTTTATTTGATATTAAATAAAATTATTTTGTAATTATAGGTTTTGAGTTCATCTTAGAGCGAAAGATAGCAGCGGTGGTATCGATTTGAGGTTGTTGAACAAGCAGGCCAAATATATGTTTCGGAATCAAGCTGCTTATTTTAAAATATTGGAAGAAAAGGTAAATAACAATCATTTTTTGGGACTCGCATAATATTTCATATATACTAATAGTTTTGGCATTACATATTATGTTACTAGGAAAATGTATAAATATGTTACAAGACCAAAAAATCAACTCATTCATAAGCCGCACCTATACATTCATTGTGCCTGTCCCACCAATTTTATCAAGGCCAAATGCTTGCTGTCCGGTAAATTTTTTTTACCAGTTGATTGGTGTGAAAAGTGTTCTCATCTTCCAAAGAGATTGAATCTTCTGTATAAAAAAATTGTAAGTATTTATGATTATATATTTCATTTAATGAGAAGTATTTTTCAAAGAAAATTTAATTTCTTCAAATTTATATTTGTCATTTGTTTTGTAAGTTCACCATAATAATGTATTTTGATGATATATTTCATAAACCGTTGATTCACTCTTTTAGTTTCTCTGTTTGTTTTTTGCCTTTGCAGGTTTGAATTTCAAAAGGTTGATTTTATTGTCATTTGTTAATTTAGAATTTGGGTTGCTTTTTTATTTTTATGTAACATATTTTAAACATATTATATTAATTTGTTATTGTACTTATGCTTGATCTTTTAATAATCTTTCACTTATTTTATGCAAAAATATTTTGCTTTAGATTTTATTAAATTAGTAGATAGTAATAAATAAAGATAACTTGCTACTATTCATTTAATTTATTTTAATTGACTTTCAAATACTTAAAAAATTATAAAATATTATTTTAATTATAATTAAATTAATCCGTGCATAGCACGGGTAGCACACTGGTATCTAATAAATGAAGAGATGCATATACATTTCGTTATATTTAAATACAAATCTGATAAGATGATGATGTCATTATTTATGATAAATTCAAATTAAATTAGTATAATAGGTTTGGAAATAAGATTTTTAATAAATAAAAATAAATATTTAATATACTTAAAATGGATGATCTTCCTAACCAATAAGACTTTTCTCGATAATTAAATAATTTAATTATAATCTTAAAGTTTTAGGATAAATACGAAATAAATGCATAAAATAGTTCAAAATAGATCATGTTTCCAGAGACAATGACCATTAAGTAATTATTTAAGATAAATATAAATTAATTTATTTCTAATATTGAAGATAAGATTTTGGATAAATATAAAATTATAATATGTTTAAAATACCATTGGGTAATCATTTAAGATAAATACAAATTAAATTAGTTATAATGCTGGAGATGACATTTCTGAAAAAGACAAAATAAATATTTAATATATTTAAAATAGATGATATTTCTAATTAATAGGATTTTTTCATGATAATTAAATAATTCAATTATAATATTGGAGATTAGATTTTGGATAAATACAAAATAAATATTGAATATATTCAAAACACATGATATTTTTAATCAATAAGATTTTTCCTTGACAATTAAAATATTGTGTAGATAAATGGTTTTGCAGATAAATACAGATTAAATGATTAATTTAAAATAAATGAGACTTTCAAATCAATGAAATTTTTTCTTAATAATTGAAAATTTCAAAAAGACTAGAAAAAATATTTGGTAAAAATTGACCAATTTGGTCAACCGTCGTTTCTCTCTCTCTCTCTCTATATATATCTATATATATATAGCAAAACGAAGATTGACCAAAATTAAGTCAATTTTGATCAAATACTAATTTTTGGTATTTTTGAATTTTTTAATTGTCAAGAAAATATCTTATTGGTTAGAAGATCTTATCTATTTTAAATATAAATTAAATTTGTATTTATACTAGATTAAGGATTAGTGTTTATCTATACTAGATTCCACCTTCACAATTATGATGCTCATCCAATCCATATATATTTATTTTCACCCAAAAAAAAAATTATGTATCTTATCCGCAATTATTTATTTTCATTTTAATCATATACTTTTCAATCATGCACCAAACTTATATAACTCTGCAATATATTTTTAATTTAATCATCTAAAATTTTTCTTTTTAAATTGAGATCTTTCATTAACATATTTGTTAGACATATTTTTTTTTAATTTTTACTAACAGTATTAAAGTAAGTTTTTCAATTGCATTCAAATTGATATTTTTTTTGTTCTTTCTCTATTTTTTGTTATCGGATTTCATTTTAATCCTTGTTGCTGAGGGTTAAAAACTTAAAGACCGCTACTCTATTAATTTTTAAATGGGTAAAATTCATTTTGTTACCTGAGTTATGATAAGGGAAAATGACCATTACCTAAAAAAGATAATACAAAAAATAAATAAAAAAATATAATAAAGAAAATTTTGAATGATTTTCAATCAATATGTTTTGTCTTTTGAACCATTTAACCTTTACTTTTTTTGACATTGTAGTATTATGCTTGATAATAATATTTTATTAATTTATTATTTTTTACTCACTTTAGCTATTAATATTTATAAGATAGCTCATCTATATATCTATATATATATATATAGCAAAATGAAGATTGACCACAATTAAGTCAATTTTGACCAAATACTAATTTTTGGTATTTTTGAATTTTTTAATTGTCAAGAAAATATCTTATTGGTTAGAAGATCTTATCTATTTTAAATATAAATTAAATTTGTATTTAAGAATAAAAAATCCTATATTAAAGATTAGTGTTTATCTATACTAGATTCCACCTTCACAATTAGGATGCTCATCCAATCCATATATATTTATTTTCATCCAAAAAAAAATTATGTATCTTATCCGCAATTATTTATTTTTATTTTAATCATATACTTTTCGATCATGCACCAAACTTATATAAGTCTCTGCAATAAATTATTAATTTAATCATCTAAAATTGTTCTTTTTAAATTGAGATCTTTCATTAACGTATTTGTTAGACATTTTTTTTTTTAATTTTTACTAACAGTGTTAAAGTAAGTTTTTCAATTTTATTCAAATTGATTTTTTTTTTCTTTCTCTATGTTTTGTTATCGGATTTCATTTTAATCCTTGTCGTTGAAGGTTAAAAATTTAAAGACCGCAACTCTATTAATTTTTAAATGGGTAAAATTCATTTTGTTACCTGAGTTATGATAAGGGAATATGACCAATACAATAAAAAGGTAATACAAAAAATAAATAAATAAAATATACTAAAGAAAATTTTGAATGAGTTTCAATCAATATGTTTTGTGTTTTGAACTATTTAACTTTTATTTTTTTGACATTGTAGTATTATGCTTGATAATAATATTTTATATCTATTATTTTTTACTCACTTTATTTATTAATATTTATAAGATAACTCATTACTTTTTAATTAATTATATTACAAGTAAATTACAAAATGCATTGCAACCTCACAAAAATTCAATCTGCATTTTAATATTTGAAGATTTGTAAAATATAAAATATAAAATTTTGCATATGAATTTAGGTTTTTCAATCAAACTTTAATATCTCGATTAAATGCAAAAGTATCTTTGACTATGAACAAATATTTCAGCCCTATATTTTTATTATATTTATTTGGTTTTCTACCCACTTTATCTATTAATATTTATAAGACAATAATTAATTATATTACAAGTAACCTACAAAATGCATTGCAAACTCCCAAAATTCAATATGCATTGTAATTTTTGAAAATTTGTAATATAAAAGTTAAATTTTTCAATCTAAGTTAAGGTTTTTGCAATCAAACTTTAATATCTCGATTAAATGCAATAATATCTTTGACGAACAACAAATATTTAAGTCCTATTCTTTATTGTATTAGAACAAATTTCTACTTCAAATCAATTCCTTGATGGACTTGACTATTAATATAAGTTGTTTAATAATAATCTTTTTTTTTTGGTAAATATTGGGCATGAAGATAGTAACACATATCAAAGTAAAATATAATAATTTTGATAACCAAATATGAAAATAAAAGTAACATGGTTTATATAAAGACAAAATATATTGATAAAAATTTATGCAAGTTTTTATTTGCTATAATTAATATTTTTTAATATCTAAAGGTAAAATGACAAATACATAAAAGGATGATAGAAAAAGTAAATGAAAAACATCAAGTGGGTATCAAAAGATATTAATGGTCAAATTCGATACCAATTAAAAAAAAATTATAATTACTTAAGTACCAAAGTGATAATAAAATAACCAAGTATCAAAATGAATTTTACCCATTTAAAAATTGATAGACTATCTTCGAACGTTCTTAATTTGATTCCTCCTTCTACCAAAATCTAATTATCTTATGTTACAAAAGACATTTTGACATATTCTCCCATATGAATATATTTTTTTATTCAGTGATGATCTATCAAAATAAAATAAAATATATTTTTAGCTTCATAGGTTTGCATGCATTATAGTAATAAAGGATTATCATACTTGACAAATATGTAAAATTTTCAATTTTAATTTTTGCTTATAATTATTTTTAGAAAGTAACAAGGTTTCTTAATGTATGTACGTACACTAGAACAATTTTTTATGCTTAGTTCAAATCAATTATTTTAAAAATTACAGTTATAATTTTCAAATTTTTCTTTGCATTGAGTTGTTTCAATTTTTTTTTTCTTCTTCATAGTTATTTTGTATTTTCTTTACTCATTTACATATATTTTATAGATTGTATATTTTTCATTAATGTAAAAGGCAACTTGATAGAGTAGTGTTGGCTTCTTTGCCAGATGCAGTACCAAACAGTTTTTCTATCTTTTTCGTTTTTGCTGCCCAATTTCAAGCCTCTTATGTGTTTTCCTATGTGTCTTGGTTAATCTTATTTTTGATGTTTTGTTTTGCGAATCTACCATGAAGTGTTCTTCATTGCTTCTTAAAAGTTTTATGATTTTATATTTTTGTATTTATTGTTATTACTAATTCCTAAGTATTTACTTAAACTTTTTTGAATTTTATTTTCCAGTTATCGTTGAGCCTTCATATTCCATTAATTGCTTTTATTTGTTTCATCGATTAATGATTTTTTATTTAAATACTTACCTTTAGCTACAATCACTTATTTGTATTATTTTAATTCAATATCATGGTTTCTCTACTTAATCACTATTGAATATATAATTTTATTTAATAATGATTCAGAAATATCTAATTTGTTTTCGCAATTACAATTAAAAAAAAAATAATTGAAACTTGCATTTGTTGCCTCTTTTCGGGTATGGAATTTGGACTTGAATTTTCGCTTAAATTAGTTTGTATGTTTTTATTTGTATTAAAGTTCTTCAATTTTTTAAGTTATCCAGCAATATTTTGTTCATCAAATTTCACGTTTATTTATTTAAAACTCTTATCGAATGATATGTATACACTAAGAACTTTTGTGATATTTTCTCCACCAATTTTCTTCACCCATTTTAGTATTCAACAATGTTTATAATAACTCCTATTAATTTTTCATCCCAAGGTATTTCTTATTTTCTTATCATAAACTACATATATCTACATATACATATGTAAATTTATATTTTCATTGATTAATTAACTCATAAATTTCAAAATTCTCTTAATCATGGTTTACACATTTTTACTGATTTTTCTCTTCAACTTGAATTTGATTTCATTGGGAGATTTTTTTATTTGGATAACTCTACCCTTATTTAGTGAGAAACGAGAGTTTATTTTAATTTTATTGTTTTGTGCTTAGAAGTTTTTAATTTCATTTTCCTTTTCTTTCTTGCCATTAGCTTTGCCGTTCTTTTTCTATATGCTTATTATTTAAACATATTTACTTCAAAAAAGCTCATTACTTCATAATGTATTATTTTAGTAGAAATTTGTGAATTATATAATAGAATAGATATGATAGTATCTTTTATATAATGTATTTAAATATTAATATTTTTATTTTACTAAAGCTTTATTAATTGAATATGAACATATATATTGTATTTGAAACTTATACAATTTTTTTAATTCTAAAAATATGATAGTACTCTATAATTATTTTCAAAATGTTCAATTTATAAACTTAGTGTCGAATTCAATATTGAGTGATCTGTACAAAAAAAATTGTACTACTACTACTACATAGAGTAAAACAATCATTAAAATATAGCACAACTTTATATAACTCAAAATTTCTGAAAATATATAGAGTTTATAAGTTTCCGTACATAGCAAGGAGTTCATGCTAGTATATATATATAGCAAAATGATAGTTGACCACAATTAAATTAATTTTGACTCAATTCTCAATTCTTAGAATTTTGAGTTTTTTAATTATCAAGGAAAAATCTCATTGGTTAGAAGATCTCATCTATTTTAAATTTAAATTAAATTTGTATTTATGTAGAAAAAAAATCCTATATTCAAAATTAGTGTTTATCAATATTAGATTCCACCTTCACAATTAGGATACTCATCCAATCCATATATATTTTAAATAAATTTAAAATTAGAATTAAATATCTATCCAAAAAAAATTATATATGTATCTTATCAGCAATTATTATTTTTTATTTTAATCATATACTTTTCATTCATGCACCAAACTTATAAAAATCTTCTACTATATGCAGTAAATTTTTAATTTTGGGAGTGCTTTAATTTACTTTTATTTTTTCAAAGGAATATAATTAATTCCATTATTATTACATGAATATTATTAAAATAAATAAAAAAACCTATATAGATGAAACTCAAGCAAAAATTATCATATGTTGTGTTTGGATTTATAGTGATGAAGGTATAAATCTTAAATTCTTAATAATCATTTTTTTATATTTATTTGGATAATTTCATATTACAAAGAATTTTGAAGTTTATATTAACTATATTTTATGGAGCCATTACAATTATAATTTTTAAATATTTCTTTACACTGGGTTATTTCACTTTTTTTTAGTTCTTCTTCATAATTATTTTGTCTTTTTTGTGTTTTACATGTATTTCGTAGAGAGTATATTTTTCATTAATGTAAAAGGCAACTTGATATTAGTTTGTATGTTTATTTGTACAAAAGTTCTTCAAATTTTTAAGTTAGCAATGTTTTGTTCATTAAATTTCACGTTTATTTATTTAAAACTCTTATTGAATGATATGTATAGATTTAGAACTTTTGTGATATTTTCTCCACCAATATTCTTCACCCATGTTAGTATTCAACAATGTTTATAATAACTCATCTTAATTTTTCATTCCAAGGTATCTCTTATTTTCTTATCATAAACTACATATATCTACATATACATATATATACATTTATATTCTCACTGAATTATTAATTCATAATTTCAAAATTCTCTTAATTATGCTTTATACATTTTTATTGTTTTTTCTCTTCAACTTGAATTTGATTTCATCTGGAGATATTTTTTATTTGGATAACTCTACCTTTATTTAATGACAAGGGAGAATTTATTTATTCATCTTCATTTTGTTGTTTTGTGCTTAGAAATTTTCAATTTCATTTTACTTTTATTTCTTGCCATTAGTTTTGCCATTTCTTTTCCTATATGCTTTATTACTTAAACATATTTACTTGAAAAAAGCTCAGTATTTCTTAATTTATTATTTTAATAGAAATTTGTTAATTATATCATAGAATAGATATGATAGTATATATCTTTTATAAAATATATTTAAATATTAATACTTTTATTTCATTAAAACTATATTAATTGAATATGAAAATATATATTGTGTTTGAAACTTATACAATTTCCTTAATATCTAAAAATATGATAATAATCTATGATTATTTTCAAAATATTCAATTTATAAATTTAGTGACGAATTCAATATTGAGTTTGTACTACAACTACTATGTAGAGAAAAACAATCATTAAAATATGACACAACTTTGTATAACTCAAAATTTCTGAAAATATAGAGTTTATAAGTTTCCGTGCATAGCATGGGGTTCATGCTAGCATATAGAAATATTATAGGATTAATTATACTTAGATCCCTTCTGAAAATACAAAATAACACTTTTCTCAAAAATATTTTGAAATTACACTTACACCCCCTCAGAAAATTCTCCATTTACACCCGACCCTTTCGGTTAGGTTTGAAAGAAAAATGTTTACATCAATAAAAGAATTTACATAAATTTTTAATTTTTCCCCTAATTTAACATTCTTATGTATAGTTTTGTACTTATAAGGGGATAAATGTAACATATATATAGAGAGTGAGGTTAATATTATTATATTTTATTGCCATATAAGTACAAAATATTTATATGAGGATGTTAAATGAGAGGTAAAATTAAAAATTTATAATTTTTTTTACTAACATTATTATTTTTTGTCAAAATTCTAAAGAAAGGGGATTAGATGTAAATGGTAAATTTTCGAAAGGAGCGTAAATATAATTTTGAAACTTTTTAAAAAAAATAAATTTTGTATTTTTAAAAGAAGTCTAAGTGTAATTAATCCTGAATTCTAATTGGTCAACTATTTTCATGGAATTTAAGAACCAAACACACGGAAATGACTCCCATAAAACTTGCGCACGCGTTTAATTTTCCTCTTCCATTCAAAACCTCTCAAATTCAAATTTTGAATTAATTAATTAATCAGTTATGTGTATTTGGATTTATGGATTTGAATTTGAATCAAAAATTTGAAAAATTAATTTTAAATAATTTCATTTGAAAAGAATTTGAAATTCATCCATTTTTATTAAAATATAGTTTAAAATTAAAATAAAAAAATTTGAAATGCTTTGAATTTAAAATTACTTAAATAAATTTAAAAAATTTATTATTAAAAATTTGAAATCTCAAATCCTTCCGTACAAATGCAGCTTAAACAAATAAAATAAAAATCTCAAATAAATATAGAAGGCGGAAATTTCCACCGTAACACGGTTTTGAAAGGTCGAAGTTTTTCTTCTTCATTACAAAACCTTTCGCCGCTTCCCCTTCTCCGCCTTCAATTCAAGAGCATTTGCATCAATGGCGACGATGTATTGCTGCAGGGAGTGCGGCGCCAATCTGAACCTCCACGGCGGCCACCTCTTCCCGCCGGACTTTTATTTCGAGGCCGGCAACAAAAACACCCTCTCCTTCTCCGCCGTTGATGCCTCCAAGTTCAGGTTCGAGAAAGAAGACAAAATCAGGCCCTTTTTCGAGACCGTCAATTACTGGGGCATTCAGAGGAAACGCACCAAGATCAAGTGCAACAGTTGCGGGAAGCTGGTGGGTTATATTTACGATGACGGGCCGCCGTTGACTGATAGTAATGGGCAGTTGGGGTTCGGCCCGAGTCAGGTTGTGCCTAGGAACCCTAGGTACAGGTTCAAGAACAAGGCTTTGGCCATTAATTCTCAGACTTGATTAATTTGGCTTGTTGTTTTGGGTACTTTTCCTGAACAGGTTTTGTAATGATGATCAGGGTATTCTTGGGCTTTGCTCAAACGGGCTTCGTTTTGTATATTTGATGTATTCGTTTTCTTGAAATAAAATTCATGTATCTTTGTGATATTATAACCATCCTTGTCTGGTTGTAGTTTGTACAGAATTTGTGGCTTATTCCTTCACTGGATAAAACTGTATTCGGTTATAGGCATAATGGCTTTGGAATTGACCTGAAAATTTCTTGGTTATATTTGTTACACCAACTATCTGAAGTATAATTACCAACTTCAACTGTGATCGTGGTGCTTCCAAGTATGAGTCTATGGTATCTTGAAGTTAACAGAAGCAGTATCACTCCAAAATTGCATGGCTATTCATTGAGAACATCGAATTATGGTTTAATGACAGTAATTGTAAGGAGAACTTGGAATTTCTTTTCTTTTACAGAAAATACTATTCGGTTCCTGCAAAAGTAATCAGCTTGAGCCTGCCTGGAACTCTCAAGAGTTGGGAAGACGTAAAGCTGATATACGTCTCTGATTATTTGGAATTACCATTACTGTGCATCTATCTGGCAATATCAATCTTGGGGTAGTCTGAATAACATGGTTATGCTGAATGGTTATCTTACCGTCAAACCTGGAGGACAGCATGAAGTTGAATTACTATTTCTCTGAGTCTTTTTTTAAGATTCATTGAATGATGTCTTGGTCATAACTTGGAATCGATTTCTTGCATTCACAAATGCAGCATTTTTGGTTCATTGTGGAAAAGCCCGATTGTGCTAGATGCGGTGATTGAACTTCTGGAAGGTTTAGTAATTTGTTATTGTGTATTCAGCATGTTGTCGCAATCCAACTTCGGAAAACAATTGAAGTAGCGTGTTAATTAACTTTATTATATGTTCTTGATGAGCACTGCAGCAGGAATCTCAACCTCTGGTTGTCTACTTATTGTTTGAAAATCTGATTGGTGGGGTTAGCTAGTGAAGAAGTACAAATTATTATTTGTCATGCTCCGGGGTGCTCAACTACCTGTTTTTTGTTTTATGCAGGTGCTTGTCCAAGAATTGCAGCATAGTCAACCTTGTTGCATGGATATACAAGAATATTGACTGCAATTAATTGCAAAACTTGAGATGGACAAATTAAAGAAGGTTGGCTCTCCGTCTCCACCACCATTATCAAGGTTTCATAGTCTGAGAAAGCAAATGGTTAAGTCACTAGTTGCACCAAGTGTGACCAAGCAACAGGTTGCAGATTATTGGAGGCAGAGGCGCATGATAGAAGAAGATCATCTTTCTGCTGCTATAAAGGCTGCGGCTCATATCCGGGCTCAGAACCTCTCTGTAAGTTCTATCTGTATCAGACATAAATAAAGTCGATACAAGATTTGATTCAACCATCATGTTATTATATGTTTAAACAGTTTGTTTAGGTGGAGTCTAAAGCATCCCATGCTTGAACTTGAAAGAACTGAGTCGATTGTATCAAAATGAATGAATGCAATATCAGAATTTGGCCAAATCTTGATCTAATTTTCACAAGCTGTAATTCCTAAAACTTTTCAAATCTTTATATGTTCCTATCTGAAATTTTTTAAATGCCCAAACTGCTGAAGAGATTGGATTGCCTGAAAATCTGTATGTAAAAGAGGCAGAACATGCTGTGGGTTACTAACTAAAATGTTTTTAATGTTTCATTTTGATGGCGAATGGGCAATTGAGGCTGAAGATCTTGTTTTTATTGGTTGCAAGTATGCTCTAGGAGTAATCAGGAAATGACCCTTTGAGAAAAAGCTGATAAATCAGGAACAGCTTTCTGTTGCTATGAACTGTTATGAACTACATCTAATTGTTTCTCTCTGTTCACTTCCTTCACCATTCTCCTGGTTGTTTCACTAAGAGTCAGTTAGGTGTTTGTCTATACCGTGTTCTTCTTCATTTTATCATGGATGAGCTAGGCATACACCCTCGTCATTCATGTTTGCATATGCTGATCGTTTAACTTACTATTTTCACCTTCTTTTTGGCGAGCTTATACACATGTTACCATGCAACCCATGGATTTGCTAAAAACACACTTTTGTATATTCCTTGGTATTCGTTGCCAAACTCGCACTCAAATGCCTATTTCTGTCTTGAGGATGTATTGCTACCCATAGTAATATTGTGCTTCTTGTCATTGAGATATGATCAGTGAAACATATAGAAGTTGACACGTTCAGGAGGTTGACATCGACACTAATTTGTTGTTGCTTGCTACATCTGACATATTGTCTGTGTGGTAACTCTATTAAAGTTCTTGTGAGCAGGACCATGATTACCGGCAATTTCTGGACTCCTTGGAGGATGATGAGAATAAGGAGAATGAGAACACCACGGAAGCGTCCAGCAAAAAAGATGAGAAGGAAGAGATAAGAGTGGGAATTAAGGATTGGCAAGTAGAAGTATTTTTGAAATAAAGATATTTTGCCAGTTTCTTTCAAGAAATGACGCTATCAGGTCACATATCCAGGGATGAAAATTTTGCAACAGGCCTTCAATGTGAAAAGCACTACAAGTGAACCGGGAACTTGGATGGGACAGAATCTAAATCTTAGAATTTTGAAAATCTTGATCAAATTTACACGTATTTATGAGTCATGTATACACACGCACAAGATCTGCTGACACTTTCGAATTGGCACTGCAGGTGGACTAAGAGTGCTTATGCATACCTGAACGAACCATTCATGACGCAGGTGGATAAACCCAGAGGAAGACCACCCTCCACTCGTCTTTCCCAATACTTCGTTGACAATTCTGCTTCTCTGCTGACGCCAAACGATGGACATCTCGGGCAACATGGGTATCAAGTTAGCTGATTTCTACTCCTATAAGTCTCTGGTCTTGAATATAGCATGCATGTTACTGTGTGTTCTAAATAAACTTCACATATTCTTGCGCATGACAATTTTTGAGAAAGGCTTGTTGGAATGGCTTCAAAATCTTATCATGTAAAGGCCTGGGGCTCTTTTTATGATGGACTTCCTCTTATTTTAGCAGCATTTGGCGTTCGCTCGAGAAATCTTTGGTGGGCTGTTAGTTGTTCCTCTGTTATTTTCTGCCATAGTTCCATTATCTTTACGGATAATTACACTTCCCTCCCTTAAGATTTAGTGTAATTACACGTAGACTCCATGTGGTTTGAAAAATTACATTAGTATTCCTAAAATTTGTTTCTGTATAACAAATAGGTCCATCCGTTAGTTAAAATTTACAGAATTTGTTAATATTAGCAAAAAAACTAAATGAAAATCGTTATTTACCATCAATTAATTTGTTACTGAATTATTGTAGGCTACAAGAAAATAGCTTAATAGCTACAAAAAATTTGATACTAAAAATTCATTGCTAATCTACACTATATAATATATAATGAACAATCATTGTTAAATTCGTTAACAAGTAAATTTTTTGCTAATTAGCTCGATGCTATTTTTTCTTTTTGTTGCTATTGAACAAGTTTTTTTGTTGTGGTAGGTCAAATAAATCTTTTTATGATCAAAATACACTTATTCATTTTCACACGTTAATGTATGTGAGGAGATATATCTTCACTGTTATAAGGGTTTAAAAAAAATTATTTAACCTACAATAAGTCACTAATAAGTTAATCAAGGATAAACATCGATTTTTACTCAATTTTTTTTGTTAATATCAACAAATTCAGTGAACTTTGATTAATAAGGAGATTTATTTGTTAAACGAAAACAAACTTTAAGAACATTAGATGTTATTTTTCAAACTATATGGAATTTATGTATAACTATACCAAATTTTATGATAAATTAGCGATGAAATTATATTAATGGAAAACCAAAGAACAAAATCCAGTTCAACAGACAAGACTCCAACAAAAAAATCTACCCAGGCAAACCAACAAAGCGAAAGCCAGACATACTCACCTACACTCAAAACAAAATAGAAAATAAAGCCCACAAAACAAAGCGGCAAAAAATAGAAAATAAAGCCCACAAAACAAAGCAGCAAGATTTAGAATTTAACTGAGAAACTCTACTATAACTATCTAACAAAATCTGAGCTCTACGCCACGCATCTAAACAGTCCTGATGCTTTCCTTCCATGATGCTTTTACAACGCAATTTCCAAATAGTCCAGCAGCACATAAAGAAACGAGCTATGCCTTCCTCATCTAAATTTGCAGAAACCCAAGCAATCCAATCAGCAACATCATTCTGCCATGAACAAATAATTCTCCAAGGAAGTGATGACAGCGCTCACATTTGTCTAGCTAGAGGACAATGCAACAGTAAATGGCAGCAAGTCTCTGGTTCAGTCCCACAAATATCACAAACTGGATCAACATCCCTCCTTCTACGACCTAAACACTCCATCGTCGGAATAGCCTCTTTGCACAAACGCCACACAAAGACCCTAACTCTCGGCGGTACCGTCGTCCTCCAAATCCCAGCCTGAAAAGAATTCACATTATGCCCGAAGATGCTGTTCAAACTTGAAGATGATGGCATTGAACGATCACGCATAGCAACAGCCCGGTCATAAGCACTTCTTACCGTGAAGACGCCCAATTTATGCAGCTTCCACCTCCACTCTGTCGCACCATGAATATTCGGACCCACCCCAATGACACAACCTTCCATCAGCAAGTTCCTAGCACCAAGAATGCTTCTCCACGTCCAAGAAGGCCTAGGCCCCATTGGAGCATCCCAAAAGCTGCAACGCTGGAAATATCTAGCTTGCAAAACACAACTAAGTAAGGAATTAGGCCTTGTCAACAGTCTCCAACCCTGCTTCGCAAGTAAAGCAATATTAAACGCACATAGAGACCGAAAACCCGAACCTCCCTTAGCCAACGGGCGACACAACTTGAACCAAGCAATCCAATGAACCCTCCTTTCCCCTTTGCAATGCCACCAAAAGTTAGAAGCAACCATTTCCAATTCATGCAATAAATTGTTAGGTAACTGAAAACAAGACATTGCATAAGTAGGTAAAGATTGCAACACCGATTTAATCAACACCCCCTTCCCCGCCTGAGATAACATCTTCATGTTCCAATCCCCCGTCCTATCCCAAGCCCTATCCTTCAAATACCTAAAAATCGAACCCCTCCCCTTTTCTCCCCCCGCCGACAAACCCAAATATTTATCATGCTGCACCACCAAGCGGACCCCCAAAATAGAGGCCAACTGACTCCTCACCTCCTCCCTCACCCCCCCCCCCCCCCGCTCACCACCATCCTCGATTTTTGAAAATTAACCACCTGCCCCAACGCTCTCGCATACAGCTCCAAAATACTCCGGATCTCCCTCGACTCACCCTCTTTTGCCCTGTAGAACACCAATGTGTCATCTGCAAAAAGCAAATGAGACACAGTTGGAGACTGAGGAGCCACCGACAACCCCACCACCCGGCACCCACCCTCCGCCGCCTGAATCAAACTAGACAGAGCTGCCGTACACAAGATAAACAAATAGGGTGAAAGAGGGTCCCCCTGCCGGATTCCCCTCTCAGGCTGAAAGTAGCCAAATTGATCCCCATTTAATGTAAGAGAGTAAGAACAGAGGTAACCAACAACATAATCAATTCCACAAACCTATGATTAAACCCCAACCTAAGCAAAATACCCCTCAAAAAAGGCCATTCCACCCTATCGTAAGCTTTACTCATGTCAAGTTTTAGAGAGACACATGCTTCCTTACATTTGGATGTGATCCTAAGATGATGATTCAATTCGAACGCTAAAAGAACATTATCAGTGATAAGCCTACCTGGAATAAAAGCAGTTTGGGTATGGGACACAATCTGATTTAGAAAACCCCTAAGACGATTAGCCACACACTTAGAAGCAATTATCATAACAACATTGCATAGGCTAATAGGACGCAATTGAGACACAGATTCAGGATTCTCACACTTAGGAATAAGCACGATATGAGTGAAATTGAATTTACGTAAAAAAAAACATGCTCATTCAATATGCGCAGGACAGTACTACACACATCAGACCCAACAATAGACCAAAATTTCTGAAAGAACAAAGGAGGCATACCATCAGGACCAGGGGATTTTAAAGGATACATACCAAAAGCAACGAGTTTCACCTCGGCGGCCGTGAACGGAGTGGACAAGACTTGATTCATCTCCGAGGTAACCTTCGGCAGTACGGAATCTAACACTTCGTTCAAAGTTGTATCCGATGGACGGGAAGACCGGAAGATCTCTCGGAAATACCTTGACAGAATACCTTGAATCTCCGCCTCCTCCTTCCTCCACACCCCTTCCTCATCCTTCAACCGCGAAATAGAATTCTGACGAAACCTCATGGAAGCCTGAGCGTGGAAAAATTTTGTATTCCCATCCCCATCTCGTAACCAGTGTATGTTACTACGTTGCTGCCACCTTAGCATCTCCCTAACCTGAATCTCCTCCAACTGTTTACGAATGTTCTCCAACTCCTGATGAACCCCCACCTCATCGTCACCCTCTTCCAATGCAACATATTTCTCCTCTAGCTCTCTAATATCTCGATTAGGTTTCTGAAAATGACACCTATTCCACTGCAGCAGTCTCAGCTTACACTCTTGAATTTTCTGAAATAACCTAGTACCAAAATCAACACCCATATATGAACACCATGTTGTCTCTATAACCGCCTTGCACTCCTCGGACTTCACCCAACAGGCTTCAAAACGAAACTGACGCTTCCTCTTAACCCCTTGCGAACCTCCCCCGGGATCCCATTGGACAATCAACATCGCATGGTCTGAATAAGGACAGGAAACTTGAGAGACAGACATATTCGAAAACTTTTCCAACCATTTAGAATTCCCACAAGCCCTATCCAGCCGAGCGTACACCGTATGTGGGAAACACCTTCTATTGGACCAAGTAAATCTCTTCCCACGGTATCCACAATCACTCAAGTCAGCCTGAAAATCCTCCATCTGTCAATGCGGTCTTTCTGCCCCCGTCTTTTCATTAGTATATAGAATTTCATTGAGATACCCCGCACAAAGCCGCACACCTAAAAACCGCATACCTAACTGAATCAATGTATCCCAAGCAGCCTTCCGTTAACTCACTTCGGGTTACCCGTAGAATCCCGTGAAACGCCAGTTTACACAATCAGCTCCCCCCAACACATTGACATCAATATGATACTTCGAATATGACCTCAGCTGCACTAGCAGATCCTTCCTCCACAACATAGCCAAGCCACCCGAATGACCATCCGAAGCAACACAAATTCCAAACATGTCCAGCCTCTCTCGAATCTTTATTTACATCATGTTTGGACTAATGAATTCATTCAATGAAATTGAGCCGAAATTGTGGTAAACCAAAAAAAAAAAAAAAAGACGAGCCAAACTATTATACCGAATACTGAAAAATCGGTTCAATTGGCAATTACTATTTTTTTTAATATTCCCACCGGGCATTCTATAAACCAATTTTTCAATTAAAAATATAAAAAGTAGTTAAATATTAAAAACAGTAATTGCACTTTTTATTTTTTCTTACAGTTTTAATAAGTAAAATAGCAAAACAAAAATAATGAATGTATAAGAAATATGTATAGCAAAAAATATAATATTCCAGTATCCGGTACAGTTCGGTCTGAACTGAATAACGAATTTTCAAGAAAATAAAAATCAAATATCGAACTAGATTTTTCGATTTAGTTTCGGTACATACTAAGTCTTTTGTTTTGGTTTGGTTCATTTGATTTATCGAATTATGAACACCCCAAAATTTGAAAGTAGGATTTCAAACCTAAACAAATCCCATGTTACATTTGAATTTGTGGATTTGAAGAAATGGATTTCAAATCCCTAATAACAAATCATTTTGATTTGTTTGGAATAATTCAAAATTTGAAGGATTATATTTTCGCAATTAATGACTCTTTTTTTTTTTTTTTTCGATATGAAAATCACAAACAGATCAAAACAAAATAATATAGGCTCTTGAGATAATTAGCCATGATCCGTAGCTAAACGTGCCAATCTATGCGCATACGAGTTGGCTACTCTCGGTGTATGTTGAATTATGCATGAGACGAACTGCATGCTAAGAGCTCTAACACCGTCGACAATCAGATCGATATTCGAATCATCAAGAAAGTGGTCAATAGCCCTTTCCATGACTATCTCACAATCTTTTTCAATAATTATATTTAACCATCCTTTTCGTAATCCAAGTAATAGAGCCTCTCGGAGTGCCAAAGCTACAATTAGTAATGGGTCTGCTCCTCTGCCAATGCGATGCTAGAATTCAGCTACCATGGTTAATGATGAATCCCTGGTAACAACTCCAACACCCATCACGTTTTGATCTGGAAACACGGCGCCATCGCAATTGATTTTTATAGTGCCATGAGGAGGAGGAGGCTGCCATATAGTTTGGCTTTCATTTGCCCGAGTGCCAGGGAAGAGGCGGGATGTGAACTCAGTGAACTCCTGGAAAAGTTGACGGGCTGCCTCCACAATTTTTATAGAGGACTTGCCCTTACCCTAAAAAAGGTCAGTGTTCCTATTTTTCCAAAGCATCCAGCAAGTAATGAGAAATCGATCAGCATCGTTTGCTTTCAAACCCTTACAAATTCCCATCAACCTACACTGGGTTTCAACATGAGAACCAAAGATGATTTGATGTGGAAATAAAGCCAAAGCCCAGACTTGTGTAGCCAAACTACAATAAAACAGAAGGTGAGAGGAGTCCTCAGTAGCTGACTTGCAAAATGGGCATGTGGTGTTTATATCGACTTTCCGCTTTGCTAGATTCTGAATTGAAGGGAGAGCGTCACGACATACTTTCCAGCAAAAGATTTTCACAAAATTTGGGACTTTCCTGTTCCATTTAATCTTCCAATCAAGAGCACCAGATTTAATGCTTTCAAGAAGGTGCAAACCTAGCAGACCGTGCGAGAGCGATGGAATGAGCACTTTTAACCCAAAATTGTCCTCTTGTGTCATAGTGCCACACTAATTTGTCCTCAGTTTGCAGGCGACCAAGAGGGATTGAGAGGATGCGCCCGACGTCAAAAGAGTGGAACGTATCATAAACTTTGTCCTCCATCCAACAGCCGTAACTTCATCAATGAGGCACCCAATCTGTTCGTCAAGTAAGGGGCAGAAAACAGGTCTGATGGGCTTGAAGGATGGCTCTGTTGGTATCAAAGCACTGGAATATTGAAGCCACTAACCAATCTGCAAAACAAAGAAGCGGATAAAGAAATGGATGGGATGGAAGAGATTGATGAACAAGAAGAGAGGAAGAAAAGAAGATAGAAAAGGGAAAGGAAAAGTTAATCAGCAAAGTCTTGACACGAACAAAGCAGGTCTCGAGCAAAGTATCACCCGGAAGACTTGAACACAATAACAACTGCAGATATTGCGCCACCCTTTCCATTGGTGCCAACGACCGTCCCTGTCTAACTAATGCAGGCCAAAAATTAGACAACATAACAAAATATAACATGTAAAATATTAATCAACGTCGGAGGGGAAGCTGAAAGATTTAAATTTCACATGTACTTTCATCATAATAAACCTAAAAAAATGGGGTCGCGGAACGGTAGACGTGTTCTACTCTCTAATTATGGGGAAACTGGTGAGTTAGTTTATCGATTTCATGATTGAGCACAAGCGTAGAATAATGACTTCCAACAAAAATGTTAGTTTCTGCCTTTAAATATGTGGATGCAGCGCAATACAGGGAAACGATTATGGATTGCGGTTGGTGAAAGCGTCCCCCGACGCATGTTGAGCGCCCTAAAAAGGTTCCACGAAGGCAATGCAACATTGCCTTCTAGATTCTTGGTACTAAATTTTCAAGCACACCTACACTAGTTTTAGCTACGTCACAGTCCCCGAATTCCTCAAGCCGAACCCATGCACAGAGCGATTAGGCCACTGATGAATTTTATTACCAAAACTTCTAGTTTACTTAGAGCATACACGGCTTCTACTGGAACAAATATGAGGTAATCGTTGTAGTGAAAACTAAGAAAATCAGGCAAGATAATTTAACTCCAGGAATAAGGGTGGTCAAATGAACACAACTTCCTGCGTTAACTGTGCAAACTGAGATATCTGGAGAGCAACTTCACATTTCCTCCAGCAAACCTTTTAACGACGTTGAACATGCCCTGGACTAACGCTTTCAACAACCGCCATGCATCATCCCGGTCTTGTACTGCGTTGTATCTACATATTTAAGAAAGACAATTCTTTAGAAAAGAAAATGACAGTATATATGCTGGACGAGGGGCGGCGACCCATCTTCCTGCCCACCGAAGTGGACCTATCAATTTATAACAAAGATCATGCGTGGGACGACCAAGCAAGTCTCTCTCAATCTATATAACTACGGCTTGTTCGAGGAAATCATTTTTGATACATATTTAATTGAAACTGTTGAACCCCCCCTATCTTTTGGGTAGGATTCTTCATCGGAGTTGCTCTCCCCGCCGTTTACCACCAGATAATCATTAGCGCCATTCCTTTCAAGACTAGGGAATGCTAATCGAGAGCATATTGTGTTGTAATTCGTATTTTTAAGTTGCTAATTTTTAGCAACATTTAATCTAAAAAGTGGATGCCAGTTCATAGTGGAATCCATAGATTAGATTGAGTAGAAAAAGAGAAAGTGATGTTGTCCCACATAGGAGTACGATAGGAGTACTTTAGGCCTTCATGAGAATATGGTAGCTGTGGGAGTTAGAGTATTTTCATACTCATCCTTGTCCCACATTGGAAGTATATTAAGTAAATAAACTCCTTATATTGAATTTAAGGTTCAAATATAATTTGAAGTGTTACGAAGACTAGAGTGAACATGGGAAAATCCCACAGTGCGTCGCCACTGCCCATGTTCATGAGCTTAAGGTTCAAATGTAGTTTGAAGTGTTATGAAAACTAGAGTGGACATGAGAAAATCTCACACGGCAGCTGCCGCCGCCCACCTGTCCGGACGCAGGTGTTACGGCAAATTCTCAGTCTTAGGATATATATATATATATATCTTTTTGCAGCAAAAACATTTGATCTGGAAAAATAGGAACTGTAACAGTCTTTTAATTTATTTCGGACAAAAGAATTTCAGATTATTTAATTATTTTACATCTGTTTTTAACAGTTTTAATGGCTGATTGGAAACTGCCATGCATTTATGCTGAAATTTGACTAGTTCTGCTAGATTTTTAGAACCAATTTAATTATGTCTTTAATTGTTGCTGATTGCTAGCCTATAAAAGGCTGGTGCATTCCACTCTTCAAACACACCACCTGAATACATCTGAAAATAGCAAGAATCACCTAAGATCTTCTCTCTTTGTCTCTCGGTTTTTCTCTCACAAAACCTCTTTGGCTTTCGTGGCAAATTGAGTATTACTCGAGGTATTTTTCAGTATAGTGCAATAATGAAAAACAAAACCCTCTTATTTTGGAAGAAGTGTAGCATCCGGCGCACAATTATACGACACATATAATTTCTTCAAGATAAACAGAAATAATTTATGTGATTTGGTTGGTAATCTGCTTTAATTTGGACCAAGAGTTGTTACGATACAACTCTTTAATAAGTTTTCGATTTAAATTATTGTTATAACAACATATCTAACCTGTTGTTATTTTGTTTGTTCCAACGTCACTAGAAAAAAAAAATCAATATTAGCTACATTTTTAATGACCATGGCTAAAAACTGTAGTAAATAACTATTATTAAATACGGTTAAATAAAAATCGATGCAAAAACTAGCTTTTCTACCATGAAAAACGTATTTGCCACGACTTTTAGCCGTGGTAAAAACATTCGCCATGGCTTTTAGCCATGACAAATGTTTTAGCCACCCTCGCAAAAATCACGGCCGACAACCGTTGCGTGGCCGTGGTCAATGACTATTCGCTACGATTATTTAGTATTAACCATGGTATTAGCCATGGTTAAATATCATATTTTTTTGTAGTGCATGTTTGTTTGGCGAATTGGTTTCCAAAACTTGTCTATATTAAAATTTGATTGATTTTTTAAAACGTACTACGATTTCTTTTAGTTTTTATCCAGCATATTGTTTGTCATCCTAATGCCTTAAATTTTTCTTTGTGAAGTGTTGTTCTCCTCTCAGTTTGTGTTGGAACTAACATATTTGCGTGTAAGTTACAAGGGATGTGTATTCATACTCGTTGTGTCTTATGAATGAAGTATTTTACCCTTTCCTATACTCCCTTGCCGCCTCACATGTTGACATGAGGATTTCCGTCAATTATAACGTTCCTCGAATAGAAAAGACCAAAACTGTTAAAAAATTGATAGTTTGAAAACTAAAAGTGTGAACCCTGATAGTTTAAGGTCCCCAAAAATGATCAAGTATAAGGACCAAAATTACAATTTCGCCTTGAATTTCCTTATTCATGTGATCAACGTATTTTCTGACGTTCAATTGTTTCGAAAAATTCTTATAACTGTTTTATGTTGGAAAATCGTCGGAAATTATTTTAGTCATGTTCTCTTTCAACAAAAGGTTTTCGTCGAAGAAAGCACTGAAAACTATAATTTCTTGATCAATCTTTGGAAAATTCCATCGAAAATGCATTGCTATTAAGTGCCGTTTTTTTGTGTGAAATATCTAAGGCTTTTTTTTTTTTTTTTTAGCATAACAAACATACATACATTAAAAACTAGAAAATGATAGTTTTGTTACAAGGAGCTGAAATACGTCTGGAAGCAGTTAAACTAGATACAACATTCCTTAACAACATATTCAAAAAACTTGGGCAATCATCAAAATAAGTTGACAGAAACTGAGATGCTGCATTCTTTGCCAAAACATCCGCCAACTGGTTTGCTTCCCTGTAACAGTGCTGCAGAGTCGCTTTATCAAACTCCATCAGCATCAACCGGCAGTCCTGAATTAGATTCGCCAATTTCATATTTTGAGCTTCCCGGTCCCTATCAAAATGACTAATAGTTAGAATGGAGTCGGTCTCCAAAATAATATTTGTAATTTGAAGTTCTTTTGCCAACTTAATTCCATTCCATAAAGCAATTAATTCTGATTCATTATTTGTGTTGCATCCGATATACTTCATGAAACCTGCAATGAAGACCCCCTGAGAGTCCCGTATAATTCCTCCAATTCCTGCATTACCTAGGTTACCCTTTGCCGCACCATCAACATTTAGTTTGTATAAACCATGGGGAGGGGCCATCCATTTAACTTGAATATTCATTGTCTTCCTCGCTTTTACGTTTCTATCAACAAGGACCTGGTATATGTTCCCAGCTAAAATTCTAGCATTATGCGCAATGCTATTTTCGTTAATAAGGATGTTATTGAAAATAAAGTTATTTCTTGCCTTCCAAATAAGCCAGTAAATGTAGATGATAAGGATTTGAGAGTATGCTGAATTCTTGACAAGAAGAAGGTTAGTAATCAAATTATTTTCCATCGTAATCAGAGAGGGAATAAGACTCCTAATGTTCTGGAATTTAGTACAATGAGAAAAAAGATGCCAGATATCTTCCTCAGCATTATTGCAAAGTGAACAGACTGGGTTACTACGAATTCCCATTTTTTATAAGAGTCTTGAGGTCGGTAATCTCTCATGCGCAAGGAGCCATGCAAAAAATTTAACTCTAGGTTCGACTTTGAGACTCCAAATGATTTTCCAAGGAAGATGAGGTCCAAACCCTTTCTTTTTCCTATCCGCTTCTAGAAGCTTGACTGTGTTTTTGATAGAGAAAACCCCATTCGTAGTCGGAATCCAGAAATATTTATCATTTAATATATTGTCAGGAATAGGAATCATCGAAATGATATGGATAATGTTTTCCGGTATAAGGGTTCTGAGTTTATTGATATTCCAGCTTCTCCCTGAATTGTTTGTTATAATGAATTGGTCAAGAGGGGTGAACTGATGATAAACAAAAATGTTAAGCATTTGTGATATATAGCCATAGCCACTCCAATTATCCTCCCAGAAATCTATCCCACTACCATTACCCAGGCTACAACTAGTGTTATTCCTTATTACTGGAATAATTTTACTAACATTTTTCCACATCCAGCTATGTCCAGTTTTCACACTGGCATTGAGGAAGTTGTTTTTAGGAACATATTTATCTTTAAGGAATCGTGCAATAAGAGCTTTAGGCTTTGTAAGAATTCTCTAGCCTAACTTAATCGTATAAGCTTTGTTGAGTATTTTTAGGTCAAGCATATCCAACCCCCCTTGATCTTTAGGCTGGCAGATCGTCTGCCATTTTATCATGCTCCTTTTATTGGTGTTCGTATTACTATTCCAAAGGAATTTCCTAGAAATTCTAGCAATGCTGTCAATAACGTTAATAGGAAGCTGAAAAGATCGCATAGCATAATGTGGTGCTGAATAAATTATATGTTTGATTAAAGTTAGTCTTCCTGCATACGAAAGAAATTTATTATACCACCCGTTAATCCTATTCTGAACTTTTTCCATAATATATCGAAATGAATTTTTATCTAATCTGCCAAACAGAAGAGGTAAGCCTAGGTACTTCTCATTTAATCCGAAACTATTCAAGTTCAATGTTTTCATAATATCCTTTTGCCGCATCCTAGGTGTATTAGGAGAGAAAATTATCTTAGACTTATCCCAACAAATAGTCTGTCCTGAGCTAAGAGAGAATTTCTTCATACAGTCTTTAAATCTAATTGTTGTAGAGTGATTAGCATTGAGGAAAACAATACAATCATTAGCAAAATTTAGAAAAGGCATAGGAGAGCTATTTTTTGTAACTTGAAATGCCTGAAGTTTATTTTGGGCGATTAACTGGACAATTTTAAGGTTAAGCATTTCAAGACACATGATGAATAAATAAGGGGATAAAGGGTCTCCCTGTCTAATGCCCCTAGATGGCGACCAAACCTCTGAGACCTGCTCATTTATCCCAAGAGAAAAGGAAACTGAAGAAACACAAGCCATAAAATATTTAATTTTTCTTTGTGGAAATTGAAACTTCTTGAGTGTATTTTAAATAAAGGACCATTCCAATTTGTTGTAAGCCTTTTCAAGATCAATTTTTATAGCCATATAACATGGTCCTTTCTTCTTCTTGGATTTGATAGTATGGAGAATCTCATTAGCAATAATCGTATTGTCTCCAATATATCTTCCTGGCGTAAAAGCATTTTGAAAGGGAGAAATAAGCTTAGGTAAAAACTTCCTAATTTTGTTAACCAAAATATTAGAAATTACCTTATAACTCACATTACAAAGGCTAATAGGTCTGAAATGGCTTATATTTTGAGGATTAGGTTTTTTTGGAATAAGAATGATTCTGGTTTGGTTAAGCCTTTTGTCAAGGCGCCCTATATCAAAGAAATTCCTGATCATTCTGATGAAAGAGTCTTTTATAGTATCCCAAAAAAGCATCGAAGACTTTTTTTTTTTTTTTTGGAAGAAGGTAAATTTCATAAAGAAAGAAGAATAAGTATAAAGAAGCAAGCATTGACAGAATCAATCAACGCCCCCAATTACTAGCAACTGCTACATCAAATTGCAAGCTGCACCTATACCAATCACCAAGCAGTATGCCAAATTCGATAAAGCGCTTGGCATTGCAGAGAATCCCCATAACCCTGACTGAGGATACGACAATGGATTTGCTCAAGAACAAAGGTCGCTAACACCTCCAGTTCCATCGCGGTAGACATGAAACGTCTAGCATTCCTCTCCTTCCACAAACCATACACCATGGCCGCCAATAATGCACGATAGGCGTAGTTAACAACGTGATTTCCTCTCCATCTCCTAGAAGCCCAATGCACGGCTTCCTTCTAATCGCGGGGAAGCCATGGAAAATTCACCCTATTCCTCAAGACTCCAAGACATCTCGCAGCATAAGGGCACCGAAAGAATAGGTGGGAATGAGTTTTCATAGTTTGACGATCACAAAGAATGCAACATTGATCCAAATGACTCATCCATTCCTTGTCCATGGTGCTTAGTCGACATTGAATGGCTAGCCAAAGAATAAAAGAATTCCGGGGGATTTTAATCCCCCTTGCACTAACTTCAGACCCTCTATATGCCAAGGAACAAAGGCCGGCGCCCCTTGCAGTAACTTCAAGTCGTCTTTAACCGAATAAGCACCGGAACGTGCCTTCCATGCAACGCAGTCCACTCCACCCGTTAGGGAAGGAAGCTGGGCGGTAATCTCTGCGACAATCAATCGACGAATAGTTGAAGGCCACCGTCATTCACCCTGTGACAACACGGACTGAAGGTACGCTGACTCCGGGATACCCGTAAGCCGCGACCCTCTCGGAAATCTGGTCAGCAAGACCCCCAAAGGATGCCATGTATCCATCCACACTTGGAATTTATCACCGGAGCCAACTGTGAATACATACCCGGGTAAGAGAAGCTCACGTTGCTTCAATAATATACGCCACCCCCACGAGCCAATGTTCGCATCAGCACACCAAACAGAATTATGGCGTAAGCGGTAAGAGTACACCCACTATACCCATAATGAACTATTGATATACGTAGCCACATCCCACAGCAACTTCCCAATAAGAGCACAATTCAGGAGCTGAATAGATTGTATACCCAATCCCCCTTCTGTAGTCCCTTTTGTCACTTGCTCCAATGCAATTTTCACCACCCCCACAGTCCCTTGACCGTGCCACAGAAGCCTTCGAAGGCGTTTCTCAATCGCTTTTATAACCCCTTTCGGGAGGATGAACGCAGAGGCCCAAGTTTGACACATCGCGATAAGGACAAATTGTATTAGTTGCACTCGACCTGCGAACGATAGATTAATACCACCCCAAGAACTAATCTTGGTTTCCAGCCTTAGAAGAAGAGGTTGGCAATCCGATAATGTTAACTGTGAGTGAATGAGCGGAACTCCAAGGTAACGGATAGGAAGGGAACTGATAGATATTCCAGCCGCCGCAACCAACTCCGCTGATGCATTAACAACGCCCTTCAAAACAAATAATTGACTCTTCTCAAGGCTAACCCTCATCCCCGATAACGCTTCAAATTCTGCTAGCCCTTCACGCAGCACACCCACAGATTGGGGCGTCCCTTCGCAGAATAGGAGGAGGTCGTCGGCAAAACAAAGCTGGAAAATCTTCAACTCATGACAGTGCCAATGATACCGAAACACCACATTCAACTCAATTTTTGTCATCCTAATGTCTTCAATTTTTCTTTGTGAAGTGTTGTTCTCCTCTCAGTTTGTGTTGGAAACATATTTGTGTGTAAGTTACGAGGGATCTGTATTTATATTGGTTGTGTCTTATGAATGAAGTATTTTACCCTTTCCTATACTCCCTTTCCGCCTCACATGTTGACGTGAGGATTCCGTCAACTATAACGTTCCTTGAATAGAAAAGACCAAAACTGTTAAAAAGTTGATAGTTTGAAACTAAAAGTGTTAACCCTGATAGTTTAAGGATCGCAAAAGTGGTCAAGTATAAGGACCAAAATTACAATTTCACCTTAAATTTCCTTGTTCATGTGATCAATGCATTTTCCGATGTTCAATTGTTTCGAAAAATTCTTTTACGATTATTTTCTGTTGGAAAATTGTCGGAAATTATTCTCTTCCTGTTCTCTTTGAACAGAAGGGTTTCGTCGAAGAAAGCACCCATTTTAGATTGAAAAAGTAAATAAATGCTGCTGCATTAAAAATCATCTAACATCTGTTCTTTTGGTCAATACATGCATGCATGTATATATTAATTACAATAAAAAATACAACAAAATTTAAGATAAAAAAAAAATAAAAATCCAATTCTCAATTAGATTGGCACTCATCAAACAGCAATAATGCAAATTATCCCCCCACCATTTGCGCCATAAAAGTCCAAACCCCACTTCAATTATCGTCTTCTTTGACCTTACTCTCCTTCATGAATTAAGATCACCTCTCTCGCCTAACACTTCTTTAATTTTTAGTATTTCTAATTAATTATACTATTTTAAACCCTTGTTTAATAATTTAATTTGCGACTCTTACCTTTGCCTTTTGTCCTCTTTACAATTAGAGGCTGAGTACATTATTGTCTAACCAATTAAAGAAACTAAGTCATGAGTATGTAGCATCTCTTTGACTGAGTTCATGAGATGGCTACTAAAGTCTATATATATTAATAACATTTTTTAAAGTTGACATTTGATGAAATTCTCAAAAGTAAAGGCGTGTATACAAAGCCTATAGAATTGTCAAAAAAGATATAAGGAAATCGTGACTTATATTTAAAATTAAAGCAAGCTTCTTTTAATCTCTAAAAATTTTATTTATAAAATTTGAGAACTTATTTTGAAAATAAATTTCGTCACTCTATAAACTTCAACAAAATTATTTATTAAAATATTGTAAATAAATTTAACCAAATACATATATATATATACACCTACTAAATGCCGCTATACTAAAAAAGTTACCACCATTTGGATCTTTGACGTTTTTTAGTTATAAGAAAGAGATCTATAATGTGAATGATTAGTTTTTAGGGACAGATATAGAAGTAAAAATTTAATGGGTTGGACAATTTTCTTTTATGTACGACTTTGCTATTCTTGACTTGCATTGCCACATTGTTGAGGGATATTAAAATAATTGGGTTTAATGCAATTTACTCTCATGTGATATTGCAAATAGCAAATTTCCCCATGTGAAAAAAATAATAATTTATCTCTCTGTATTTTGCAAAATGAGCAATTTACCTCCCTAGGCAGGGAGGTAAATTGCTACATTTTGAAAAATATAAGGGAGTAAATTGCTTCATTTTAAAAAATACTGGGGGATAAATTACTATTTATTTTTTCATACGGGGATAATTTGCAATATCAAAAGGGGATTGCTTGCATTTTTTCCTAAATAAAATTATTAGAGGTATTAATATATACCAAAAAAAAAAAAAAGAAATTCAAAATTTGGGGCTTGGATATTCTATGTTTATTGCAGTCTTTTGTATTTCTTTATTTCGATTAAACGAATACTTAAACTTTGACATTAATCACGAATTAATTTGTCAACTTGATATTTTAGTTATAATTACATGCATAAAGACCATTTCTATTTTGAGAGAGAGAGAGATTTGTATAATAAATTTACCTGCCCTTCCCGTTATGGAACCCGTTGATGCATATATCCTTATCTAAAAGTTTAATATGTTAGAAAGAAAAATTATTTAGTATTAGTATTTTAATACTCATTCTTACGCGTAAACCTTGCACGTAATGTTTGTTTTATTTTTTTTAAATAAGTAGCAATGAGATTCGAACATAATACTTTTTGTTTAGTCAAACTCTGATACCATCACTAAGAAATATAATATTTAACCACAGTTAATTGTAATGATTAAAAGATAAATAATTATAGTAAATAATTATTCACTACGAACATGCAATATTTTTTTACGTGATTTTTTGAAGTATGGCTAAAGCATTGCTATGACTAAGAGCCATATCAAAATATTTTTACCATGGTAATAAGTTTAAGTTTTTTTTTTTTTTATCAATTTTATTTAAATGGTTAATAGTACTCATTTATCACGACTTTTAAAAATAATCATTAAAATGTAGCCACTGAAAAATTTTCTTCCCAGTGAATATTAAATAACTACATTTAAAACCTTCAATTGATAGAAAGAAAAATCATTTGATATTAGTATGTTAAACAAAATGGAAGTATGCAATACTTTTCTCCTATGATACATGGATATAGACACGATGACACGGACACGATATAATACAGACACGCCGACACAGAAATTTTTAATAAATTAGGACACGACATAACACTGATATGGCTATATATAATATATGTTTTGATATATATTCTAAATTTCTCTTAAAATTAAAATACGCAATATGAGAAATATCAAGACAAAATATAAAATAAGCATGTCTTATATCAAAAATTTTAACCAAAATACATGAATTCAAAAATATAAATAATCAGTAGGGATCTAGGGAATAAAGTCCACAAGAGAAAGCTACAGAAATCGGACAAAAACTATAATGCACTCGTACTCTAAAAAATCACTCGATATAGTGTTGGATGCGTGTAGAACATGAACACAGTTTAAACCCGTCTTTAATATGTTGGACATGTTATAGGCGTGCCCTAAAATATAAAATAAAAAAAAAGGACACAGTGTTAGACACATCTGTTGGCGTGTTCGACACACAGCGTCACAGCAGCCATAGGTATGAACTACGAAGTATGAACAGTCGAGGAGAGTAGCGCCGCAGAATTCCAAGAAAGGTTTATATGTTTCAAATGCCAAAGAGAATCCTACAAACTTTCAAACGAAATGATGGAATTATGAGTTGGTATTACATGTGATCTTGCTAAGTTCTTTCTCTTGGCTTTGTCCAAACCAGTTGATTCCTATGAGCATCTCAATCTTTGAGGGTTGACTTTGACTCTGTAAGTCTCTCACTTTCCTCTCCCCTTTTCCACTAATTAAATTTGGAGTAAGAGGGTGGTCGGATGCATGATTTATAAATTTTTGAAAATATTTTATTAAATATTTGAAAACTTATAAGATATTGAAAAATATTGATAAACTTGAGTGAATGAGCTAATAAGATTCAAAAGCAAGATATACGGAGCTGAAGCTCATTTAAAAAGAAGTAAAGAGTTATGAATTTATTTTTGAAATTTAAACAGATTCTTTCAATTTTAAATGTATTAATTACGTCATTAACAGTAGTAATACATATTACCCAAATACTTTTAAGAGTTTATGTTAAAATAAAATTAAATATCTTATAAGCTCTAAAAATATTTTATAAAATATATAGCTTATAAAAATTTTAAATAAATTTTGGCAAAGCACAGTCTAAATCGTGAAAAAAATAGTTTTTATATTTGATTTTAAGGTCCTCTCGAGATAGGTTTTTAATTAATGTTGGGATCTCCGCTTATTATTCGGAATACAAATCCGTGTTTCCCATCTAAATCTAAAACTTGTGCGGCGTTTTCCTGGAAGGACTTATGTTTGTGACTTTTTTAGGAGAAAGACAGTATTATATTCATTGAAAGATGCTAAAAATATTGTAGTTCAAATGAACAGGAACAAGGAATGACGGGCTTGGAAAATTAGATCTTCAGAACTTCCGTAACCCGTTGAAGATTAGTCAATTCTTGCTCCACCATAGCATCCACCCAATAACTAAAAACAATGTAAGATTTTGATCATCAAGTTGAGCTCTCATCCATCTAACCCAATCTTCAATGTCCAAATGGGCAGCTGAGTTCACTGTTGGGAGCGACGACATTGCCTAGATCCACCTTGCAAAGGTGCAACGAATCAGGGCATGTGTTATGTCTTCAAATGGTTCCATGCACCGTGGACAGCTGTCACCTACAACAAGTACCCTTTTTCCCAGATTCACCATGCAGGTAGGAAGGGCATTGTGACACACTTTCCAGGCGAATAATTGTACTTCCAAAGGAATCATTGTGTTCCAAACAAATTTCTAACAAGCCTTCGGATTTGACGTCGAAGCCAATGCTGGAGAGGAACTCAAGTCTGTAGCACTATGCGTCTCAAGATGGTAGGCTCTATTGATTGAAAAGTGACCTATTTTCTCATAGTGCCAGATCAAGAGGTCCTCGAGTCCAACATTATTCAGTTGGATTGACAAAATGAGCACAATCTCCATAATTGCCACAATTTCATCGCATATCAAAGCTTCATTCCACTGGCTACCATTTTTCATGATGAGTGTGTCAACTGTTGTAGTTAGCGAAAGGTTTCTTAGTGGTGTCACAAGCTGCAACGTTGTGGGTAGCAACAACCACCTATGCCTGCAGATTCGTACACTTTTCAGAGGTCCTATTCGCTTTCTGGGGCCTGTTATTACAATATACCTAGCAGCAACGACCGAGTGCCATGTAAGTGAAACTTGAGCGTCAACAATGTGTTAATCCATAAAGTATTTTTGCTTCAGAATCTAGTGCAACAGACTCTCGGAGCACGATGCTATTAGGCGCACTTGCTTCGCCAACATTGCCAAGTTGAATGCCTTTAGATTACGAAAGCCAAGTCCCCTTCTGTCCTATGCATATAGAATTTCTTCCAAGCCAACCATTGTGTCTTTCGCGAATCCCTTGTTTGCTAGAAGATATCTGCCACAACGCTTTCAATTTCACGAATCAAAGAGTCCAGAATTTTGAAGCAACTCATGAGGTAGCTAGGAATGACATGAACAACGGCTTTGATCATAACAACCCACCCTACCAGAGAGGAAAGCTTGGCAACCACTCATGAAGTATCCTCTAGATTCTAACTTTGATGCTTATGAAGACCTAAATGTCCTACAATTTTCAGTATGCCCAAACTTTGATACGTGCTTATCAGAGATTTGAACACCCGACACTCCCGCAAGGCTTTCACAAATGTCATGAGGTGTGCTCCTGCTACAAGAACATCGCTAGTTTCTCTAGATTTACTTCGAGTCCAGAAGCATCTTCAATCCATTGCGACAACCTAGAATAGTCTCCATCACCTCGTGTGTTGCCTAATAGTAGATCATTGTATCATTACTGAATAGAAAGTGAGAAGTATAGGGTGCTCGTGGGCGAATAGAGATTCCATATAACGCGCGTTCCTCCTTCTATATCATGCAACTTGAAGCTTTTCACAAAATAAGAGCAAGTATGGAGATAGGGGATCTCCTTGACGGAGACCCCATTTTGGCCAACGGAAACCAAATTGTGACCACCCTAATATAAGTGAGTAGGATACTATTGATATGAACAACATTATAAACGATACGATATTTGGATTAAAACCTATTCTAAGCAGCACTCTCTCAAGAAAAGTCCATTTGACTATGTCATAAGCCTTACTGATGTCGAGTTTCAACTCCATGTGGCCTACGGATCCCCATAGTTTCTTTAACAAGTAATGATTTAATTTGTAAGCGATAAGAACATTTTTTCTCCATTGGATGAAGGCCACTTGTGAAATGAGATAATACCATTCAGGGTAGGTTTTATCTTATTTGCTATCGTTTTAGAAGCTATCTTATAGACTATGTTACAAAGGCTAATAGGTCGAACTGGGTAAATTTTTCGAAGTTCGCAAATTTATGAATTAAGAGTATGTGTGTATAATTGAATTGATCTTTTAGAATTCTATTGTTCGGGAAATCAAGGATGCATTTGATGACATCCGAGCCTACGATATGCCAAAATTTCTGGAAGAAGATAGGAGACATACCGTCAGGGCCTAGTGATTTGTATGGATATATCTGAGACAGAGCAATTCGTATCTCCCCAGGGTATGGCCTAAGAAGGGCTTTGTTCATCGCCTTGCTAACTTGGTTCCATAGTCGCGATATATCATCAATTGCACTCATCATCGGTTTGATAGATTGAAACATCCCAGAAAAGTATCCACTGATTATCCTCTCAATATCCACCGCCTCTGTGCACCTGTATCTATTCTCGTCTTGAATTTGAGTTATATCATTTTGTCTCCGATGCTCGCTAGCTCAAGTGTGAAAGTAGCAGGTTTTCCAGTTGCCCTCACAAAGCCACTGAGATTTTCCTCGTTCCTTCCACAATAATTCTTCCTGTGTAAACAACTCTTCTAACTCAATCTTTAGCATGTTCAATTCCTATTTTGAGTATTTATAATGTACCATCTAAATCTCTTGAATATTATATTCTAAAGTACAAACTTGCCATCGAACATTGTCAAAGTTCTTGCAACTCCACTGAAGAAGGTTCAATCTACATTCATGAATTTTACTCTAGATCCAGTTTGAAGAGTTCTCTTTACCGTTGCCTACCCACCCTCTTTGGACGACCTATTCACATACAACGGAGTGTAAGCATGCTACCTCAAAACAAAATGACTTCATCTTACAGGTGGCCTTGCTTGGGAGGTGTTGGAGGTCTATGAAAAGAGTTGCTTGGTTAGAGTAAATAACGGGTAGGTGATGAACCACAACAAACCATAAGCGATTTGACAACTCGACTTGACACAAGCTTGGTCTAACTATTCATGCACCATTTTCAAATGTTCTTTATGATTTCTCTAAGTATAGGTGAACCTCGATAACCCAAATCAGTAGATTGCAAGTCAAGTGGTATTCTCAAAAGTCATTGATTTTCCAAGCCGAGCAATGATGCTTCCCTTGCTTCTCGTTTTGGTGCAATATTTCGTTAAAGTTACTAGTACAAATCTAGGCTCTGATTAAAGCTAGACTTAAGCATTGGAGAATTTCCACAATTGGTTCCATCTCGAGTGTCTCAGGATGCCTGTAGAAACCAGTGAACCTCCACCTATACTTCCTTCGTTGGTTGAATTATAGCATTTATGTGATTAGTTTTTTTAAAATGCTTGAATGAATAGATCGATATTTGTTCGCCATATTAGTGGCAAATCACCTGCAGTTCCTCTTGATTTCACACTCATACCTAAATAATTGAATTTCTTCATGAGAATTTCGCATTGTCGCCTCTTGCACTTGGTCTGGAAGAGGAAGACTAAGTCGGTGAAGGAATCGGCACAAGCTCGAGATGTAAATAAGCAATGGAAGCAAATAATAAGGCATGAAAGGGATCAAACCCCATGTTATTCCGGCTATTCGTGCACTTGTACACCAACTAGTTGATGTAATGTCAAAGAAAATATACCTCTTTGAAAGAATGGAGTGTCCACACTTCAAAAGCTCACCTCAACAAACACCTCTGTTCCTTTGTCCACACAAGAACAAAGCTTATGCTCTCTCTAGAAAGTCCACACAAACACTAACTTTTGAGTCTAGAGTCTTGCTAGAAACTCAAAAGACCTGGGCTAAAAGAACACTTTTATGAAGTAGAATGTCTTCTAGATAAACTCAAGAGAAGCTTGAACCAATTTCAAGTTCTTGAGCTTGAAGTCGAAGAGAGAAAATATCTCTTAATGCTAGCAAGACAGAAGAGGTAAAGGAGAGATATGGGGAAAGAAATGAAGACACTCGAGGGACGTAAGAACCACCTCATGCTTGGACATTCCCTTTTAAACAGAGGGAGTGGTTTGCTCCCAGTGTCAGGAGCCTTTGTCAAGCTTTAGCTATGCCTTAGTCCAATGTCCTCATTACATGGTAGGACCTTGTTGGCCCTTGGGGTCCCTTTGTTTTGACCAAGTTAGAATTAAATATACTTTGATTTCGGATTAGGAATTAATTCATCCAATCAATCATTTCAGTCGTATCAAATCTTTATTTAATTCTTGGACCTAATTAACTAATTTAATAAATTAATCACAAATTCAAATATTTGACTAATCCAATTAATTAACACTTTGGATTTTCTATCAAATAGGACCTAAATAAATTATTTATTTATTTAAGTAACTAATGTAAACTCCTTTAAAGAATCATCTCTCTCTCTCTCTCTCTCTCTCTCTCTCTTCCTGAATTAACTTTTCAATTAATTTTCCATCCGAAAATAATTCTTCAATTAATTTCTCAATATAGTTAGTGCGTGTATGTGTGACCCTTATAGGTCCACCTTCAGCTACTCTTGAGCTTGTATCACTTATACAATTTAATTTTGCAACTAACTTCCTATAGATTAATTTGATCATATTCAATTAATCACTCTTTGATTGACCTACAAATCCAAGAGTACCCATTACCATGGGTTTCCCTCTAGCAAGCGTCGATGGCATTAGGAATAGGTCAAAATGATTTGAACCTTAAACTGAGATACCATATAGATACGGTCCTTTTATCAAGCTATCTTCCAATCAATGTCCAAGAGCACGGGATTCTAAATTAATTTTCATACTTGACTTTAGTAAATATGTATCCACTCTTGATTTTGTTTCTCATTAATCAACATAGAAAAACTACTTTCCTATATGATCAACGACTATGACCACAGACGTCTAGAGATTGACACACTCTAAAGGACACAAGAGATCACCATCATCTCATGATGGGTGATAGATCCCTTCTTGGGACGCACCAACCTCATGGATGTTTAATTGTACTGGTGCAGGACTTTTGACATTCATGTAATACCGTATCACATCAACCAAGACCAAGGTACAACCACCCCATACACAAGACTAGGGGTGGCAACAGGGCGGTGGTCAAGATTGGACCGGCTATCAACTACTTTTTTTTTAGGCGGGATCCATTGGAATTGTAACTGCGAATGGAAGTGGGCCTGCTAGCTATGATGCTGCTGAAGGAGTCGGGACTAGATACAGGTCTCGATCTCACTCTATAAAGTCAAGGTGAGGATACTATCAAAACGCTTCTCAATCATAGAAGCAATGCTTGGATCAAATAGTTTATATAGAGGTGGGGATTTGCTACACGATCGAGATAAAGAGAATAGAGAACCACTCCATAAACAAGACAAGAGAGTATTCGATAGACAAGCCCCTTCCTTGTAGGTTTGGGTGGACCCGGGACCCGCCCCGCCTCGGTTATTTTTCAACCCGGTAGACCCGGTTTTTTTAATTTTTTATTTGTTTTACAAATTTAAAAAATAAAATTTAATATATCAATTACAAATAAAATTAATTGTTCATGATCTAACTCAAATTCAAGTCAAAAAAGAATTTCAAGTACAAATAAAATTGTTCATAATAGAACAACTCAAATAATTCATATTGAATTGTTTATTACACATTAGTAACAACTTCTTCGTCTTTCTCATCGTTAAATATTGTGGGACAAATTTTTAATTCATCAACTATTCAACATGTACCTAACAATAAATACATTAAATGATACAATATTTTGTTAGTGTTTATTCTATCATAATAAAATAAATAAATATATATATATATATATCTCTAAATGGGCCGGGTCCTTAGGGACTCGGGACCCACCCTGGACCCGGCCGGGTCCTAATTCATAGGACCCGTTACCCGCCCCATTAAGGCGGGTCCCGATTGGATTGCCACCCCTTCACAAGACTACTGTGGCTCCTCAGGTTCGTGGACTAAATTCCTGTACTATAGCAACTAAGGCTTCTAGTCATACCAATCATGCCACACGGACTTTCATATGACAACTCATATGAGTCAATTCAGTGAACTCGACAACCCATTTTTCAAGCACCCATTAAAGTACATAGACGTCTTGCGTCTGTCATTGATGAAATGCAACACTCATCACATGAATGCGTCACTCAGTGCCATTATCTACAGAACGCCTCAATGCTCATTTTTGAGGGTTCTCGACTTAGAACATTTTAGACTAACTATTGAAAGTTTGTTGCATAGTCGCAATGAAATGTGCGAACAGACTTCACTAGTTTATTTGGTTTATGGGCTTTGTCCGAGAAATACAGGAATAATATATAATCATAACAGAACAAAGATAACTAGTGAATAAACCATATTCATGATATTTAACATTACATCAAATAAGATCATTTACAGTAGATTACAAAAAGCCAACTTAATTGGGTTTTTTTTTCACCTACACTAACAGTCGAGGTTATGCAGATTGATGAGTTCTCCCAACTTATGAACTATCCAAAGGGACACCAACCCCTGATAGTTCCATACTAACAAATTCATTGCTGCCACAACCTCTACTCTATTCGAATCCTCGTCTACCAAGTGTAGTCGTCGTTTGCTTTTGTGTATATGGATATCCTCAGGCCAAAACCGGAGATCCATGTACCTCATTTACATTTCGTTACTACAGCTGAATTGACAACCCGTTACCCCTTCTGTTTGGTTTCTAATTGTCCGTGGATTTCTACTGATGTGAAGTAAAGTGGGATGTTTACCAAATCTATTTTAGCTACTATTAACCATCGTTGTTGAGGGTTGTCTCAAGTATGTATATTCGGCACTGAAGCTGGGACTAGGTCAAACTAAATAGGGTTGGTCGTCCTATCCTCTGTCATGTCCAAGTTCTTGCTATCCCCCTGGTCTATCATCTTATCGTTGCACATATTCAAACTTTCTTTGTGCAATTGTGGTGAATCGTCAGTCCCACTCCATTGTGATGTGTCAAAGTCCCCAAAGATGGCTCCCCCTATTTTATTCATTGAATGTTGCAAGAATTTGTTCGTGGAGCCTCAGACCAAGTTCGTGAAGGTATTGGTGCTCGCGGCCAAAAGCCATGCGGCATCTCTAACCTTGGATCCACAAACCCCTCCTTAAAATGAAATTCACAGTACTTAGTGATGTGACGCAAGTTTCCACATAAACAAAAACTTGGGAGGCGTTTTGCATGTGAACATCACTAAATGTTCACCGCCCATAGTTTTACATATCCTCAGGACTCCTATAAAGAATGATTAACATCAATTGTTGCCCAAATATGTAAGGTAGAACCCTATGAGCACCCCGTATCGTCCATCTCTATGTTCTTGCAGCTACACCTAGGTTCATCTCGATGAGAGGCAGGACATGTATGTGGATGAAGAAGTCACACCAATTGAGATTTACTTGCATTGGATTCTCATGCACTTAGATCTTGTTAAGAATAAGGATATTCTCGTTGAAGCTCAAAGGATCCCTCAAGCGTACAGTTATGGTCGATAATATGATTAACACGGAGTAATAACCTCCTCTCGGCCAATTGTTTGATCTCCATCCCCATAACCAAGTTGATTATACCTTTCACCGACGTACTTAGAGCTTCAAATTTATACAAGCGGTTAGCTAATAGTCTTTTCACAAGGTAGAGTAGGTTGTTATCTGAGTCTGCATTCCGAAGACCATCAGGTAACATGCACCCACTCTTTTCTTCCTCTTTTAACCTCAATCAATGTACCAATCTACGAATTTCACATTCCATTGAGCTAACATGAAGTGCAAGAGATGATACTAATGTTGTGGAAATTGAGTGATGTAGCTTACATGAAAACCCCTCCAGCCTAGCACCCCTACGAAGCAAAAGTGTATCAAGTAGTGAGAAATTGATTGGAACATAAATAAAAATACATTAGATACATTTGGACGGAAAAGGAAAAACAAGAAAAAAAAGATAAAGACTGGTGTATGTTAAACTAAGCAAATCAAAACAAGCTGAGCAAAGATACCTTGAATAGCTGCCAGCCATAACCCTAAAGCTCTGCACTTCTAGACCACGCCCTAATAGCACTCCATGGGAGCTTAGAAAGAGCCCACACTTGTCTTACAAAAGAGCATTCTAGGAACACATGCTGGGCATCGTCCCCATCCTCCCCTCATGTCATGCACTGCAACTCTACATTCCAGCGTTATCTGGCAAAATTTTTCGTTGTGGGGAGTGCTTTTTTGCTGAGGCGCCACAAGAAGATTTTGATTTTATTCAGTACTTTCATACTTCAAATAAAGCTCCAACTACCTGCAAGAAAGCTACATTAACGTGTTTGTTTGCCACCACTTTCCAAGGATGGGTTATATGCAAGGTGATAAGCAGACTTAACATTAAATTTACCATTTTTATTGAAGTGTCATATGATAATATCAGCAAAACTTGATTGACTAACTGAGAATTTAATGATCTCAGTGCCAGCTAGCTAAAAGGGTATCTGATTAAATCCATATTCCAACCACTTTGAATCAAATCAAGTCTGCAACACAAAGATATGGGATGATAGGGTTCTTCGGAGTGATCGAGAGGAAAGAAAAGAGCCTTGGTACCCAAGGATCACCCCATACATTTACATTCGAGCCATCACCAATTTGTCATCTCAAGCTAACTCTAAGAATAAGCCGTGCCATAACAAGGGGTTATCGAAGAACAAGTCGAGTTGCACGCTTTCCCGTTCTCTTTGACCGATACTGCCAAGGATTGGCTCTATGCCCTCCCATCCGGATCCATCACCAATTGGAATGATTTGAAGAAGCGGTTCCTTGAAAAATACTTCCCTACTTTTAGAGCCACAACAATTCGGAAGGAGATAAGCGGGATACAACAGATTTCTGGGAAAGTCTCTTCGAATATTAGGGAAGGTTTAATCGATTGATGGAAAGTTTTCCTCATCATCAAATCCCACCGCATTTGCTAATTCACTACTTCTACGAGGGATTATCTGGCTACGATAGGAGTTTCATTGACGCAGCAAGTAGAGGCTCTCTGTTTGACAAAACTCCCACCGAAGAACGCCATATCATCATGATCATGGCATCCAACACTCAACAGTTCAGAGTCCAAAATGATAACCCACAAAAGGGGTTAATAAGGTACATTTAGCTTCAGTTGATAACCGTTTGGATGAACTCACCGCCTTTGTCAAACAAATTATTGCAGGAACTATTCATCAAGTCAAAGCTTGTGGTATTTACACTTCTTCAGGACATGTTACCGATATGTGCCCCATGCTTCAAGAAGAACCCACTGAACATGCCGACATCGTTGGAGGATTTTCTGGACAGCAGCAACAAAGGAGATATGGCCCTTTCTCCAATACATACAACCCCAGATGGAAGGATCACCCAAATCTCAGTTACGACACCCAACCTCAAAATCCTTAGAGGTTCCAATACAGATCTCCAATGCCGCCTCCTCTGTCAAACCCCAAACCCAAGCACATCCCTTGAAGACATGATGAAAATGCTTGGTACCAATGTTCAAAATTTGGAGTCCCACACTAGAACGAGCATTCAAAATATGCAAGCGCAGACTAGGAAGAGCATTCAAAACTTGGAGGCGCAGATAAGCCAGCTAGCATTGTCGCTCAGTCAGTTAGAATCCAAAGGTATGCTGTCATCTCAATCTGTGATTGATCCTTAACAAAACGCTAGTGCTATTGTTCTACATAGTGGCAAAAGGTTGAAACCAAACAGTAACGAAAATAGCACTAAGTGTGGGCACGTCTAGCGAGATGAATCAGAATAGGAAATTGAGGTTCCACAAAAGCAAGTTGACAAGCATGATTCAGTCAATGCGGACCAACTAGGGGTGGCAACTGGGTGGCTATGGGGCGGGTTTGGGTGGACCCGGGCCCCGCCCCGCCCTACCCTGCCCCCGTACAAAACCCGCTGAGGCGGGTCTAACCTGGTAGACCCAATTTTATTAATTTTTTTATTTTTTATTTGTTCTACAATTTAAAAAAAATAAAGTTTAATATATCAATTACAAATAAAATTATTTGTTCATGATCTAACTCAAATTCAAGTCGAAAAAGAATTTCAAGTACAAATAAACTTGTTCATAATAGAACAACTAAAACAATTCATATTAAATTATTGATTATACATTAGTAACAACTTTTTCGTCTTTCTCATCGTTAAGTATTGTGGGAAAATTTTTCAATTCATCAACTATTGAATGCGTACCTAACAATAAATAAATTAAATGATACAATATTTTGTTAGTGTTTATTTTATCATAATAAAATAAAAGAGAAATATATATATATATATATATTTAAACGGGGCGGGTCCGGGGCGGGTCCCGGGTCCCACCCCGTCTATAATTTTTTAGACCCAGACCCGACCCATTAGGGGCGGGTTCGGGGCGGGTTTTGCCGGGTCCAGGTTGGATTGCCACCCCTAGGACCAACCGAAGGTACTAGTGACGAAACCCCGTTTCCCAAAAAGATTCACCAAGTCAAAAAAGGAGGAGGAACAAAAAGAAATTATAGAAACTTTTCTCAAGGTTGAGGTAAACATCCCGCTGATCGATGCAATCAAGCAGATACCCCGATACGCGAAGTTTCTCAAATAATTGTGCACTAGTAAAGGTAAGTTGAAGGGCAACGAACGTGTGAGCATGGGGGAAAATGTGTCTACAATTCTTCAACGTAAACTACCATAAAAATGCAAGGATCCAGGTACATCTTCTATCCCCTGTAAAATTGGTGTGATTGAGATAAAAAGGGTTATGTGTGATTTAGGTGCTTCCATTAACGTCATGCCTCTCACCATCTTTGAGTCCTTACATGTTAGTCCTTTGAAAGAAACAGGGGTTGTAATCCAACTTGCAGATCGTTCGGTCTTGTACCCTAAAGGGGTCTTAGAAGATGTGTTGGTACAGGTTAATGAGTTAGTGTTTCTTATAGATTTTTATATGCTAGATATGATAGGACAACTCTCCCAATTCTACTTCTATCTTGTTAGGAAGATTCTTTCTAAAAAATGCTAGGACAAAGATTGATGTATATAATGGTACCCTAACTATGAAATTTGATGGTGAAATGATACGATTTAATATCTATGATTCCATGACGTATCCTAGTGATGTACCAATTGCTTTACTTGTAGATGTTTTTGAACCTCTCATGCAGAAATTTTCAGGAATCAATGGCGATCTCACACCATTACAAGTGCAAACTCTAAAAGAGATCATGGTTGTTGATCCAAAAATTGGTGAAAGTGTTCTCGAGCTTGAAGCTCTCCAATCCTTACCTCATAACATTGCTGTCATTGAGGTACCACGATAGCACACTAAACGTATCCCCTCTTTACTGCAGGCACTTACACTGGAATTCAAGGAGTTACCTGAACACCTCAAATATGCCTCCTTAGGGGAAAATGACACATTGTCGATAATCATCTTTAGCACGCTTACTACCTTGAAAAAAGAAAAGTTACCTCGTATGCTTCGAGAGTTTAGAGAGGCCATTGGATGGACTATCAATGACATCAAGGGGTTGAGTTCGAGAACTTACAAGAACAAATATTTTCATGACAAAATAAATTTAAGAAAGAGTTCTCTTATAGACCTCAAAGTTTTCCTAGGTCTACACCATCGTCGGGTGCACTACATTGAAGAAGTGGACTTAGAATGCTCAACTTATTTAAGTTGAGGCACAACAACATCTAGCCAAAGACGTTAAAGAAAGGAGCTACGTGGGAGGCAACCCAACATTTCTCTATCCCTCTTTGTAATTTTTTGTTTTAATTAGATAAGTGTTGTGAAACATGATGTCTATAAGCCTATTCATTAAGCATGCCCAAGCTTAACAGATTGAATAAAATCTGTCTGAATTCCAAAATTCGACCGACTTGTTATTTCTGTTAGACATGCCCACGCCTAACAGACCATTCCCATTTTTGAAAAGGGAGACCCACCTACTTTCATCCCCAAAATCTCTTGTGCGGCTAGAAAGGAGACCCACTTCACCACCGCGACACCACTCTCGGAAACAACCACTTGCGATGCCGCGCCTCTGCTCCTTCGACACCAGTGCCGCTGCCTGACAAAATCACCACCGCCGTCGTTGACCGTCGACACCACTACAGACTAATGTTGTTGCCGGCATCACAATCCCATCAATCGGTTTTCCCTGTTTCCCTCCTTCACATTCTTGTCTCCACTCCTTTTTTTTCTAATTTTATTGTGCAAACTTGAGCAATGAGTTGTCAAAAGCGAAGCTGGGGTGAACAGTCCTCTTCCTAATCAGCGCCGCCGAAACCTCGTTCTCGTAGTCGGCGAGGCCTAACATCCTACCCCCATCCATTGAAGCACTTGGAAGACACCTCACGTTTCAATCCCGCACCGCCAAGGACAGCTGTTGGACATGCACTTAGGGAAGCTCTCTTCCCTTCTCTCTCATTTTTTACGTTCTTGAGTTGCTTACATATGTCCACATTGAGGGCAATGTGGATTTAAGTGTTGGGGGGGGGGGGGTATATTTTGACTGTATATTTTAATTGTGTTGGCTATTCGGAAACTTGGTGAGTTTGATGGAATTTTTGGTTGTTGGGCGTTGCTATGAGCTTTTATGCGTGGTGCCTGGAAATTTTCAAAAGAAAGGCGTTTTTGGCTGAATGATGGAAAAAAAAAAATTGCTGAAAATTATGGCTGAAAACTGTGCCTACAAAATCTTTTTGATCCACTCAATGATTGGATGACGTTGTATGTGAATAGGATAAATACTTCATGTTTTAGATGACCCACAGTTTGAGAACTTGTCTTCATTATAATGATTTGAATAAAGCTCTATATGTATGAAATTAGTGGATCTAACACACCTTGTGAGCTGTTGAGCCTAAAAATGAGAAAAAAAATCTTGATCTTGAAATAAAAACGGTTCCTTCTTCAAAGAATACTCCTGTGATTTTGACTTCATAGAACTTGCATGGAATCATGTTGAGGCCACACAAACATGCATGCATCTGAAAATGATAAAGGCACTAGGATTTAAACCACTTTTTGCCCAAAAAGACCACCACATTCTAACTTTAGCGAACCCACTTTGAGCCTTAAAGCCTTATTTTGGTTTAAAATCATCACTTACAAGCCTACTCCATTGTTCTTTCGGAACCTTGAAATTGAACCCTCTAAGAACAAACTAGAGCATCGGGGTAAACGAGCATGTGTTCTAAAGAAATAGTTCTCAAAACAAATATGTGGGTTTGAATTTTGTGAAATATATTCTAACACAAGTGGGATTGAAATCATTGTGGTTTTTCACTTTGAGTTTATATGTATTATCATTGTTACCTCGTTCTATGACTCATCACAAAAAATAAAAAATAAAGAGAGAAAGAAGAAGAGTGGCAGTGAAAAACAAAGAAACATTCTTGCCACAAAAAAGAAGAAAGTGAAAAAAAAGAAAGGAGGAAAAGAAAAAAATGGGAAACAATCTCCCGAGAGAAAAAAAAAAAAAAAAAAAAGAGGCATAGTTCGAGAAGTCTTAAAAATATTTGGGTGGATGGGTCACTTGAGAGCCTTGGAATAATTATTTACTCGTTTTATTGGATGCTCTATTTTGAACTCTTGGCTTTTGAACACCCCTTGCCTATAAAAAGGGGAGTGCACACCAACTTCCAATAGATTCTAGCTACTTGAAGATTTAGAAGCAGACACCACCAATTTGGAAGCTTGTGTCCAACCAATCTCTAGCACGGACACAGACACGGTGCACACTGCACAAAAGCTGCACAATAACGGACAACTTGACAATATACCGGATAGCTCCACCTCCCTTCTGCTGGACACATTTCTGATTGAATTGGCAGAAAACCAAAGACACAAACGACACAATTCAAGTGAGGATGCCACCTCTTCCCACAAAACAACTGCTCCGCGCAACAAAGGTAAAAAGGCGAAAGGTAATAGCTCTCCAAAGACTCTTCTGAAAAGGAGTACAAGGTCCACTTCCTCCTTTTATTAAATGATTAAAATTCTTATTTAGAACATTCGTGGTATTGGAAAAGCTTCAAAATAAAAAATTCTTTGTGATTTGGTTTACGAGCATAAACCCCACATTTTGGTACTTTGGAATTATTTGTGCAACTTAATGAACACTTCTTCACTCGCACACTAGGATTTAATTCTGTTGTTGCTAACCTCAATAATAAAATTTGGTATTTCTACTCTCAAGTTGTTAGTATGCAGGTCCTTAGGGACAATCATCAATTCCTTCATGTAAACATAACATCAAGCTAATTCCTGAAGTGGTTCGATGCACCTTTGTTTACGCTAAGTGCAGTAGAACTCCAAGAAGGCTTCTATGGGAAGAACTTAACATTTTGGCCACAGAGGAGATGCCTGGGCTTGTTGGTGGAGACTTCAAAACCTTTTTGATAGCTAATAAAAACCAAGGAGGACAGATTGACACACATGGTCATATGGAGGATTTTGGAAACATGCTTATGGATACTGGACTCACAGATGCCGGATTCGAGGGAGAACCTTTCACATGGACTAACAACCGGGTGTGGAGGAGATTGGATAGAGTTCTCTACTCAACAGAGTGGACTGATCTTTTCAACTATACTCGTGTCACACACCTACCAAGAAGAACTCCGGATCATCACCCACTGCTCGCCACTGCCTCTCACTCAAAGAATAGAGGACCTTCCTCTGTCAGGTTTCAAAATATGTGGACTAAGCACCCTTCGTTTCGCCATACCGTGGAAAAATCGTGGACTCTCCCTATCAAGACTTGGCATGTACCGATTCCAACATAAACTTTACCATACCAAAGAGCTCCTCAAACAATGAAATAAAGATACTTTCGACAATGGAGCAGGCCAAAGCCAAAGCTACAGAGATGGAGCAATAGTTTGACAACCATTCGTCTGAGAACCGCATGGAACTCAACAAAAGAAATGCGGAGTTGATACAGACCTTGACTGTAACATACACATGCTTTTTATACATGATTGAGAGACTAATTGATAATTATTAAGAAAATATAAATTTAATTACAAATTATATATTGAAAATTGAATAGATTAAAATTTGAAGGGAGTAAATTAGAGCTTTATAACATATTTGGGGGCAAATTACATAAATTAAGAAATTAGAGGATATTATTGAATTTCTTTATTATATAAAAAAGTAGAAATTTAAAAAAAAAAAGAAAAAGAAATGGATAAAGATTGAAATGTGGAAGCAGCACGTGGTTGTTCCCTTGACCACCTAATCTTTACCTATATATATGTATATTTATTGTTAAGAGTTATTTTACTTAACTAAACACACACACACACAAACCATACGCACGCACATGGACACACCCGAAGGTGAATGAAACAGGTAAGAACTTTTTTTTTAAAATTTATTACTAATTTATACAGTTATATAATTTGATTAGTGCATTTGTTAAATATGAGTTGTATTATCTAATGTACTATTTAATCGAAAAATTCAATGAATTTGGGTAGTTATATAAATTAATGATCAGATAAATATTTAATTAAATCGAGGATATTATAGCCAATAAATTAGAATTTTTTAAACTATTAGATTTAGCCGTTGGTATAATTGACATACTCAAATTAATCGGGTTTACATGTTGGTGCTTAAGTAATTACTATAGTAGTGAATAATTGACGAAAATTAATAGGAATAGTAGAAAATTATGTTTTAAATATATATATATATATATTAGAATTTTGTTTTATATATGAGAAATATTGTATTTATTAAAAAGGAATATGAGATTTTTATAATAATTTTATTTAGGGATGCTAGCAAGAACCGTAGCTATAAAAATATGAGGGGTTTGATAAAATAAATTCTTATGAGTTCATTGATAAATTAGATATATACCGGGGAAGTTTATAGTGTCTAGTTAGTTCGACGAAAAAGGAACGGAAGTTTGAATTTCAATATAAATGAAATATTAAAAGATCGGCGAAAATTATACGAATATTATTTAGTAATTTCATTCGAAATTTACAATATATTCGATATATTGATTATAACATGTTATAGGACACGGGGATAAAGTAGAAGATTAGTCAGCTCCTTCTACTAGTATAGTCGTTTTGAGATCGAGATAAGTATAGTTAATTGCATTTATATATATATATATATGTGTGTGTGTGTGTGTGTGTGTGCGTGTGCATGATCTATTTATATATATGGAAATATATTCTTGTGATGTGTATGAATGACTTGTTGGCTATTTGTCTGTATTACTTGTTATACTGTGGAGTTGACACTATGTGACTATATGTGGTTATGGTGTATGGAAGTTAGATGGGCGATGGTGTGTACTATATGTGATTGCTAAGTGAAATTGAATGTTGAAGTTATTGACGAGGATTTGATTGTTGAATGAATGAAGACGAACGGTGAGATTATTGGTGAGAATATTGTGAATTGGATAAAAAGATGGCTTACCTAACTGGGGGGGCATACTGTAATGGCTTATGATAATATAATTAATGACGAACTGTGTGCTGTCATTGATCAATGGAGATGATGTGACATATCATACGAGCTGTGTGCTGTGTGGTATCATTGATGATGAGGTATCATACGAGCTGTGTGTTGTGTGATACCGAGAAAAAAAAAAAAAAGAGATATTATGATTGAGGGGACAATAACCGGCAAAGACCATTGAGTGATGCACTCCAGCTTGGGTAAGCAGGGCCTTAAGAAAATAAATAATAAAGTTGAGTATTATGTGTAGATTGATATATGATTGTTGGTATATGTTGTTTCTTATATTTGTTGTAATTGCATGATATTCATTTGATTGTTTATGTGCGTGTATATGTATATATAAGTCGATTACCTATACTTATTGAGTAGGTAGCTCATCCCTTGCCAATATTTTTCAGGATATAAGTCACAGTGACTAGCTGAATTGGATCATAAGTCGTGCTGCCAGTCTTATTAGGTGGGTTAGCAGTGATATCTTGGGTTGAGATCTTTAGCTACATAACTACAGAGATATTAGATTTTTATTTGAATTTGTACTTCATGATTTATTGGTTTTAATATAAAATTCTTGTAAAACGGGTTTAATTATAGAAGATGTATAATAATTAGTGATATTAAAGCGTAATACTGTAGGGGATGCTACATTGACCATTGAATCTGAATTTTGGAGACAAAAAAGCAACTTCAAGTGGCTTGAAGTGGGGAAAAGAAACACCAAGTACTTCCATGCGTTAGTGAAGAAGAAACACACTCAATCCCGCATTCATAGAATCCTTGTGGATAGCCAGGAAGTCATTGACCTCAACCAAATCAAAACCTCGACGGCTATGTATTTTGAGGATCTCGTTACTTCATCCACCTCACATGCTATGGAGTTTGCCACTCAGTTCTCTTTCCCCTCAATCTCCGATGAAGATAGAACTGCCCTCATTCCGTACCTTTAGAAAATGATATCAGAGATGTGCTTTTCAGCATCAGTCGAGACAGTGTAGCCGGCCCAGATGGGTTCTCTTCTGCTTTCTATCACAGCTGTTGGGAATTCATCAAACAGGACATCACTGATGTTGTCCGTGACTTTTTTGCTGGAACCCCTATGCCTAAAAGCTTCTTTGCCACTACGATCACTCCCATCCTAAAGGTGGACTCACCAAAATCGTGGAGTGATTTCTGCCCTATCTCCCTTTGCAATATCTCCAACAAGATTCTCTCCAAGCTCCTATACAAGAAACTTGTCCAGACTCTTCCACACCTAATCTCTCCATCACAGAGTGGTTTTGTCCCGGGCAGACTTATTGGGGACAACATCCTCTTTGCACAGGAATTGGTTCAGTCTATTGATGCGAGGAATAGTATAGGAAACTTGGTTATTAAATTGGACATGGCGAAGGCTTATGACAGGGTCAAATGGAGCCTCTACAAAATCTTAGAAAAAATGGATTTTTCTACTCCTTTTATTCAGCTCATTAAAAATTTGATTCAAAATTGCTGGTTCACTGTACTTGTTAATGGTGAAACAGGTGGATTCTTCAAATCCGGTCAGGGCTGAGACAAGGAGACCCCATATCTCCAACACTTTTCATTCTGGCAGTCGAGGCCCTTTCAAGAGGACTTGACCACCTATTTGACTACAATCCTCATATGTTCTACAAAACAGGGAGTCATACTAGAGTTTCTCACTTAGCTTATGCTGATGACGTGATATTATTTACTAATTGTTAGCATAACTCTCTTATTAAACTGATGCAGTTCCTTGAAGCGTACGAAGACATTTCAGGCCAAAAAATCAATCATGTTAAAAGTTCATTCATTCTGGAAAAAAAAAGCCAATTTGACTGCACATCGAATCATTTATACGACGGGGTTCTCCATGAAAAAGCTTCCCATTACATTTGGAGCCCCGTTGTCCAAAGGTAACAAAACTAAGATGTTGTATGATGACCTCACTAACAATATTCGTGCTAAAATTGCAGGTTGGCAACACCGGTTTCTCACTCAGGGAGGGAGACTCACCTTAATTAAGAGCGTTCTTATGTCCATGCCGGTTTTTTTGCTACAAGCCTTAACCCCCCCCCCCCCCCCCTTCCATTGGAGTCATTCAAAAAATGGAACAACTCTTTGCTAAATACTTTTGGGGATCAACAAATAAGCACAAAAGATACAATGGACGCGATAGAATAATCTTTGCTATCCCAATGATGAAGGATGTCTTGGTATTAGAGACATTAGAGACATTGTGCAGGCGTTGTCACATAAATTATGGTGGCGGCTTAGGCTGAACAACTCTTTATGGGCGGAGTTCACTGTCGGTAAGTATTGCAAAAGAGAACATCCCACACTCGCTAAGGCTACGAAGAATGACTCACCCATCTGGAGAAGGCTATGTAAAGTCAGAGGAGAAGCAAATAGCCACATTTTTTGGACCTTAAGGGCTGGTGGTGTTGGCTTCTGGCAAGATTGGTGGCTACTTGAGGGCAGTTTATAGGAGACTACAGGCAATTACAACAATAATCACGTACTTGTTAAATGGTTTTGGATAGACAGACAATGGGGTCAGTCCAAGATGCAACTAGTTTTTCCACAACAACTCATCACTCGTATTAAGGAAACCTCCATCCACTCGAAACAAAAGGATTGCATGCACTGGAGGTTATTGAAGCAAGGAAACTTCACAACTTCCTCCATTTGGGAACACTATAGAGACAAGAAACCCAAACATCACCTTTGGAAGATGATTTGATCGCCACTCATCACACCAACCATTTCCATCTTCATTTGGAAACTTATCAATAATTTGATCCCAGTCGAGAACCGCCTCCAAAGTAAAGGTATTGCCCTGGCATCCAAAAGTTGCAGTTGTAATGACATGGAGTCCATGGAACACCTTTTTCTGCTCTGCTGGGAATCTTACAAAGCTTAGGAACACTTTGCTGCTATCTTCTAGTTCCATCTCCCACAAACTGCCAGCATTCAGTGGTTCCTACTGGCCTAGAAGAAGGATGCCTCACCACAAATAATCATCAGAGACATCGTACCCCTCCTGATATGTTGGCACATATGGACCACCAGAAATGAGGCAAAACATGAAAGGAAAACTTTCAGTGGCTATAGAATCATCAATAAAATCTTGAGGCACATTTACATTTTGCACAGTGGCGGCCTATTGAAACAAAATCACATCAAAGGAGAGACATTAGCAGCCAACGCATTGAACATACACTTGGCTCCCCACTCGAAGAAGCAATAGGTTCTCTTTGTATCTTGGAGGAAGCCCCTTGAAGGATGGATCAAACGTAATACAGACGGCGCCTCTAAAGGCAACTCTGGAGTTTCAGAGGTTGGGGGCATATTGACAAACCACTTAGGTCAAGTCATTCTTGCCTTGGAAGAGCCCCTTGGATACTCCACCAACATCTAAGTTGAACTCAAAGCATTGCTCCGAAGACTACTACTTTGCATTGATCTTAAAATCCCTAAAGTCTGGATTGAACTGGATGCTCAGTACATCTTGCAGCTCCTTCACTCTCCCCTCAAAGGGGGTTGGATGTATCAAAATACCCTCCAACAGATCCATACCTGCCTTAACAAGCTTGAAACAAAGATATCACACATCTATAGAGAGGGAAATCAAGCAGTCGATTACTTTGCTAATCAAGCGTGCCTTGTGGATTTCTTGACAACCATCTCCAAGGAACAAATCTAGGGTAAGATCACAGGTATTTTGAGATTAGATTCTATTAGTCTTCCTAATGTGCGTACATCCTTTAAATAATGTTGAACCCGCGGTGTTTCATGTTCTTGCTAGCTTGATGTGGCTTGCTGCCACCTAGGTTTTTCCTCAGCATGTGCTTGTTTTTACTCTGTTTTTGTTGCACCTTGCCGGTGCCTGTGGTATCATGACTATATTGGTCTTGTTCTTGTGCATATATGTTGTTACGTGCTACATTCTCGTTTATATTTACCTTTGCCGCACCTTGCTAGTGCTTGTGGTATCATGAGTCTATTAACCGTGCTCTTGTGCATTTTTGTTGTTCATGTGCTACAATTCTATTGATTTTACTCTATTTTTGTTGCACCTTGTTGGTGCTTGTGGTATCATAAATATATTGGCCTTGCTCTTATGCATATATGTTGTTACGTGCTACATTCGCGTTGATACTTGCTTTTGCTGCATCTTGCCGGTGCTTGTGGTATCATGAGTATATTGGCCTTGCTTGTGACTTTTGTTGTTCATGTGCTACAATTCTATTGATTTTACTCCGTTTTTGCTGCACCTTGCCGGTGCTTGTGGTACCATGGATATTTTCATCTTGATCTTGTGTATATATGTTGTTCACGTGTACACGTGCATTGATGGTCTTTTGCACAGCCCTATGTTGCATATTTTTTGGGTCATATCTTTAGTGACTTGGCACATTCATTTTGGCACGATGAAGCTTCAACTTCGTTATAGTGTCACTGACTTTTGTCTTAGGGATACAACCTTTTGTTGTAAGGGAGTAGTACTCATTGTTAATGCTTTCTACTTTTTACATTGTGAGGGAGTAGTACTCCTTATTTATGCTTTCACTCTATAAGACTGTAAGGGGGTAGTGCTCCTCATTTATAGCCTTTTAGATTTCACTAGGGAGGTAGCTCTCCCCGCTGTATACCTCTTTTTTGACTGATTTAATATAGAACGGATGGGAACCCCGAAAAAATTCCCACCACCTTTGGGTGGTTTTCTATAAAAAAAAATAAAAAAAAAAAACAACTCAGGAAATCACTGCACAAAAAAAATGATAAAACGTAAAGGAACAATATAATAAAGTTGAACAACACTAGAGAGGAAAAGATAAAATCAAGTAAATAAAACAAGAGATGAAATCAAAACAAAGAAGCATGACGGTGATGGGAGAAGGGGAGTGGGAGACACCCATTCAGAAGACTATCACTCTCATCTCATCACACGTTGTCTATAATACTGGGTGGATTAAATACCAAGAAATATGACAAAATTAAAATTTTAAAGTCTCCTCTAAGTACCAAAAGTACCACTCTTGACATAATCGAAGCCTCTTCAACTTTCGATTACACTGAAAGAAAATGGTTCAATAGCAACGAAAAAAGTTAGCATCAACCGAATTAACAAATAAAATTTTTGTTGCTAATTTATATTATTTAATATAAAAAAATTTACTTACTAATATATTCAACAACAAAAATATACTACTTGCTAATGAATTTAGCAACAAATTATTTAAAATATATCTTAAATAGCTTAGATTAACAAAAAAAAATTTATATACTAATTAGCTCGAATCTGATTTTAACATTAAATTTTTTTTAATTATTAAGTTATTTTGTTGTAGTGTTAGTCAATATACAAACAAATGCAAGATTCAAATTATGATGTGGGGCTTAAGTGGAGCTGTTACCAACAACAAGGGAAATTGAGCAATGATAATCTCCGTGCATGATATGGATCCACATCCACTGATTGAAGGAGTTGCATGAATTTGACTTTTTTGCTGCTATATATATTATGCACTAATTGCATGCTCGCTTTCGTGCCCAATTATCTTCATTGCCGCTCATCATTCTGTTCAATTTTTTTTTTAAAAAAAAAAAATAGGCCAAAATCATGTCGGGAGATAAAAATAGGAAAGCTCTAATTCAGTTCCGTTTGCGCTGCAATTAATCATTGACATCAAGTTTAATTATATTTATTTTATGATTAATTATTTTTCTTGAAATGTGAACCAATTATATCACATTGTACGTGCAATATTTTGACTTTTGATTGTATTTTTGAAAAACTCAAATTAAGTGCAAATCGTAATATTTTTTTAGGGTGAATTACAATCACCTCTATTGAAATTTGACATAATTATAAATATCTTTTCATTATTTCAAAAGTCATAAATACCTCCTTGAGGTTTTTAATTTTCAACCAAGGACAAAAAATGATCTATTTTGCCCTTGCTTTTTTTTTTTGAAAAAAAACGTAAAAAAAATCAGTCAAGGCAAATTACATTATTGCTCCTCCATGTAAAAAATGTATGAACCTCTCCGTGCGTATTTTTTTCCAAAAAAATTTAGAAGATTTTATAAATAATTTAATTTTTTATAAGGGCATTTTGATCAGTTCACCCATAAAAATGGGTAGAAATAGGTTATTTATTAGACGATTACAAACCTCAGGGAAGTATTTATAATTTTTGAAACACCGTAGAGATTGTAATTCATCTTATTTTTTAATATACATATAGGGTGATACATTTTGAGTCTAAAACTCAGTTAGGCCAGATGGTTTTGTACAACTAATTATGCGGGAATTGATTTTATGAAAAGTGATTATAATATTTTGATTCAAAATCTTATAATTGATTATGCAAATACGGATTGTAGTTACATTTGAAACTAACTTCATACTTAATGTTAATGAAAGGATGGAAAAAAAATTCAATAGGCACAATAGGGACTTAGAATAATTGCGGTTAATAGCTATAAATTATAATTTTTAATAAAACATGATTTGAATGAAATTTAATTTCAACAGCATAAATAATTATATTCGTGCTTGAAATACGAATTTGAACGGCTCAATCATAGGACCAAAGAGGCCAGGGCCTAATTTATGATTAGATTGTGCAATAATTAATTACAAGAAATGTGAACTTATACCACACCCAAAACCAAAAAGAAAAAGGAAAAAGGAAAATAAATTAATCAAATAATAATAGGATTGGATTAAAGTAGCTATAAAATAGAATTTTTAGTGGTGGTTGCCTCTCTACTCTCTACCAACAAAAGAGATAATGCCAAAGTTCTCTTTAAAAAAAAAAACCAAGAAAACCAATAGAAAAAACAAATGCATTCCAATTTGTATTGGCATTTCATTAATTTATTCCCAAATATATGTATAAAATGCCAAAAGGAACACCCTGTTTCGTTGAAGAATAAATTAATTGATATGTAGTACTTGAACATTGAAGGATTTGGACGAAGTAATATGAATATTGAAAACTTTATTACAAATATTGAAATTTAGGATACTCATAAATACCTCTTCGTAATTTAAAAATTATAGACACACCCCGATTTTAATGTTCGCCAACAACGAACATTCTATTAGTCTCCATTATGTTTCCAGTCAATTTTTGTGGTGGGCTGACCAAAATTCCTTTTGGATTATTAACTAAAAATTTTACATACTTTTTAGAATTTGCTAAAATACTTTTACAGACTAATATGTCCTATGAGTTATGTACTTCACCCACCCTCAAATTCTTTGAAATTTTTTTCAATCGTTTTAAAATTCAATTCTAGCCAATCGGTGTGGCATTGGTACAAAACCCGGGTGGACTCCATAGGTCGTGGAAGGTCGGTTGAACTACGAGGCAACTTGAGAAGGTCAGTTTAAGTTACTCTCCAGGAGGTAAGGCCTAAACGGTGTTCTGCTCCCCTATCATTGAACCTTTCTTGAAAAATACAATCGTAGGACTGGTTAATATGCCCCAACTTTCGATAGATGTAATAAAAGTTGTTTATGCGGTCATTTGTGAACCAAACCAAAACCTCTTCCCCAAGCTCTGACTTAAGCTTCAATGCCCGTTGCATCGACTGTAATATGAGGAGATTTCGGACAAACGTCCATGACCTCAACCATGGAAAAATTAATTTGTCAGAGTTAAGAGTTATTGTAAAAGTATTTTTCATGGCAAAATGTTTTACCCACACTCGCAAAAATTACAACAAAAAATCATTGTCTGGCCATGATCAATAACTGTTTGCTACGACTATTTATTATTAATCATGGTTAATTGCAACAATTAAATATTATACTTCTTTTAGTGGTAAGCTTGTAGACTATTGCTCTGCCAAACGTTTTGTGGAATAACAATCCCTCATCATCATCCTCCTCCTCCATCCCCAGAGACAATGCAGTGCCAAATTTGAAGATATCCTTATCCATTGAAACAAGAAGCTCGACAAAAGCACAAATTAACTGCCACCTGCTGCCGGAATGTCAATGCGAAAGGTAGCCAAACCTGAAAATACAACAATAAGAAATGAGAGGACACTATTTGGTGAACAAGAAGGACAACGAGGAAATGAAAGCAGATGATCCGGAACGAACAACAGTAGAGACGATGACATCGAAAAATTAAGGGTGATAATTCAATTTGGACCCGACGAAACTCGCCCCCAACCCGTCTCAGTAGCGGGTAGCGGGTCCTTAAGGGCCCCGTTTATATATATATATATATATGTATATTTTTTTTTATATTATCATGATAGAATAAACAATTAATAAAATATTATAGCATTTAATTTATTTATTGTTAGGTACTTGTTCAATAATTGATGAATTGAAAAATTGTCCAATAATACTTAAGAATGAGGAAGACAAAGAAGTAGTTACTAATGTATAATCGATATGAATTTTTGGATTATTTTATTATGAACAATTTTATTTGTACTTGAAAGTCTTTTTTGACTTGAATTTGAGTTAGAACATGAACAATTTTATTTGTAATTGACATATTAAATATTCTTTTTTTTTTTAAACTTATAGAACAAATAAAATAAAATAAAATTACCGGGTTAGACCTGCCCCGACAGGTTTTGTGCCGGAGCGGGGCAGGGTTAAAAAATAACTGGGGTGGGTTGGGTGCCGAGTCCTTTTTGGAGTTGGCGGGACGGGTCCCGGGCCCACCCAAGCCCGTCCCATTGCCATCCCTAAACCCGCCGACACTAGAAAATAAATTAATATTACCTATATTTTTAATGATTATGGCTAAAAATCGTGGTAGATAATATTAAATACGGTTAAATAAAAATCGATGCAAAAGCTAGCTTTTCCACCACGAAAAGCTTATTTTCCACGGCTAAAGCCATGGTAAAAACATTCGCCATGGCGAATGTTTTTACCACCCTCGCAAAAACCACGGGCGAGAAACGTTGCGTGGTCGTGGTCAATGACTATTCGCTACGGCGATTTAGTATTAATCATGGCAATTAGTCATAGTTAAATATCATATTTTTTAGTGCGAGGTAGGGTAGGGCAGGGCAAGGTTAAAAAATAACCGGAGTGGGGTGCGTTCCTGGTCCTTTCCAAAGTTGGCAGGGCTGGTCCCCGGTCCACTCAAGCCCGCTCCACTGCCATCCCTATAAAAAACCCTAAGAAAATGTAAGGCGACTCTCACACGAGATACTCAAATCATCATTTTCGATAAGGGTTAATGCACTTTACACCCGATAATATAAAAAATGAGTAAAAAGCTCTTTGTGATAAAAAATTTAGTATCTCGTGTCAATGGAGAACATGGGAGATAATTTGCTCCATTTTTCAAATAATAGGGAATAATTTGTTAAATTGTTTTTTCAGAGGGATTTTTTTACTTGTTTTTCATATCACATTGGGTAAAATTACATTTAACCCTTTTCAAGAGTTCAAATCAAAACGTTTAACAAATTATTTTGAACACCCAAATATTAGCTTAAAACCCCGTATTTGGTTGGGCCAATCCCGCATAATTTACCCTAAAACCTACCAACCAATCATCCTAATCACCCTTACAAACACGACAAAACAAAAAACGTGCAAGGCTCAAAAGTCTATTGTCCTGCCCGTAGACAGCCCGAGGCCCCCCTCCCCCTCCCCCGTTTTTTTTTTTTTTTCCTCCAACACTTTTACTCCCTTCTGAATATTAAAATGTTCAATCAATTTCGTTATATTTTTCAAAATTTTTCAACAATATATTTTTTTATTATATTCCCATAGTCTCATGTAAGAATTATTTCAAGATTAGGTGGTCCAAAAGGTAGGAATGGATTTTTGTTCCTTGTCAAAATAGTTGTAATAAAAGTAAGCTAACTCATAACACCCCCGTTGTAGAAGTGTGAACGAGCTCAAGTCAGCAAATTTTATGTACTTTTTTAATTACGAAGACTTTATAAGATTATATAGTATTTTATTTTTGGATACATAAACTCCTCTTTGTTGGAATTTTACGTACCAAACATTCTAGAATATATTATGATGTCGCAGGCATTGTTTTCTATATGTTTTAAAGAAGTTTGATTGTTCAATAACATTCTTGAAATAGTAATTGGTGTATAGTTTTACTACAATAATATAATAAATATCTCCATCAAGAAAATAATTCTTAAAAATTACGCTTATGTTGTCAAATACATATATATAGAACCAGATTCAAAGATAATTTGCTTAATAAGTATAAAAATTTGGGGCAACTTTATTGTTTAATAGCTTAATTATAATTCTACAATTTCTAACTTAATTTTTAATCACGATTATGACGCTTACAAAAATAATGGCTAATAGCCATTATGCTGCAGTTGTTAATTAGTACCCACCACGATTTTTTATTTTTAATCATGGTAATTAGTCATAGTTAAACGCAATATTTCATCAAGTGAAAATAATTTGATATAAGTGTGTACCTTACCTCTATTGTTTATAAACTGTAACCATAACTTCAAAACAAACTAGCCGAAAATTTTAATTATGTTTACTAATGCAACTGAATAATTTTAGAGAGGGATACATCAAGCTTCGATCCACTATAACAAATTAATTGGGAAAAATACAAAGACCCTCTATAATATGAAAAATATTAAAAAAACTCCTTTTAAAAAATAAAATATCAATTATATCCCTGTGATTTTGTTGTCTCTAAAATAATCAATATATGAAAACAAAGAAATTAAGTAAAGTGGATTCGGCTATGGTTTCTTATGATTTCATCTTATTCCAGTGAGAAAAAACATGAGATGAAAAGCGTTGGTTGAAATAAGATATTTTAGTATATGTGATCCAATATGCCTTAAAAAAGGTTAATTATTATATTTGCTATAAATCATTATAATTTAAAAACAATAGCAATATTATTTACTGATATGAGTTGAAAGAGTTCGTTTTTAGGTTTGAGTGGAGTGGACCTTAAATTTCTGCAAGTTATGAAAAGGGGACCTACAAAAAAAACGTTAGCACTCCGACGCTAAAGTCAGTAAGCAGTTATAGAAGAATAAATTCGAATAACGTAATAAAACGGCGAGATTCCATGAACAAAGATCATAAAATAAATTTGGTGCAAGTTGAGAGCATAAATTCGTGTATTAGAGTTCTATGAAAACGTTACTTGAGCCAGTCAAGTAGGCCGGTATTTATAGATGAAGAGCCATAGTTGGGAAGGACTCTTCATTAACTTGGACTCTAGGAGGACCGAGTACTGGACCCCCTAGACTTCTGCAGCCTTCGGACTCCTCGGAAGTAGGAGGGTGGTTGGAGGGGTCTTGACAGATAAGGATAAGGTTGGGGCTATTCTTATCCGAACTTCTTCATGAGCCTGGGGCCTCCTTGATGGGGCTACATCCTTTGCCTGGGGGGGAGGCCCGGTTGCTCCTTTCTTAGGCTGGGCCGGTGCCCCTTTTGGCCCTCATTCGAGAATGTTCGAGCTCTTATGTGGGGCTTCGATATCCTTCCAAGGCCTCCTAGGACCTCCTTAGGCTTTTGGACCTTGGTCTTAGGCCAACCAATTTAGCACATATCAATCAGTCCCCCTCCCCCCTCCTCCCCCCCCCCCCTCCCCCAAACTCTGAGGGGGAGGGTTCACAACCATTCCCAGTCAGAGTAGAAGCCTTTTGAGGTAGCGAGGGAGGTTTGATCTTCTTTCCTCATCAGTCGATCCCATGCGAGCCTCTTTCTTGGCTAAGGAAAGCGTGACAGTCATCTACGGTTACGGTCCCCTTGCGTCACGCCTGTCATGATGACTGGAGGATGCCTTTATGGCAGGCTAGGACATAGGTCTCTGCAAAGTCTACGCGCGTGGCGGCCACGCACCCTGCATGGGGGATAGTTACCGCTAACTACCCACGTTGGTTAGTTTATACTTGGTAACCGCCCAATGGGATGCGGTTATTTGCACATCCTTTGGGTAACCGCATCCTTCCTATGTCTTCTTCCCTCGATCGTGTTATTAACTCATCTCCTTCCACTCTTCTGCCTTCCCACCCCTTTACAGGAGGGAACTGCAACTTTATACATTTTCCACCAACTCTGTAAGTTCGATCTTTCTTTCTCTCGTATTTTCTTTAGAGCTTTTCTGAAAAAAGAAAATGTCTTTCCCACCCTTCTGATGAGTCCATCCAATTCACGGGGGCATGGGTTAGAGGTGATGATCCCTTCATCGCCTCCTCTATGGGAGTGGCCCATGGTCCTTCAGCCTTTCGAGGTGGCAGGAGGTGGAGCCTGAGGAACCTTTCTCGTGCTCCTCAACGATTAGTTGATGAAGAGGAGAAACTGTTGAATGAGGTAGAGAGTCTGGCTGGGGGAGACGACGAGGAAGGGTCTTTCCGCAGAGAGGAGAGAGATGAGCCGTCGGAGGCGGAAGAGATGGAGGAGGAGAGGGAGGCGAGTCCTACACCACTGAAGAGGGCTTCCTTTTTCGGGCTTCTGTCGTCACCTGTCTGCGGGAGAAGTATGGTATCCCTCTGGTTACACTATTTATGTCCCCTCTCCTGATAGTTCGCCGGAGCTTCTTTCGCCTAGTTGTTTATGCTTTTACTGGGTCCAGTTGAGGGTTGGTCTTAGGTTCCCCATTCCCTTATTCTATCAAGATGTGTGTAGGTTATTTAAGGTTCCTTTAAAACCAGCTAGCCCCAACTCCTTGCTAGTTTTGCCCTAATTTTTATGTACCATAGTTGGCCTGTTACCAGCCAAAATTTCTCCTTTTGTTTCCGATTGAAGAGGTCAGAGCCTGGCACTTTCCACTTCTTCCCTCGGCCGGGGGTTCGCTTCCTCCCTGCCCCTAGTACGCCTAAGTCCTGGTGGGGCAATTTCTTTTTTGTGCCCCCTCCCCTTTCTTGGTCCTTCCCCTGCAAGTGGGTTTCTGATCTACCTCCCGCCGATGTTGTATTTGGGAAGGATAGGCCGCTAGCCCTCGCAGATTTCTTCGAGAAGCTAAATGAGGACCCCTACAATATTCGGGGCCTCATAGACGAGAGGCTTCTGTGCCGCTTTGAGTTGAGTCCTATGGAGGTCCCCTTAGAGGAGCCCCTAAGATGAAGGAGGCCAGAAATGAGGCTCTGGAGAAGTATCAACAGACGGACAAGGAGAGGAAGAAATTGCAACAGGACTTCCTGGCTTTGTCCCAGGATCAGTCGGAGGCCTTGAGGCAGGCTACTGACCAGGCCTGCCTGGACTTTCCACATACTAAGGAGGGGAAGTAGTACCTGCCCTCGTATTTGGAGAGCCGCCTATTGGAGTACAAAAAGTCCGAGGATTTTCAAAGAGAGGTGGCTAGCATTGTGGGTCGTTCCTGAGGTATGGCTTTATGTCCTGCCAAGAACTGTTCGCAGCTCAGGGCTATCCAATAAAAGGGGCAGATCTTTCCTTTCTGGATTATGAAGGGGTTTTGAAGAAGGCCCCGAATCCCTTTGCTCCCCTCCTCCACAGGCTGAATCTTCCCCTTTAATCTAGGTAACAAATTTTCCCGGTTCTCATCTCTTTTATTCGGAATTTTTGGGCTGATGAATGACATGGCCGGTAAAAATTCTTTTTAGGGAGGAGCTAGATCAATTGCTAAAGACGGTGATGGGAGAGATTCAAGCCCCGAAAGGAGGAGATGTGGAGGTCCTGACCGACGAGCCTTTTGCCACAGATTTAGCCCCTCTAGCCGAGCCCTGCTGATGTTGTTCCCCCTTCCCCTAAGCCGGAAGCTTTGGGAGAGCCTGAGAAGACCCTGCCTCTGGGGAAGGATGATTGGTTGTACACCCCTCTCCCCCGAGACATTTATATTTCTGCTATCCTTGCCCCCATGATGCATGGGGATGAAATAATTTGTACTTTTTTTTTTTGTTTTGAATGTTGTTACTGTTCTCACTCCTCGGGTCGGTTTGGCTGAAGGGGTCTATTATGATATGATTTTGCTTTCCTTCATATTGAGTTTCTCTGCGGCTTTGATGATTGGAGGTTAGCTGCCCCATGCATGTTTTTACTGATTCCTGAAAAAGGAAGCAAATAATTCTGTTGGTAGCTTTGAGAATACCTAAAGTAAAGAGGTGATTCTCCTCCTCTCTATGAGGCAATAGGTAAGCCTTGTAGGCAACCTTACAGTAGTCCTACTTAAGGCTAGGTGGTGATGTACGTGCGAGCTCCCACTTGTAGGCAGGGAGTGAAGAGACCCTTTAGGGGAAGGACTTTGTTATTTACTTGGGGGATTCCCGCTTTAGGAGGGGGCCCTGCTTACATGAGGGGAATCATGCAAAGAATTTGAGATTATGTATGTTCCATGGGTGAGGGAGAGGGTGTCCGTCCGCGTCCTCCAGTTCGTATACTCCATTGCCCAAAATTCCCTAACTCTGTAGGGTCCTTCCCATGTTGGGTCTAGCTTACCCACTCGTTTTGATGCTTCTACTTTTCGAGCACCAAGTCTCCAACTTGGAACCCGCTAGGCTTAACCCGCCGATTATAGGCATTGATCATTATGCTCTTGTATCTTTGCATTTGAAGGAAGGCTTTTTTCCCTGAGTTCCTCGATGAAATCGAGATTCTCGTTAAGTAGATTATTTTTGTTGTCTTTTGAACGACACATTATCCGATGGGAAGGCATGCCCACCTCAACCGATATTACAACATTAGTCATGTATACTAGGAAAAATGGGCTTTCGCTCGTAAAATTTCTAGGCGTGGTTCGATAGGCCCAGAGGACACTGGTAAGTTCTTCAGTCCGGTTGGCCCCGGCTCTATCGAGCCTTATCTTGATACCTTGTAGGAGGGTGCGGTTGGTGACCTCTACCTGGCCATTGGGTTGAGGATGAGCCACAGTGGTGAACCTTTGTTTGATACCGCACTATATATAGAAGAATTAATTTGAATAATTTAATAAAACATTGACATTTCCTGAACAAAGAGCATACAATAAATTTGGTGCAAGTTGAGAGCATAAATTCGTGTATTACAGTGCTAAGAAAATGTTACTTGAGCCAGCCAAGTACGCCGGTATTTATATAGGAAGAGCCATAGTTGGGAATGACTTTTTATTGACCCGGACTATAGGAGGATCAAGTACTGGCCTCCCCTAGACTTCTGCAGCCTTCGGACTCCTTAGAAGTAGGAGGGCAATTGGATGGGTCTTGCGCATATAAGGATAAGGTTGGGGCTATTCTTATCCGAACTTCTTGATGAGCCTGAGCCTCTACCTAGGGCCTCCTTGGTGGGGCTACATCTTTCGCCTGGGCTGGGCCTCTCCTTCGCTTGGGGGAGGCCAAACTAGTCCTTCCTTGGGCTGGGCCGGTGCCCCTTTTGGGCTCCTTCAAGAATGTGCGGCTTTTGTGTGGGGCTTCGATATCCTTCCTGGGCCTCCTAGGGACCTCCTTGCGCTTTTAGACCTTGCTCTTGGGCCAACCAATTTAGCAGATGTCATCTATCACGGTTAAACAAAATCGATGTGAAAACTTAAGTTTTAACTGCGGTTAATCAACATTCTATGGGAGTGTTTGTGCGAGCTTTGGAAAAGCACTTTTCAACTTCTGGATGTTGAAAAGCATTTTTGAGGTGTTTGGGATGCCAACTTTTGCTTCTGAAACTGCTACGAAAAGCACTTTTAAGCCAAAAGTTGGAAGCACCTTGGGGGATGCCGATGATCGTAAGCTATGTCCTCCATCACGATGTCGAAAAGGCGCTCCAATCCTTATGGATAAATAGATGGAACCACTCTTTCGCCAAGCCGCTTCTACTAGCAGCTCTTTCCTCTCAAGTCTTGGAGGACTGAATAACATAATTTTGCTCTAGATGCTTTGGCTTTTTTGTAATTATATTCAATTTTCTTTTAGACTACTTTACCCTCATTATAATAATTTCAATTTGATTTTACCCTTTTTAATTTATTTAAAAAATTGCTCATCTAAAGTTGACGTTAGAATTTTTAAATAATTTGAATAGTTTATCACTAACAAAATTTATAATTTCACATATTTAATATTTAATATTTTTTATATTTTATTTTCTATATTATATGATATTATTCCTAAATCATAAAAAAATATAAATTAAATTGCTATGATTAATTATAAAGAATAATTTTCTTGTCAATGGTGCAAGTTTATTTATTGTGAATGAATGAAAAATTATATTATATAATGGGAACATTATTAAATTAAACATCTAATTTTTCTATTAGTATTGAATATTTTAATAATATAAATGATAATCATTTTGTAAAGAATTAAATATGAAATATACTAATTAAAATAAAATTAATTATTTTTTACGAAAAGTATTTATTATAAACAAAAGATAAGTGCAAATATTAAGCAAAAATAGCATCTTTTTAATACATAGGGACAAAATGGTCTTTAATCAATTAAACTTGTTTTAGAAGTATTTTTTCCCCAAACACTACCCGGTTTAGCTTTTATCTACTTTTCACTTTTTTTTTACAAACATTGCCCACTTTTCTCTGCTACAACTTTCAATTTTTTCTACGGAAATCACTTCTTTAAAAGTAGAAGCTCTCTCAAACACTCCCAATATGGTTTTAGCTATAGAATATTTACGACAATTTTAACCTACATAAAAAAATATTTACCACAGTTTTTAGCAATCGTAAATATTTGGGCCTCGCTTGCGACAACGGTTAATAGCCATGGCAAATAGTATTTGCTACATTTTTTTTTACTTTTAATCAGGATAATTATCTATAGTGAAAGCCATATTCTTGAAATAAAAATGTAATGGGATAGTTGATTTGATGTGTAGGTAAAAAAAATTAAAAATTGATGAATATAGTTGATGTTGGAAAAAGTGTATAACAATCGTAGTAATCATTTGAAATATCAATCAGATTTTTATAAGACAGTTTTGAAACGAAAACACAAGAAAGCACGTTGGAACCAAATGATAAACTAACAATTAGATATGTTGTTTAACAGTAAAACAAAGGAAAAATTACAACGAGATTGTATCGTAACAATTTTCGGTCCAAGAATTTCACTAAACTGAATCACAGATATAATACGTTTGTCTTAAAAAAATTATACGTCTCGTTAAGAATGTACACACGGGTACCACATAACTTCTTTCAGAATAAGACAGTTTTCGTTCTAGCGGTATGCACTTTACCGTAGAACACCTCGAAACAACACTAGGTAGCTTTATGAAAAACTTGAGCTCAAAGCTCGGAATTTTAGGAGAACAAATCGAAGTTTCTAGAGAGAAAACCGAGAGTGAGAGAGAGGAGAATTCGAGAGAGGTTGAGAGAATGTTTCCTCTTCGTTCGTTTTCGTTCGTCTATGCTTGAAGTGAGCCTATGCAGCCTTTTATAGACAAGGCTTTCAGCGGTTTCAACATCTGCATTAATCACCATCATTAGTGCAGCATTCAACCACCATTAAGACCGAAATAATTAGTCATTAATGACATTAAAATAGTTTTAGAAATAGGTTTAAAAACTATTAAACACGATTAAAACCAGGTTTGAATTCAGCCATTAAGTAGCCGTAAACAACATTAAAAATAGTATAAATGACCATTAATATAGTCAAAGAAAAACCGACAAAAAACGGTCAAATTCAGGTTTGAAAACCTGAGTCTAAATACTGTTTTAAAAGCAATTAAAACACGATTTTGACTGACTAATTTTGAAAACCAATTTTTGTTTTAATCCAAATAAAACCCCAAATATTTTTGCTGCAAAACGATAGATCCTGAGATTGAGACATTCGTTCTAGTCTCCATAACACTTCAAATATAACTTGAACCTTGAACTTAATATGATGAGTTTAAGTTATCCTTAAAATTTCAATGTGGGACAACTTTGAGTGTAAAAATACTCACCCCATATACACCTTAGATCCTTATCAAGCTCCACACTTTTCCATCATATTCCTATATGGGACAAGCATAATTCTTCTATTTCTTTCACCATCTAATCTATGAATTTAATATATAATTGAACTCATATTTTAAAATATTTATTTTTACAAAGTAACATTAAAATGTCAATTATAACGGTTGATCCAATAAGGTTTTTTTAAAGTGGTGAAATTTACAAGGAATATAATTTGAAAAATTCTATGAATCAATTTCCTGTCGGAAACAGTATTTTATGAGATAAGATGAGATTACAAATATTTCAGAAATAAGCACAACCTCATCCTTTCAATTTGCTTTGCTTAATGGACCTTTTTGCCATCAATATATTTTTTTTTTCCAGTCAACAAAATTAATTTGAATGGTGAGGTTAAGGTCTTACAAACTCATGATTCTGAATGCGAGTTCCATGAATATAGGTTGACAGTCTACTTTTAATAGTAGTGTGTTGTTTCTTTATTTATTTTGAATATGCTAATTAATTCAGAAATATTGATATATTAAGTTAGTATTTGAGTTAAATGTATTGATATAATAATAAGAATATCAGAAAAAAAAAGTTTTAGTTATCAACTTGGGTTAGGACATGTCCATAGAACTATAGATAAATTAGAAGAATATTTACAAATTACCCACCGACAGAATTTTTACATTGACAGTGGGGATCGAGTCACAACTATATAGATTGCTTAGAATTACCCAGTAAATACAACTTTTATATTGGCATATGAACCTACAAGTACATATAAGTAGGTTAGAAGGGTACCTACAAATTACTCTTCAACGTATTTTTCATATGACAAGGGAACCGAACCTATAATTATAGATCGCTTAGAAGGTACTTACAAATTATTTACCGACATAGTTTTTATATTAGCATAGACTCAAAGTTCTTTAATTAAAAGTGACTTGTCATATTAATAGAAAAAATTAAACCCATAATTATTTAATTGAAAGCAATCCACTTTTATCGACGAGGCAACAACAGTTGGCTCAAGGATTGTTTGTAAAAATTTATGCTTCTTCAAAAGTGCTTAATTTAAAAAAAAAAAAATTGACAAGTGACTAAGATGTGAAATTGGCAGTTTTTGCAAGTAATAGTCCTAAGTAGAAACATAATTTGATGTGCAAGTCTTTGGTAAAAAAAATTGGTATATTACCAATTTTTTTTTTTTATTCATTACTTTGTGCTATTATGATTACGGCATAACAAATATTGATTGACTGACTGCTGATATATTACCAATTTATATGTGAAACTACCCAACTACCTTGGTATATTGGTAGATTTTCGTCATTATTCGGATGGAGTATTTTCGAAATCTACAAAAAATAATTAGTGCATAAAAGTTATAATATTTTAATTTATTTACAAAAATAACTTAAGCTGCGGCAAGCATCTTCTCGCACTAGAAAAAATATTAATATTAGCTACATTTTTAATGACAATGACTAAAAATCGTGATAAATAACTATTATTAATTATGGTTAAATAAAAATCGATGCAAAAATTAGTTATTACACCATTCAAAACTTATTCGTCATGGCTTTTAACCGTGGTAAAAACATTCGTCATGGCTTTTATTAACCATGACAATTAGTCATGGTTAAATGTCATATTTTTTATAATGTCACCAATTTAGAGTTTTTAGCTTATTTTAAGAATTAAAAATTGTAATTGTCCAAACACCTTTATTTAATTTGATTTAAACTATAATTTTAAAAAAATACTTAATTTAAGTTTTCGCAAAATTCCCTTATTAAATTAAAATGAGTAATTATTCTATTTCTCACTCTCACATCACACTATATATATAAGCGCGAAAGAGAAACAAAAAAGGTGTCTTGCTTCTTGTAAACGTCATTCTCTGGCTTTTCCTCCTTTTTGTCTCCCCTTCTCTCCTCTCTTCTTGCTCAGTACATACACTACTTTCAGCTCCAAAATTTTCCAAATTATTGCCTGTTGTATTGTAAATTCTACTTGCAGCCGTGTATAGCGTTGCATTGCTCTGAGCATGGAGCGAAAGCATGGGTTTTTCTCGGCTCTGAAGCAGGAAGTGGTTCGGGGAATGTCGCCGGGTCGTTCGAGGAGGGGTCGGAGCCAGTCTCCGTCAGGTTCGGGCCTGCTCCGGCGGAGGAGAGGGAGCAGCTTGGGCCAGCCTGAAATGTTCATAGCGAGATCGGGGAGTTTGAGGCCCGGGTTGGAGACCCTCTCGCCTTTAAGGGAGGGCCCGGATCCGAATGGTTCGGATTCGGGGGACCCGCGGAGCGACAGGTGGCCGCACTGGCTTTGTCGGGCTCCTTCCGGTTCAACTGCCGGCCCGGATTATTCCGGGTCCGATCTGAGGTTGCTCCTCGGGGTACTGGGTGCGCCCCTCGCCCCTGTGCACGTTAGCAACAATGACCCTTTGCCTCACCTCTGTATCAAAGACACTCCCATTGTAAGTAGCCTTTCTCTGTGTTATTCTTACCATTTCTGTCTTCAATTTATTACTCTGTTAGTAGCACAGAACACTTCAATTCCTTTTGTTAGTTCATTCTTGTTTTTGGAACTTTTGCTGTTTTGATAATAAGGTAAATTGTGAATTAATAAAGTGTTTTTCTTCTGTGGCACTGTTTCTTTCTGGCTTTCATGTATGTTAACTTTGTAATTCCATACAATTGAAAAATATTCCCCCCGAAGTGTTCATTTGCTGCTTTATTTTTGGTGAAATTGGTGAAAGATTCTTAATTATTTGAGGTAAGTAATAGAGTATTCTTGAATCTATAGTTGTGGCTCTTCTGCTATATATAAATGATTGCTGTTGAAGAGGAAAAGAAGTAGGAACATCGAGATAAAAAAGATGGATAGAATGATGTTATCAGGATTTAGACTGTTGACCAGAAATTTCCTGGTTGGTAGTTAATGTTCATTAACTCTTCAAGACCAGGAAAAAGAAATGATAATTGATAGATTGTGTTTGCACATGGTGGTGGTCCTTGTTTTGAAGTTCTGTCATTTTCGAGCTGTTCAGTGTTCTTAGATGATATGTTAATACTTGTGGAATCGTTATCCAGGAGACCTCGTCGGCCCAGTACATATTGCAGCAGTATTTGGCAGCATCTGGAGGGCAGAAGCTTCAAAACTCAATTCAGAATGCTTATGCAATGGGAAAGGTGAAAATGTTGGCATCTGATATAGAAACGGCGACAAGGGTCATAAAGAGCAGAAATTCGGCGAAAGCGGCTGAGTCGGGAGGATTCGTGCTCTGGCAAATGAATCCCGACATGTGGTATGTGGAGCTTGCACTTGGCGGCAGCAAGGTTCGTGCTGGTTGCAATGGAAATCTTGTGTGGCGGCATACACCCTGGCTTGGTGCGCATGCGGCCAAAGGGCCAGTTAGACCTCTGCGTCGGGCCCTCCAGGTAAACTCGCGTGTTTACTGACAAATGCATGTTTTTTGATCATTTGATGTTAGCTTTGCTTATGAGCTCTGTGAGATGACCTGCCTTTGAATTGTAGGGTCTTGATCCAAGGACAACAGCAAACATGTTTGCCAACTCAAGATGCACGGGAGAGAAAAAAATCAATGGAGAGGATTGCTTCATTCTCAAACTTTGCGCTGATCCTCATACGCTGAAAGCTAGGAGCGAAGGACCTGCAGAGATCATAAGGCATGTTTTGTTTGGCTACTTCAGCCAGAAGACAGGGCTTCTTGTGCATTTAGAAGACTCCCATTTGACCCGTATCCAGACCAATGGGGGCGATGCTGTATATTGGGAGACTACAATCAATTCATTTCTCGATGATTACAGACCTGTTGAGGGGATCATGATTGCTCACTCGGGCCGATCTGTGGTTACCCTTTTCAGGTTTGGGGAAACAGCAATGAGCCACACCAAGACTAGAATGGAAGAAGAATGGACGATTGAGGAAGTAGCATTCAATGTTCCCGGTTTATCCATAGACTGTTTCATACCTCCTGCTGAACTAAGATTTGCTTCCATTAGCGAAACATGTGAGCTTCCTCAAGAAGATAGGGTAAAAACTGCTGTGGCAGCAGCTGCAGCCGCAGCTTATAGAGCCAAGGTTGCCGCGCTAGGCAGATCCCATGACGGCAATGTCAACAATATTGTAGTGAAAATGAACATATAAGGGAAGCGGCAGGCAGATCTCCCCCCATGTTCAGCAATTATCAGGCTACTTCCATGGTACAGACCGACAAGCTCAGGTAAGTAGTAACTTGGCAATCCATCTGAATCGAGGAACGCTCGTCTACTTCAATCTGTATATACACTTGCGACGAGTCTTTAGCTCTCTCTGTTCATAGTTCCATAAGGGATTCAGTTTTTTCCAGCGGAAAACGCTGATGGAACTTTGTAATACCAAAAATATGTATTTCCCTCTCTTGATCATGTAAAATTCGAATGGTAATTCGTGCTGAAATTAGAGCATCTTCAAGTTAAAATTGATTGAATTTTCTTGGTCATTCATCAAATTTTCAGTTTCCATAAATGTATTGCTATGTGAATGAAGAATTAACAGTGGAATCTTGCTAAGTGATTGTGGTGAAGCGTGGTGTCTGGCTATGATTATGGCAATGAGAGCTTGTGCAGAAAGTGGTGGAGCAATTTGATCATTCATTTCTTGTGTCCCAGCAAAATAATCATCTCTGATTTAATTAATTAGCAAAGATTAATTATTATTGCTGAAGTTCATGGCTCTGCTGTGGCTGACCATCCCACTTACTTGCTTTAGGTTCTTTTCTATTAAAGGATAATTACATTTACACCCTCTAATTTACGAGTTGTTTATACAAGTTAGTCCTATCTTTTGAATAATTACACATATACCCATTAGAAACATTAACATCATTTACACAAATTACTTCTGTTTTTCAGAATATTTACTTGTACCCTGCAAAAATGTCAATATTACTACACAAAGTACCCTTGATTTTTGGCGGTTATGAATAGTTTATGTAATTAAGCAAAAGATAGGGGTGGTTTGTATGAACAGACTAAAGATTAGGGGTATAAATATAATTATCTCTTTTATTAAATAATTATGTGCGCATAAATATGTTGAACAAGAAAAACGAATGGGATGGGGCAAGACTAAAGCATGAATCATGATAACCGGAGAGTGTCATCTGGAATTATTTTGCAATATAATATATGATATATTATATAGACATAATATGTTGGAAGAACAAAGCATGAACCATCATAACGATGATAAGTCTTAGGGGCAAACTATAAATCACGATAAGCATTTTAGTTGCAATATAATGTTTATTATTTGACTGTCGTCTTAGATTGCATTTTAATTTTATTGGATGGGGACAAGACGAATACTTTTCCATTTTATCATGAAATATCTAGGATAATGTTTTTAAAATCAGATCGAAAATTGAATTGATCAAGTTATTGGGTCACTGGTCTGACCGATCGGACCAGATTAAAAAAATCGATTGACTCGAGTCTTATTATATACATATATAGATGTAGCATATCTATATATCAATAGATTAAATATATAAATTATAAAAATATTTTTATAAAATGATACAATTTATAAATGAATACAATCTATAATTTATCAATAAAAAATCGATAAATCTCTTCGAAGAAGTAAATAAAATTAAAATTGAAAACCCCCAAATACATTATATATATGAATTGATTAAATAAATGCAATTTATAAAAATATTTTATCAACCATTGCCTTTATATAATTCTTTAAAGAAAAATCCAAAAATGATAATCAACCATTGCCTCAAACTCCGGCATAAGACCCGCCCTATTCGGGAGGTTCTTCCCATACATCTATCTTCTCAATTGCCTTAAAATGATAATCACAACATATACGCATCCATATATATAATTGTATTTCAACCTATAAAAATAACAAAACTATAACAATTAAACATCATTTTATTTAACAAAAGGGTTCAGGTTGTTACCAAGTCAACCGACTCAAAAGATCAATGGTAGCCGTTCCAAATGACGCAATTCTACCCAATCAAGTGTGTATGCACGAATTGTGTCTAAGAGAGATTGAGAGTGTGTGGTTAATCAAAACTAGAACAAATAAAATGAAATGAAATGAAAACAACATGGAACATATATAAAATACCATATGGACAGGCTTTTGGAATGGTCTTTGTGGCGAAAAATTAGCCTTGAAATATGACCGTTCAAATGTAGCCATTACACTCATCCATTATTGGAACGGTCTTTGTAACACACGTATCTTCCGAACACAACCGTTCAAATTGGAACGATTTACGTAGTGGTTTTGTTAACTTACATTTTTCAACGGTTTTAAATACGCCCTTTGGCACGACCTTCATGCTTTTTCTGTGGCCGATCCAACTACAACATGACCGTTACACAAACCAAAGCACGTTTGCAATGGTGAACACTTTTGTACTGGTGTTTGTAACAGACACTGAATATAACATATTCGGTATGACTTTATAGGACAGATTTTGGAACGGTGTATATTCACAAGGCGATAAGCCGTTACAAAGTCAAACAAACATGTCAAACGCCGTAACAACCTGTAACAATCGAATTTTTGTAGCGGTCATACGCATAATTCAATTTAGGAAGCGCCTTTGTGTCTAATTTGTCGCTAAAAAAAATCCATTGAGTAAAAACCGTGACGCCAGCACAAATAAGCAAAAGCTTTATTGGCAAGATTCTAAAATAAATTAAGCATACTGGAATTTAGCTGGTGACTAAATTTCGATTATAATACATACAAAATTATAATTTGGAATCAGAAAACACCGTTTAAGCACAACACTCAAATTTTAAGCTAAAACTTCAATAAATAATAAAATATATTAAGTACTCCTTTGTTATACTATATTATATTATTTATACTTATTTATTATACTATAATAAATTGTGTGATCCCACCAACACTATAAAAATATGGGATTTGTAACAATCAGTTTGTAACAGCCATTGGAACAATTTTTGTAATAAATTTGGAATGAAAAGCATGTGCTACGTCATTTCGCTGGTGAATTAAAATTTGTAAATTTGTAACGGTGTAATAGTTACAAAGGCCTTTACAAAGGGTTGGTGTTCATAAAGCCGTTACAAATTTACGGCCAGTACAAATTGAAACATCTTTTGGTATGACCTATTTGAACTTGTAGCAACCATCCACATTTTAAGACTTCGCCGTACTAAATTATGCCCGACAACTGTTACAAATCGGTGTGACCGCATGACCGTTACAAGGACAGTCCTAAAGCCACAACCCTTCCAAAGTTTCAATGGTTTGTGGAACGGATTATGACAATTAGGGACGACTAGAAAATTAAGAGAGTATTCGTTTGAGTTTTCGTGCAGAAAACTATATGAAAATGTATTGCCAGAGAACTGGTCCAAAGGTCGTTCGAATAGGTACCGCTTTTGTTCGAAAGGAATGTATTGTTCCAAAGATCGTTGAAATATTCACTGAGTCTAACGACTATATTACAACGGATAATTATTCACAGCAAAAGTCGTTCCAAAAGCCGCTCCTATACATTAATTAGTCAGTCTAACGGTCATATTTAAACGGCTATATTTTGTAGACCACAAAGCCGTTCCAATAGCTGTTCCAAATGAATTTTCTATATATATGTGTTGCATGTTGTTTTCATTTCATTTGTTCTACAATTGATTAACCACACACACTCTCAATATCTCTGTGATTATTGTGCATATACACCTGCCAATGTAAGAATTGCGTCATTTTATGCCGTTGATCTATTGAGTTGGTTGTCCAGGTAACAACTTGAATCATTTTTTCTTAAATAAAATGCAATTTAATTATTATATATTTTTATATTTATAGGTTGAATCTATAATTATATATATGTATGTGTACATGTAGTGATCATTATGTTAAGACAATTGAGAAGATGGATGTATGAGAATAACCTCAATAGGGCAGGTCTTACGGTGGAGTTTGAGGATGATGTTAAGACTTTCACAGGAGAGGCTCATTGTCAGCATAGACATATAGATGGAGATAAGATTGGGTTCTCGTGTTCGAAGTGCAAAAACGAAAGGTTCAAAACACTTGACGAGGTCATTTTTGACTTATATATGCAAGGGTTTATGCTGGAATATTATAATTGGATTTCGCATGGCGAAGAACGGGTGCAGGAGTACTTTGATGCTCTGACCGCCCCTCCAGTACAAGAGGAGCAAACCCCAACTACTAAGGAGGTGTAGTTCCCATTAGGGTGATGAACACTACATGGGTTGGGTATAGAGGATGGTTTATGATGCAGCCGACCCCGCTTATTTTTCTTTTTACCACGAGGGTGTGCTGATAATGGTACGAGGACATGTCCTATTGATGCCAGCCCTAGTTCATGGTATGGGGGTGGGCCCTATATGTTAGGATTGTCAAACCGTTTTTTTGATGTAGTGCATGCTGCCGAACTAGCCGTTGTGGAGCGGTTGTATCCAATTTAGTTGGTGATGGTTGCTAGTTTGGTGAATATCAAGACCGAGGAAATTTTTTTCGAGTGAACATATGATCAACTATGCCAGTGGGTTGATCATATAATGCCCCGCGATCACTTTTCCCCCCGAATACTACAGTATGAAGAAATTGATAATTGACTTGGGTTTATCTATTGAGAAGATTGATGCATGTAAAAACGATTGTTTGCTATACTGGAAGGACGACATTGATCTAGACTACTGCAAGTTTTATGGAGAGGCTAGGAACAAGTTGACCAGGCAGTAGGACCCATACTGCTAGAAGTCCTTGTATGCCGTTCTTGGGTACCAGACATATCCCGACTTCGCATTGGAGCCCTATAATGTTACGCTAGATCTGTGCACAAATGGATTTGTGCCGCACGGGCAGTATGGTCAAACTTACTCATCTTGGCATGTTATACTTACAACTTACAATCTCCCGCCAGCAATGTGAATGAACTTTGAGTATATGTTCTTCATGATGGTGATCCCTGGCGCATCTAATTCGAAGCGTCTGATCAATGTTTGGTAGAATAGGTGACCGTCAAGCCAATTAATTGGATCTTCGTAAACTATTCTAGATGATCTTTTGCAATAATATGTTAATTTAAGAAATGTTCTTTGGCCATCTTCATCATATGCTTTAAAAATATATTTATATGAGCATTTGGTTGAAGCCCTTACATCAATTATGCTACGGGGTTGGCTCGCACATATAATGGCGACCATGAAACCAACTTCTATGGTTTGATCTAAAATATTAAGTCGATAAATCGGTCGAGACAGGGCATCAGCATTCCTTAAAGACTTGCACTAAGTGATGCGTTCATATGATAAATATCGAGTTTCATAGAAAGAGACGTATGGCGTCTGCGCACTTTAGTTGGTGCTTGATAAGGAGTTATCAAGTTCACTGAATTGACTCGCAGGAGTTTTCATATGGAAGTCCTATATGATATGTTGGTATGACTAGAACTCCTAGGCTACGATAGTGCACTAACTAGTCCTTGAACTTGAGGTTCTACAGTAACCTTGTGCATAGGATGGCTATGACTTGATTATGTCCAATGTGGTCTCAGGTTTCATCCTGGATTACTATACGGTCATGTTTCAGACATAGTTGAAGCATGCATGAAGGTTGATGAGTTCCAAGATAGGATCTACTACTTATCATGAGATGATAACGAACCTCCTATGTGCTCTACAGTATGCGTTCCTTGAAGCTTATGGCCATAGCTGTTGATCAAATAGGAGAAAGGGTTTTTCCTATATTGATAACTTAGAAGCATAACTTGTAAGGTTTATACATAGACATCAAAGTTGATAATGGGAACCGACAACTAATTCCATGCCCTAGACTTTGATCGGGAGGTTAGCGGCGGAGAGATTGTATCTGCATGGTACGCGTAGCTTACAAGTTCACGCAATAATTCACCTATTCTCTAGTGCCATGGACCATTGCTAGATGGCCACCCATGGTGACGGGTACCCTCCAATTAAGGAGTTAGTTGAGGGTGATTAATTATGATAAGATCTAATTAATCTAATGCAAGTAAGTTGCTAATTAAATTATATATGTGATACAAGCTCAAGTCTAACTGAATAGTGAACCTAAAGGGTCACACACAAATCCATGATGGAATTATTGGAATTAATTTATAGAATTAATTACGGAGAATAAATCAATTAAATTAAGGAGTTAAATTAATTGATTGAAATGATTTATGAAATCAATTCTGTTAGAATAGGTGACCGTGAAGCCAATCTGATTGGGCTAATGTAACCTATGTCTGGACAGTTTTAGTGTTTTAATAAATTGTAATGAATAAGAAAATGATATTCATTTGGCTCAATACTTTGTTTGTGTTCACTTACTGCTTTATATTAACTGTTCATAGGACAAGCAAAGCCCACAGACCGAAAATACATACTGGGAAATTGGGACTGCGCATTAGATGGTGGTTCATGAAATCAGTTTCTTCGGATCGGTCTGAAACACTCCAAGTCGAGGAATCTCGAGATAGGGTATCGGGAATCCATGTGAGACTTGCACTAAGTAATTGCGGTCATGTTTCATCGACAAGTGCTGAGGCTCGTCCATGAAATGTTAGTAGGTCAGCCAGCTAGGTGGTTGCTGACTGAGGTGACTCGTGGGAACCATCATATGGAAGACCTTGAGTAGGGTCAGTCAGTATGACGTGTATTCCCAGTTCCAAACAGTACGAATTGATCCTTGGACTTGAGGGATTACTGAGATCACCTGCACAGCGTGCCTGTATCTTAGGTATGGCAAAGGCTGCCAAGTCGAGTAACTCGATCGTCATATGCCCTATCTATTGCAGTCAAGATGTGTAGCGTGACAGTAGGTCCTAAGAGAGGATCCATCTCCTGTCAGAAGGCCATCGGTAATATCTCACTTTACTCTGAGGTTCGTCCCTGATAAATCTATGGCCACAGTAACTGAACAATGGGTAGGATCCCTATGACGTTTAGTGTGGACGAGGCAAGGCTTAAGTCAAGAATGGGTACCTACAGATCCATGCCCTAGACTCTAAGCAGTGAGATTGTAGATGGAAGGATAAACGTACTAAAGAGCCTAAATGGTCACACCATAAACATTCACCTAGTCTCTAGTGCCATGGACCATTGCTAGACGGCCACCCATGGTGACGGACGAATTCCTGTCATGAGATGATTAACCTAAAGAGTCACACACAATCCGCCCGCAACAAAGAGCCAAAATGGTCACACCATAAACATTCACCTAGTCTCTAGTGCCATGGACCGTTGCTAGATGGTCACCCATGGTGACGGACGAATTCCTGTCATGAGATAATTAACCTAAAGAGTCACGCACAATCCGCCCGCAACAAAGATATTTAATTTGGAATTGATTTAGAGAGGTTGAACAATTTAAATTAGATTTAATCGGTTCCCTTTCCTTTCTTGGGATGTTGATTCTTTTAATTAGATTAAAAGGAATTAAATAATAAATAGAAATTTATTGGAATAAATTAAGTGGGTTTAAAATAAATATTATTATTATTTATTTAAAAGCCCCATGGTTTATTTAAATAGGATTTAAATCCATCATAGTGATGGACAGATGAGATTAAAGAGGAGAGATCAAGGGCCTAGATTAGTTTGACTAATCAAGCCTAGTTTGACTATGACCTTGACTAGCTAGGTCAAAATCCTAGTCAAACCATACTTCTAAAGTTGGAGTTTGAAGAGGAATATGATTCCCCTTTTATAAATACTCCTAGGATGGAACTTTAGGAAGATGATCAACAAGTGCACACACACACACACACAAGGCACGATCGACTCTCTCCTCTCTCGTCCCATCCCCCATTTTCCCGAGAAAGGTTTTGGTTCCTTGTTTCATACAAGTGAACCCAAAAGAGGATTGATCACATTAACTAATAATGATTGGTTGATCCATCCTCTCTAAAATATACACTTGGTTTTTCGCTAGCACAAGGATCAAGATACATGGGCGGATTGCGTGTACGATTTAGAGGGTCTCTCATTCCAGATCTTGGTGCAAAATAGGGAATAACGCGAGTAACGGTTTGAAGACAAAACTACAACCAGGTAGGTTCCTTTTAATGTTGAGCCTTCGATTTCTTACCCTATGGCCTCCATGATATGTATGTTTTATTTAGTCATGAGATACACCGAATGCCTGGGAGGTTCAAGGGAACACCCCTTGAACGTGTTATTTATATATTTTGTACGAGCATGTTTTAAATTCATGTTTTACTTTATATCGCCCTTCCGCATTCGCGCATTCGCGGTCGCCCCAGCCTACCGCCTGCGCGCGCTAGGCATGCTGGCAGGGCGTGCGCGCACAGGCACCCCTTGCCTGCGCGTACGCCTGACTGTTGCCTTGCGCGCGCGGCCACAGGCTAGCCAACCTTTCGCCCGCGTCCGTCGGGCGCGCTGGTTGGGCGGCCGCGCACAACTCCCTTGCCTGTGCGTACTACATAGCTGCACTACCTTCCGCGCATGGCCGAGGCGTGCGGGCGCGCCTGACGAGTAGCTCGCGCACGCTGGGCGGGCAGCCGCACAAAGATTCCCCTGCCTGTGCGCACTGCCCTATTGGCATCCTTGCATGAGTGGCCGATAGGCCTACGCGTCTGCCTGTAGCACGCGCTGGACATGCTGGCAGGGTGCGCGCGCACGCAGGCTCCTCTGCCTATGCATGTGCACGCGGTCAGCAGCAAACGTGTTTGTTGCTTGCACGCGTTGTGCGCGCCTTGCCGCGCGGCCGCGCGCAGGCTCCACTGCCTACGCGCGCGGTCAACCGACGGCTGCCGCTGTCGTCGTTTTCTATTTTCGTCGATCTTTCTGCCTCGTTTTCTCCAAGAAACCAAGAAAATATTTCAAGAACAACAAGAAATCCATTATTCAAATTTTAAGTGCAAAATTTACGCAATGAATCCCATAGTTTACACCATGCTTTAAAACAAAAATAAAGCCACATAATTATGCATATACATGTATAGCACATAAAACCCTAGGCCTATACACCCAACTGGACTCTGATACCACTGTAACGTATACTTGATTGTCTCGGGAGGAAGTAGGAATGCTGCAGTGTGGAAATATAAAACAAGAAATGGAAACATGCTTAAAGAAACGGAATTTAAAGAGCTCGTTCAAAGGGTGTTCCCTTGAACCTCACAGGCGTTCGGTATATCTCATGAATAAAGGAAAGCATGTAGAATTCATGGTGGCCATAGGGTTGCAACAAAGAAGACTAAAACCGAGACTTACCCATTGTAGTCTCTCTTCGAATGGCTACATGCGTTGTTCCACGTTTTGCCACCGAGATCCCAAAACAGGAACCCTCTAAATCGTCCATGCAATTCACCGGATCTTGACTTTCCGTGCTAGCAAGAGATCAAGAAGAATAGGGAGGACACATCGACCTAGAGTAATGAATTAACGTGATCGGTTCGTCTAGTGTTCCCTTGTATAAAAGACAAGGAAACTAGGCTTTCTTGGGGTGAAGAGGAGAGGGGATGAGTTTGAGAGGAGAGGGATCAGCCGTGTGTGTGTGAGATGGTTGAGGCATTAGTGTGTGTGTGTATTTGAGTATTTATAGGAAAGGGGTTTTCCTACTCCTACTCAAACTCTTCTAAGAGGGGCACACTTTGACTAGGATTTGACCTAGTCAACTTAAGACTATGACTAAGTCAAACTTTAATCATGGCCTTCCATCTCATAAATCCTTCTAGAATCAATCTCATCCGTCCATCGCTTGATGGGCTTTATGGAATATTTTAAATTCTATTTAAAGTTGTCCATTGGACTCCTAATAAATATTAAATAAATATTTGAGCCCATTCCTCAACTCCATAAATCCTATTTATAAGTCAAGTATATTTAATCTAATTAAAGACTTGATACTCCAAGAAGAAAACCAATTTAATCCCATTAAATTGTTCGATCTCCCGGAATTAATTTCAAATTAATTCCTCTATCACCGGTGAATTGTGTGTGACTCTTTAGGTTCACCCTTAGGTAGACTTGGCCGAATTCCCACATCATATGATAGGAACTCGTCCGTCCCCATGGATGGTCACCTAGCAACGATCTATGGCACTAGAGACTAGGTGAATATCATGGCATGAACATTTTGGTTCTTGAGTACGTATGTCCTTCCGTCTACTACGTCACGACCTTAGTCTAGGGTATGGACTTTAGATCTCGATACCCATTCTTGACTTAGGCCTAGGCTCGTCAATACTAAACGTCACTGGGATCCCATCCCGCTGTTCAGTTACTGTGGCCACAGATTTATAGAGAACAAGTCTCAGAGTATATGTGAGATACTACCATCAATCGTTTGATAGGAGACAGATTCTATTTTAGGACCTACTGTCCATACTATACATCTTTGTTGTACTAGATAAGGCTTATAGCGACCACGTCTTTCGACTTGGTAGCCTGTTGCCAAAGCTAAGATACAGGCATGGTGTGTATGTGAACAAAGTAGTCCCTCAAGTCCGAGGACCAATCTCGTACTGTTGGAATCGGGAATTCAAGTCATACCGACCAACTCTACTCAAGGTTTCCCATGTGATGATTTCTGTGAGTCACCCCAGTCAGTCGCCACCAAGCTGTCGAACCCACTAGCATTGCATGGACGACCCTCTTCACTTGTCGATGAAAACGACTGCAATTATTTAGTGCAAGTCTCGAAGATCATCGATACCCAATCTCGAGGTCCTTCGACTTGGAGTATTTCAGACCGATCCACAGAAACTAATTTCATGACTTGCAAACCTATGCGCAGTCCAGTTTCTTGGATTAACCTTTCGGTCTGTTGGCTTTGGTTGTGCATTGAATAGTCACATAAATTAAAACAATAAGTGAACACAATCAAAGTATTAGTACCGTAACTGAATATCCCTTTCATTCAGAATGAACTTTATTTAAATACCTAATGTCAGAAATATGTTACATAAGCCCAACAAAATTGGCTTCACGGTCACCTATTCTAACATATCGCATATCAGCCAGAGGAAGTCATACCTCTCCCTGAAGTTGCTACCAACACCCAGACATACAACCTGCATGATCTTGATGGTATACAACTTTTTGTTGACCTTTCTATGGCACAACAACGGGAAGCAGGAATATCCCGAACACCCCATGATGACCCGGATATTGAAGAAGACGATGATGATATGTTTCGATGACTATGAGACTGATGCATACGACGCTTGGATATTTTAGTTTATATTATTTTATGAATATTTTAAATTATGTTGTAATGAAATATTTAAGTTCACGTTATTTTATGAATAGTTTTTTTTTAAAAAAAAAGGGTAAATTACATCTACCTCCCTTCAGGTTTGGTGTAATTACAAATACCCCCTCGTTGTTTGAAAAATTACAAGTACCCCCTGAGGTTTGTAACTGTCTAACAAATAACTCATTTTCATCCATTTTTATGGGTGAATTGGCCAAAATGTCCTTACGCATTTTATTTAAATTTTAAAATTCTTTGAATTTTTTGGACTACAATATGCAGGGAGAGGTTTTTAAAATTTTTTACACAGAGGAGGTAATAATGCAGTTTGCCTCGACTGATTTTTTTGTAGTTTAACTAAAGAATCAAGGGTAAAATGATCAATTTCAGGCCTTTGGTTGAAAATTACAAACCTCAGGGGGATATTTGTAATTTTTCAAACAACGAGGGGGTATTCGTAATTATGTCAAACCTTAGGGGAGGTAGATGTAATTTATCCTAAAAAAATTAAATTGGAATGGCCCTTAATAAAGCAAACCGTTATAGTAGTCGTTCCAACCACCTTTATAATTGGCGGGCTCCCAAAATGTCATTTAGTGCCAAACGAAATTATAGGGGGGAAATGAAATATTTTGGAAAGACCAAAGATACTGGTCGTTCCAAAAGCCGTTCCATGTTATTGTTTTGGCAAAAATTTCTAAATATATGAGCTGTCACCAAATTTTAAAATCTTGTTACTTGAGTAGTTCCAATAGCCGTTCCAAAAGTTTGCTACTAAAGCCACTACAATATGTGTTTCAATTTCCCACATTATGTTTCCAACTACGATATCTTACAATTCGTGCCCAGATTCATACCAAACTTAACTACATATAAGACTCTATTAATTCGATCATATCTAACGGTCTGATTTAAAATCACATGGCCTGATCCAATAATGCACTGGTCGAAAGAGTACTCACATGTTTCGGATACAGAAACTCGACATCCATGTACCAAATTAGACTAGAACGTCATCGAATGTATTCTTTTTTCGACTTTATCATACCTAACAGCGTGATCTAAATTTTGACAATCTAATTAAGTGATGCAGTATAATAATATAAGATGATAGTTACATCAGTGTAATACTAACAATTATAAATATGCAAACTTATTTCATATTGTGACCATATATCAATTTCAGTTCAAAATGTAAGCATTTTCCATTGTGTTATTCCACATATCATTCACTTTTATTCAACATTAACGTGTCTGGTACGGATTTTTAATAATTGTTATGGATTTTTCTTGGAAAATATTTTCTCATTTGCATCTCCCTTTGGAACGGCTTTTTATACGGTAAACCAAAATGGTGTCGTTTAGGACTAGAATGAATATTCTACATAAGCTTTGCAACTCCCTTTTGAATGGATTTATGTACGGAACCCAAAATGGGGTCGTTTTGGACTAGGATAAATATTCCATATAAGCTTTGTAGTTCCGTTTGGAATGGCTTTATATATGATAACACAAAACGATGCCATTTATGATAAATCTTCTATATAAGTTTTGAAATTTAGTTTGGAATGACCTTATTTACGATCTCAAGGTTTGTAACGAAAGGTTTGGAATGGCCGTTAAGCGGGTTGGAGTTTTGGAATTCATTTTGGAGCAGCCACGAAGCCGTTCCATTTTTTTTATATATATAAATAGGGCACTTAAAAGATTCCCCCCTCCCCCCTCCATCTATTCATCTTCTTCATCTCCCTCCCAAACCCCTCTCTGCACTCTCTCTCTCTCTCTCTCTCTCTCTCTCTCCATGTCGCGATCCACTACCACCTCTATTCGTCGCCTCCTCATCCTCATCCTCCACCACCCTCTCTCTCAAATCCACTACCACCACCTCTGTCTGCCGCCTCCACCACCCTCTCTCTCTCTCAAATCCACCACCACCACCTCTGGGTGCCCCCCTCACCCTCTCTCTCTCAAATCCACCACCACCACCACCACCACCCTCTCACTCTCTCTCTCTCTCTAATATGGTCTATAATATAGTTTATAATAGTTTATAATAATTTTTAATATATTATACTGAAAAATATTATTATAATAGATTTTATAAACATTACATTATTATATATATATTTATAATATATTACTGTTGTCATTTTAGGATAATTTAGAAAATAGGAAATTAGAATAATTCAAAAAAAAAATAGAAAAACTTTTTGGACTTAGTACACCTTTTAGGAAAATTTTTGGGCTTTAGTCTCATTTTAGGAAAAATGACAAGGATTTAGTGCACATTTTGTGAAAATTATGGAATTTAGTGCACATTTTAGTAATATACTTTAAGACAATATATTAGTTTACTACATAATATAATCAATATAATTTTATACATAATATAATACAATTAATAGTTTTTAATATTAAAATTTCACATTATATATAGATCTATGAAGACCGGAACCCCCTCCCCCCTTGGTCATGGTCGTGGTTGCGGTGGGGGCCGCTGAGTCCTGCTCTCGCCGTTGATGCGGAAGCACTCCCAGCACCACCAACCCCACCTCCAGAGCCAACATCTGTGCCACATACCCCACGAGGGGATCCCGCCACAGTGGGGACATCGGAAGCAGGGGCGAGCAGTTTACAGCCCCCGCTCTCCCCCCCCCCCCCCGCCCCTCGGCAGTGGGATTCACCACCACCACCACCACAACCAACAACATCAGTGCCACCACCTTCTAGCCATCACTATATCAGCCTCCGGGATGGGAGGTAAAGAAACAATTTTATTAATCTGTTTTCAATGCATTTTTCTATTTTTAATAATTATTTTTTTCAGGTCGAATCGAGATTTTCACAGCGCAATCGATGTTACTGTAAGCAACCATTATCCTCATCCTTGAGGATGTATATCGCAGAGCACGCTGGAGCACCAGCTCTTCTTATTTGACAATCTAAAGGTAAGAATTGTTATTTTTTTTATTTATATGTATAAATTTTTAAAATTTTTGCATTACGTTTGACAATTTTTTGTACTATATCAATTTGCAACTTACTTACTGGTGGGACTGCAATGAGGAATCAATGTTAAAGATCTTCAAGTAGCAGGCCAATAGGTTCCTGCAGAAGTGGTTCGCGGACGCCCGAGCACAATTGTCCTAGACAAGCAGATCTAGCAAAAACTACTGGAGTATTGAGTGAGCCCAGACTTCAACGCGACCTCGATGAAGAATAAGACCAATCGGGCGGCCAACCGGCAGTAGCAACAACAGTGTACCACGGGGGATCATCCCCCATTGGGATGGACAAAAAGAAGATGATAAGCATCTTCTTTTCTTTTTTTTTTTTGTTTTAAATTTTTTATAAGAATTAATTACCTACATATCTTTTCTAACTCTTGGACAGGACGCACAACTCGGACGCCCTGTCAAATAGATGGAGGTCTTCTCCAAGTTATACAAAAGGAATGAGGAGGGGGCAGTGGAGCGGCCCGAGGGCAGAGGATCACGGTAAAGCCGTTCCGTTAATTATAATTTTTTTTAAAATTGAAATTAATTTATTTATTTTCACTAATCACTTAATCCGTTGCGCAAGATACATTCCAAAGGATGATGGAGGAACAACATATCCTGCTAACGACTGATCAACAAGATCCTACATCATCTTGTCAAAACTCGGTAGCCCTGACTGAGCAGCAAAATGTGGATTGCGGCAGTGGGCGGCCGGAAGAGGGGCCGTGTATTCGATCTCAATTCTGAGGCCCACCACACCATTGCTGGACCATCACATCCCAACTGCTTGTCCACTACTTCATCATACTAGCCATTGCATCCCCAACGTCCAGACTTGGATGACCATCTCACGAGGATCGAGGAGTTGCTGGAGCGTTGGGTGACCACCGGAGCTCCCCTCCACCACTAACCATCCTAGCCTCCAGCTGATCCGTCGGCTCCCAACGCAGAGGCAAAAGACGGTGTTGGTGCTGCTGATGGGGAGCACGATCTGAATTAGGGTTGTTTTACTTTTTTATTTTTTTCAATTTGTATGTACATTATATAAACAAATTTTAAATACTGTTTGAATTTTGTAAATTATATTGGTACTATTTTTTTGCTAGATAATTTATAAAAGACTTCACATTTAACAAATTCAACAAAAAAAAATATAACTAAAAATTCAACAAAATATTATAAAAATGAATATTATAATAATTTAAATATAAATATTTTATTTAAAAAATATACTAAATTTGTAACGCCTTCTGTAACGGTTCTGGGAGGACACTTCATTAGCACACAACCTGGAAGCAATTCCTAAGACCGTTCCAATAAATTCAATATGCTATTACAAAAGCGGTCCAAGAATCGTAATGAAATAAGTTACAAACATTAGTATCTCACTTTTTGAAAACACATTACTAAAACACAAATAAAAACTACTATAATGGCCATTACAACATGTGTGAACAATTTGTATTACAAAAGGAGGTACAAACACCGCTACAAAAAAAGGATGACCGTTACAAAGATAGTTCAGGAGACCGTTCCAATAATGATAAACAATTTTTTTTGAAGGGGGAATTAGTAATTTTATTACGTCGGCAAATCAACCAAGAGAAAATCATGACAATGAGAGGGGGGATCCGGAAGACCTTCTTCAATGTCAAAAGCATTAAGAGGAAGCGAATGGGCAACACAATTCCCAATAGATGAATAAGATTAACAATTGTTCCCATAAAGGATGAGCACTTACTGGGATCCAAGAGTTGTTTGTGGAGGTTTGCACAATCCCCTTCAAATTTAACTTTGCGCCATTGACGACGAACTGTCAGTTCCACAACCGTTTTCGCAACCCAGGCTTTTGCAACTTCTGGAGTGAATGTTCTGTGAAGTCAAGAAACATACCACATGATACATTTCCCTTTAGAATTCTGAGCAATCACCCTAGCACTGAATTCTCCCGCGGCTTGGAAAATTGCAGCATCAGAATTAAGTTCAACAACACCAGATTCTAGGGGTTTTCACGCCAAAGGAACAGGAGTATTATCAAGGATTGGCTGAGTCGCCAAAGCACCTGCAAACTATTCGAGATAATCATGTGCAAAAGAAATCACCTGATCGGGATGAAGAGATTCGCCATTTGACCATTTCCATTGTGGTTCCACCAAATGCTCCAACGGATAATTAAAAATAGATCGAAATCCTGTGATTCCAATAGTTTATGTGCATTCAAAATCCAGTCTCGAGCATTAGAACACCGATTGGATACCACCACCCATCTCAAGTTAGACAAACATCAAACCATCCTACTAAAGTGACAATGTAAGAAAGTGTGGTAGCTTGTTTCGTTAGGTTCCTAATAGAGAGGGCAACACATATCAGAGTTAAGGAAACAGGGTTTGAAATTTGATCCTGTGAGGAGAGAATTGGAACAAAGACGCCAGATAAAGACCTTGACTTTATTAGGCACATTTGCATTTCAGAAACCAAGCCACCCAATTTTGTGGGACTGAGAATTCGAAATGGATGAACTAGGATCCTGACTCCGCCCAGAGTTGCAAATCAAAGGATAGACCGATCGAACTGAAAAAGTACCTAATTTAGTGAAGTGCCAAATTATATCATCCCTCAGCCCAGTTCTACATAGAGGGAAGGAAAGGATAGCCCGACTTTCTTGTGGTAGAAAGATGGATTCGACTAGCGGGGCATCCCAATCATTTCCAAGAACGTCCATGAGACTGTTGACTGTTGTAGGCGGAGGCAGTGGTCCTAGCTGGATACTGGGGCTAACGGAGGGCTCTCGGGGAATCCACAGATCAATCTAAATCCTCATAGTGCGGCCATCGCCGGTCCTCCATCGAAGACCTCTTTAGATAACCGATTTAGAGGAAAGAATACTATGCCATGCGAGTGAAGGTCGTGATCCCAGCTCTGCCTCAAGGATCTAATACTTTGGAAAGTAGCGAGCTCGCAAGAGTGGACTCACCAAGGATTTGGGGTGGTTAAGGATCCACCAAAACTGCTTAGCAAGCATGGCAATATTAAATGCAAATTTTCAAATTTCTCAATCTAAGTTCCCCAAACATTTTAGAAGTAGTCAAACGTGCCTAAGGGAGCCAGTGGATTTTCTTATCACCCTAGTTCCATCAAAAATTAGCTATCATACCTTTAAATTTCCCGAATAAGGCCTTCCGGAAGCCGGGTAACCCCCATGGCATAGGTCGGAATAGCCCGCACCACTGCCTTGATAAGCACTTCCTTTCTCATTTGGGAGAGTTGACGTTCATTCCAAGTGCTGAATTTTTACCAAATATGTTCCCTAAGAAAGTTGAAAACCTCCTTCTTGGAACACCCAACAACGGATAGAAGCCCTAAGTATTTCTCGTGTTTATCGGCACATTTAATTCCCAAGCCTGTCGAGATATCCTCTTTGAGGAACTAAAGACCACGACCGACTTATCAAAGTTAACATCCTATCCCGATGCTTTAGCAAAAACCTATAAGATAGATTGAATACAATGCATAGCTTTTAAAAAGGCTTGGCAGCAGATAAGTGTACTGACAGAAAAAAGGAGATGAGATATACTAAAGGGCACTTCAACAAGCCCGTACGCCTTGTAAGTTACTAGATGCGCTTTGGCCTTTGAGATCAACGAGGTAAGGTCATCCGTACAGAACAAGTAAAGGTAAGGCGAGAGTGGGTCATCTTGACATAGCCCGCGTTCCGGAAGTATGTGACCAAATTGTCTGCCACTGAGCATAATCGAATACGACAGAAGAGACACACAAGAGAATAAGATCAATGAAACGAGCATGAAAACCTAACTTAAATAGTACCTAACGGAGGAAGCTCCACTCAACTTTATCACATGCCTTGCTTTATCCAATCTGATAGCCATGTGTCCCGCATTGCCCCCATTCTTATTCTTAAGGAAATGGTTAATGTCAAAGGCAACTAGAATATTATCGGAAATAAGCCTATCAGGAAGAAATGCTGATTGGGTGGGGGAAATGATATGATCAAGAAAGGGCTTATGCCTATTAGCAATGCACTTAGTAGCAATCCGCATCACTACGTTAGGCTTTAATAAATTTTTGGTCCTGTAATTATAGCACTTTGAGATTATTATCCTTTATCTTTTTACGATTGCAAAATAGTCCTGTAATTTTTTGACATTTCACGATTTTTGTCCTTCCGGTGCCGGATTTTGCAAAATTTGTCGGAACAACTCATGTGCCCCTTGCGATTTTGGCATTTTTATCCTTTATCTTTCTAAGGGTTGCAAAAGAGTCTTGTAACTTTGTGACACTTCACAATTTTGGTCCTTCCAGTGACGGATTTTGCAAAAATTATCGAAATAAGTCATGCACCACGTCATTGTATTTTTTTAATTTTTCATCCATACTGGTAAAAGTGAACCTATTCAAACAAAAGCCCCAATTTAAATGAACCGTGGGAGGTGCACATGATATCTTCCGGTGACTTTTGCAAAATCGGACATCGGAAGGACCAAAATTGTGAAATGCAAAAAAAGTTACATGACTCGTTTGCAATGGAGAAATCGACACATAGTGAAATTGACCGAATGGAGAAATTGACGATAGAACTCATTTTGGAATGGTCGATATGAATTTATTTGATCTATATTTGGAGTGGCATTGTAACACATATAGTCATGATTGTATGTCATATGTATAAGTGCTAAATGTCATGATTCTCTCTCTAGGTTGAGAGCAGTCTCTTCCGTATAGAAGTTTGTTATCGTTGACTTTCCCTCCATGCACTTGTTAGAATAGGTGACCAGAAAGCCAATTGGATTGGCAGTTTTGGGACTATTCGTCAATCTTTATTAATACAATAATATCCTGATGAATAGAGTAAGTATTCATCACTGGCACTGTGTTTGTTGTGCTTACTACTAACGTTGAATGGCGTTTCAATGTCACAACAAATGCCCACAGACCAATTGGATAACCCATGTAGTTGGGCTGCGCATTGGATGGCGGCTATGAAACCAACTTCTGAGGGTTGGTCTGAAACATTCCAAGTCGAGGACCTCGAGACTGGGCATCGAGTGTCCTATTGAGACTTGGACTAAGTATTGCATTCACTGGGTGAGTGCCGAGTTTCATCGGCAACAGACGAAGGTCGTCTATGCAATTTTAGTGGGTTAGTTGACAAGGTGGTTGACTGACTGAAGTGACTTGCGGGAATAATCACATGGAAGCCTTGGAGGCTTGGTCGGTATGACTGGAATTCCCAGTCCCGATAGTACGGGATTAGTCCTCGGACTTGAGGAATTATGGCAGTCACGTGCATATGAAGACTGTATCTTGGATCTGGCGAGAGGTGATCATTCTGTAAGATGGTCATTATAAGCCTTGTCCAGTGCAGTTGGAGTATGTAGCGAGGATGGTGGATTCCAAGATAGGATCTGTCCCCTGTCAGTACATGAGGGTGATGTCTCCTATGCTCTTTGAGATGGTTTAGACTCTGAAAGTCTATGGCCATAGCAATTGATTGAGTAGGAAAGGGTTTCCTATGTCGATCGATAGAGTAAACGCATCTCGGGTATGAAGCATAGTTGCCTAGTCAAGGATGGGAACCGACGCCCAATTCCATACTCTAGACTAAGGTCGGGAGACGGTTGACAGTAGGACCGTACCCATACGGAATTGGCGCCTCAATGTTCACGGAAATATTCACCTAGTCTCTAATGCCATGGACCGTTGCTAGACGACCACCCATGGTGACGAGATCCTGTTGGACACGAGCCCAAGTCTAGCTGAGGGTGAACCTAAAGGGTCACACACAAATCACCGAGGAGGTGAAGGAATTGACTTGGAGTCAATTTCAGAGGATGATAAGTAATTGGACTACTTAAGGGATTGTCCATTGGATGGACGGGCCGATATTGTATCGGGCCTCGTTTAATCGGTAAATAGGATTTATTGATTAATATGGAAAGTTGAGATATTGGATCTTTTAATTGGATGAAAAGATCAACGAGAATTATTTAAGTGGGAATTAAATTAAATTGAATTTAATTTTTGGGTTCGTCGTAATTGGATTATGGTAGAACCCGGTTCGTTAAATTGACCCGAGAGGTGTGTTAATTCCATTTATGGAATAGGAAGAAGTTGGACTTCTTCCATAAATAAGCATGGCCGAAAATTACCACTTTGGAGGGAGCAAAAATCAGCCATGTTGGATGCTAGGTGTTAGTTGACTTATCTCTTTTGGTAAGAGACAAATCAACTCCAATCAATCCCTTCCCTTTTGGTATGATTTGATCATACCTTAAAAGTTGGTAGGCTTGATTGAAGAATTGATGGTGATTGAATGGGATGTATATAGACATCCTTGGATGAACCTAGACACATTCTAATAATCACATTAATTATGTATATATATGATATATTAACACCTATTGATAAAGAATTTCATTATTCATCTTTTTTTAGGAAAAAGATGAAAACTCTCCATACTCCCTCTCTGTGTCTACTCTCTAAATCCTCTTTGTTGCTTCTTTGATCGAGGATCAATTGAAGAACAAAGTAAGATCAAGAAGGAACAGTAATTTGATAGTGTAATCTCTTCTTTGATTTCATCTTCTAGATGTGTTTTTTCTAGCAAGAAAAAACGAGATCTCTCCCGGTGTGGTGTGGACTACGTTAGAGGGTCTCTAGGTTGGGACCTCGCGCGGACGGGCACTGGACGCCCACGTGCGCTGGGCGCGCGCGGACAGCTGTGTGGCCGGCCGAACGGCTGGGCCATTTTTCCGAAAAATTTGATTTTTTGGTATTGTGCATATTTTTTCTGAAATATTTAGTTTTAGTTGAGAATTATTCTTTCCTAAAATTAAATTGCCTAAGATTATTTTGAAAATGGTTCCAAACAAAAAAAAAATGTACATGGGTTGTACAAGGTTTCTAATATCCATTTTTAATAGCAATTTTTACATGTATTTTTCCGCATTTAATTATGTTATGGAATGATATTAGATATCATTTTTTTAATACATGGTTTGTATTATTTGGAGCATGATTATATTGGATGTGTAATTATGTTGTATTTTATTAATTGGATTAACAAGGGATGATCACGAAGCTCATAGACCTGTATATGATTTTAAATTCCTTTTGGGTGGGGCCTGCGTGCCTTTTGTTTTGGGACTATTATCTCCCACTTTCGCCTCATGATGTTAAGGCTAGTCTTTTTCCTTTTATTTATCATGTATTCCATTTCTCTTGTAATGAGAGTAGTTAGGAATTTTTTGGTGAGGTTTTATATTTTATGTATAATAAAGCAAGCCCACGGAGAAAAATGAGGCCTATGTTGGACGGAGGCCCAAGGTGAGACATCAAGGCGAAACAAGTAGAATACAAGGCCCATTGGCATGACATTGGGTTAATTTGTTGTAATAGTGTAGGACCACCCTAGACAGACCATAGACTCACTGCGGGCTCAGTGGGTCGCATAGGTTGGGCTCTGATCATCCAACAGGGGTATGCTAGATTTACTTGCATGCTATGCATTTATTTAAATGCTTTGTAATATTGGATATTTATGCATGCAAAAATATTAATGTGATGAGGTCTTAGTCAATAATTTTGAACTCTCACTTGGTTGGACCAAGTTAAAATATTAGGCCCATGATGGACTTGGATCAAAAATGGTTTTGATTTGTCCAAGCCTTCCATCCATAGCAATGTCGTGAGAAAGCTGCCGCTACCCAAGTGTGGTCTCACGAGTCGTGGCACATTTGAAATAGAGGAAAGTTACACCATTGTTGTGAACAAAGAGTACGCTCACTGTTTCCCTGTCTTACGAGTTGTGGGGGGCGACAGTTGAGGTATGATTTGGTTGATGGGTCGGGCCTAACATTGAGTAGCATGATTCGCTTGGAGTCCTCGGGATCATGTGAAGAGGTGAGGCAGAATATCTTGGGAATCTCATCGGTTAAGAATGGTATTGTATACCTCCCACGAGACGTTTTTCCATGTGAATCGTAAAAGTGGGGCATGGAGAATTGCGCTTGTGGATCCCAAGCCCACTAGGAAATGGTTACCCGAAACCCCATTTGAGAGTGATGGGCTTTCGTAGAAATAGTGGGAGGGGTTAATGACTAAAGGACCAAGTCTTAACTTGATCATAATATTGTTATAATCTACTGAATGTTTTCTGTTTAACTGTTGATGTTTAAGAATCCACTAACCCTTATACTTGAGACTAATAAGACTATGGAATGTATTACCACGCCTGGCTGTGAAATCTTAAGATGGTTTTAGATTTCAAAGAACCAGACTTATATTCTGGGTAAGGTTTTTCCTCAGACCTTGCCGGAAGGGTGATCGCCCAAAGAACGTTTGACGTTCAAGAAAAGGCTTGACGACAATTGGAAGGTCTGCAGCATTATACTGGCATCCATTGATAATGAGATGCAGAAGCAGTATGATAGGGTGAAGGATGTTGGCTCGATGATGTTTCGATTGTAGCAAGTCTATGCGGTCCCAGACCGGCATGTTAGATATGCTGCAATGAAGGCATTCTTCGGAGCGAAGACGATAGAAGGATCGTCCGTACAAGAGCATGGAGTGATGATGCTATCCCTTGTGAAAAAACTCAAAGACCTCCAAGCTGATCTCGAAAGAGAGATGTACATCGACGTGATCATTCAGTCTCTTCTCCCCCCACTCGACCTATTTATAGTCAACTAAAACATGAGTGGGCTTGAGAAAGACCTTCATGAGTTGATAAAAATATTGGTCCAGTACAAGGCAACGATTGAAAAATCTGCGCCGACGGTACTAGTGAGGAGGCTTTGACCTCTAAAGCGAAAGGCAAAGGTGCCGGATGCAGGAAGAGGAAGAAGGCTCAGACAATATCAACCGCTGCCAGCACTTTGAGTGCTCCTATTACACCACTGGGCGGGGGTAAAGGAAAGAGGAAAAGGGTTCGGTAGTCAGAGGTTCCGAATGATGTTTGCATTAACTGCGAGAAAAGGGACATTGGAAGAGGGAGTTTCCTAAAGCCCCTCTCCAATGAAGGTGACATTTGAATTGAGTATCAACATGATCACTTTTTCTGTTCTTTGGTATTGGATACCAGTCGTTCATAACCTGTGAATGGTTCACAAGTGATGATAAGGAATAGAAAGCTAAGACAGACGACCCTAAGGTCTAGCAATGACGAAACTATTGTTGCAAAGACTAAGGACTAGTTAGGCTTAGTAGTGATCATGTTAAGATTATGTCTGCGGGAATTATGTAACCTAGCATGATCAAAATATGTTTCATTTATTGTTGGACAATTTTAGATGCAATAGTTTGATCAATAAAATTACTTTATTTGACAAAGAATGGAGATTCTTGTCTACTAGGTTTGGTACATAAACACTTGACACTGTCCCATAATTGGATTATGAGAACTCAAAACAAATGACTAAAAATGGAATAATCAAGATAAACTTACGGATTTGGCATCCATGGCTAGTTCACTTTCCTTTTAAGTTAAGGATGAGGAAGTTGGAAGATCCAAAGAGTCTAGCAATAGATGATTTGGATTTGCTAGCTTGCAAATCTTCTCTGAGAAGGAAAAGACTAAAGAGCCATTTTGTTAGACAAAGTGGGATTGCCGATAGTCTATTGGATTGGATCCAAAGTGACTTCTATGGATTACTGAATACACAACACCAGAAGAGGGTTCACAAAGTCTAGGAACCTTTGGTAAGTTCGGGGAATTAGACTTGAAGTGGTGAACCAAACTGGTCTCCTTTCGATTAGATCGAGAGAGTGTGTATTTAGTGGGAGCGCCAAAACCCTATTGGATGAGATCTAAAAAGGATATTCGTAAGGTTACTGAATACACAAGACTAAAAGAGGATTCACAAGTATAATAACCTTTGGTAGGTTCGGGATATTAGACTTGGAGTGGTGAATCAATTTGGTTACCTTTCGATTAGATCGAGAGGACGTGTATTCAGTGGGAGTTCTCGAATATCCGAATGAGAATGGAATTCTCAATTAGTGAAATTCTTCTTGAATCGACCATGGTTGAATGGTCTCTGATAAAGGAGAAAACGGACCCTGTTGGACTTGGTTCGCTGGGTATTTCACTGAAGTTACCTTAGCCCATCTAGACATGGACTTAAAAGTTGCCAGGTTGAGAAATATGCACTTTCTTAAAGTCATGATCTAGTTACCATATTAGATATGGTTTGAAGAACCTGTATCCTACAAAGTTCTTGAGTATGTGGGATGGTCCTGCATACGTCAAGGGACTAGTAGGAAGACAGACTAGACTCGGTGTCTGGTTTGTGCAGGTCTAGTGCAAAATAATGCAAACATCAGGTTATTTCCTACTAACTATATTCCAGTCCTCCTAGGAACGACTAGAATACCTTAGATACCTGATGGGTACAGGTTTCTGGGTCCGACCGGTCAATTGGAGCATGATCCAAAGGACATATGGAAAAGCGATGTTGGACATCGAGATTGGATCAATGGCTTGGAGCCGCGGGATCTGTCTTGAAATTCAAACTGGGTTTGAGATTTTTATATAACTGGAATATTCATTTTGACGAAGCCATCCGATGTATAACTCGGTCAATAATGAGCATTGGTGTCAGTAGGAGTGTGGTAGTCTTCTGAGTGTTAAGTGTGTAACGTCTTATTCATTTGGAATGAAATTAAGATGTTAAAAAACACTAGAAACACGAGCATTGTTCACGCAATTCTCCATGAATAGGGCCAAGCTGTCCAAAACTTAGTCACTATTGATTAATGAGGAAGCTTAGATGTTTTGCATCCTCTACGTCTTTGCTGTACGCAGCATGGGTATGTTATTCGGTACACAGGGCCTGATGTTGTTTATGCATTGTACATAACAACGGATATCGAGTGTGTACCAACGAGGCAATAGACAGTAGTTGAGAGCAGTCTTTAAGACCTGAATAAGGATTAGAGAAGTGTTCTCGATGCACGGTTTATGGAGAGTTGATTCTAGACGGCTATAGTGATACTAGCTTCTAGAATCATGTGAATAATATTTAGTCTCAATTCTTATGTATGTTCGGACTTAATGGTGAGTGTGGTAGCTTGGAAAGGTTCCAAGCAGAATACCACGATATTTCATCATGAAGGTCAAATATATGCCAACTTTGGAAGTTGTTTCTGTAAAGTGGTTTGGATGAAAATAGCACCCATTGGATGGATGTAGTGCCTAGCACGGCCGAGCCAGTAGTTGCCTTGAGGTTGACAACTAGGCTATGGCAAAAGCCTTTTGGGCCCGAGATCTCATCACAAGATCCATGGAAAATTCTTAGACAGCCACCATCGACAGGTAGTGAGGTAGGAAGAGGCGAGATACGGTTGGACCGTATTACCTCGGCAGAAAAATAAAGTAGACCTGCGAGACTGAGCCGGTATCGCAGATTACTCATTCTCAAAAGGTTCTGAGTTACATGGGTAATTGGCTTTGAGGTTAAGTGGGAGATTGTTAGAATAGGTGACCAGAAAGCCAATTGGATTGGCGGTTTTGGAAACTATTCGTCAATCTTTATTAATACAATATTATCCTGATGAATAGAGTAAGTATTCATCACTGGCACTGTGTTTGTTGTGCTTACTACTAACGTTGAACGGCGTGTCAACGTCACAACAAATGCCCACAGACCAATTGGATAACCCATGTAGTTGGGCTGCACATTGGATGGCGGCTATGAAACCAACTTCTGAGGGTTGGTCTGAAACATTCCAAGTCGAGGACCTCGAGACTGGGCATCGAGTGTCCTATTGAGACTTGCACTAAGTATGGCATTCACTAGGTGAGTGCCAAGTTTTATCGGCAACAGACGAAGGTCGTCTATGCAATTTTAGTGGGTTAGTTGACAAGGTGGTCGACTGACTGAAGTGACTCGCGGGAATCATCATATGGAAGCCTTGGAGGCTTGGTCGGTATGATTGGAATTCCCGGTTCAGGTAGTACGGGATTAGTACTCGGACTTGAGGAATCATGGCAGTCACGTGCATATGAAGACTGTATCTTGGATCTGGCGAGAGGTGATCATTCAGTAAGATGGTTATTATAAGCCTTGTCCAGTGCAGTTGGAGAATATAGCGAGGACGGTGGATTCCAAGATAGGATCTGTCCCCTGTCAGTACATGACGGTGATGTCTCTTATGCACTTTGAGATGGTTTAGACTCTGAAAGTCTATGGTCATAGCAATTGATTGAGTAGGAAAGGGTTTCCTATGTCGATCGATAGAGTAAACGCATCTCGGGTATGAAGCATAGTTGCCTAGTCAAGGATGGGAACCGACGCTCAATTCCATACCCTAGACTAAGGCCGGGAGACGGTCGATAGTAGGACCATACCCGTACGGAATCGGCGCCTAAATGTTCACGCCAACATTCACCTAGTCTCTAGTGTCATGGATCATTGCTAGACAGCCAAGCATGGTGACGGGTTCCTGTTGGACACGAGCCCAAGTCTAGCTGTGGGTGAACCTAAAGGGTCACACACAAATCACCAAGGAGGTGAAGGAATTGACTTGGAGTCAATTTTAGAGGATGATAAGTAATTGGATTACTTAAGGGATTGTCCATTGGATGGACGGGCCGATATTGTATCGGGCCCTCGTTTATTCGGTAAATAGGATTTATTGATTAATATGGAAAGTTGAGATATTGGATGTTTTAATTGGATTAAAACAATCAACGGGAATTATTTAAGTGGACATTAAATTAAATTAGATTTAATTTTTGGGTTCGTCGTAATTGGATTATGGTAGAACCCGGTCCGTTAAATTTTGACCCGAAAGGTGTGTTAATTCCATTTATGGAATAGGAAGAAGTTGGACTTCTTCCCTAAATAAGCATGGCCGAAAATTGCCACCTTGGAGGGAGCAAAAATCAACCATGTTGGATGCTAGGTGTTAGTTGACTTGTCTCTTTTGGTAAGAGACAAATCAACTCCAATCAAGCCCTTCCCTTTTGGTATGATTTGATCATACCTTAAAAGTTGGTAGGTTTGATTGAAGAATTGATGGTGATTGATTGGATGTATCTAGACATCCTTGGATGAACCTAGACACATTCCAATAATCACATTAATTATGTATATATATGGTATACTAACACCTATTGATAAAGATTTTCATTATTCATCTTTTTCTAGGAAAAAGATGAAAACTCTCCATACTCTCTCTCTCTCTCTCTCTCTCTCTCTCTCTCTCTCTCTACTCTCTAAATCCTCTTTGTTGCTTTTTTGATCTAGGATCAATTGAAGAACAAAGTAAGATCAAGAAGGAACAATAATTTGATAGTGTAATCTCTTCTTTGATTTCATCCTCTAGATCCGTTTTTTTTCTAGCAAGAAAAACGAGATCTCTCTCGGTGTGGTGTGGACTACGTTAGAGGGTCTCTACGTTGGGACCTCGCGTGGACGAACGTCGGGAGGAATCAAAGCGTATAGCCGATCAAAATACAAAATCGAGAAAGGTATTCCGATTTATATTTATGCTCTCGGTTTCTTCTTTATTCTATAGCCACAAACGCTTATTTATTTTATATATGTTTATATTCTGGGTTTATACACCGATAGTCCGGGAACGTTCAAGGGAACACCCCTTGAATGCGATTTAAATTCTTTTATTCGGCAAGTTCTTATCTCCGCCGCATTCCCGGGCCGATCCGCTCTCCTTCAGCACTTGCATGTTTCCTTCTCTTTTTACGCACTTTCCTTCTCTAAATTATTTCCTTCCTTTTCTCAGACTTGGCTGCTCCGATCATCACCTCCGTATAGAACTCGCGCCCGTGTCCACCTGTTGGCAGGAGTTCCATCAACGTTTATACGCCTGGCTAATTCCACCGGTGTCCCTCTTGCCAGTTTCTTTGCCTTTTCACTTATACTATTTAGGGTTTCGTTGAGCTTACCTCCAACCAGGAATTCCCTTGTTCTTCGAATTCGTGTTCTTTGCAGGATGTGACTTTCCTGTGAAGATTTTGTGTTCATCCTTTGGGTGTCATAGCCCACCGTGTCTGTAAGAAAATGAAGCTTAGAGTCAACGCAACCATGAAAGAACAAGAGAGATAATATCTTGATAATTCTTGAAGTAAAAAAGAGTATTTAAAGCAGTCAGCTTACAGGTATTTAAAGAAAGTGAAATAGCGGTTAATTAACCGCTTAACTAAAGCTGAACCTCCTAACTCACAGCTAAACTAACTTCTAAACTAATTATCCAAAAAGCGCTAACTACTAAAGAAAGCGCATTCTCAAGCTACAACTTTCAGCTACATACATAACACTAATAAACACTCAAACTATGAACTAAAGTGGCAAGCTTTAGGCTTCTTAATAAAACGTGCAAGTACAAAAGACAATTTTAACACACACCCCTTAACTTAGACTTGGTATAAAATTGACCAAGCCTAACTTGGAAACAAAGTTTAGGAAGGCTGGAGCTGGCAGAGCCTTCGTGAAGACGTCGGCTAACTGCATCTTCGTCGCCAGGAACCCTGATTTATACTTGTCTCTGACGAGGTGGAAATCAATCTCGAGGTGCTTGGTCCTCTCATGGAAGACGGGGTTAGCTATAATATGGAGGGCTACTTGATTATCACATAGAAAAGGTATTGGCACAGTGATTGGAACCTCCAAGTCTTGTAGCAGGTCGAATATCCACTAACTCACAGGTGGTGGAAGCCATACTGCGGTATTCTGCCTCCGTAGTGGAACGAGATACAGTGTGTTATTTTTTTGTTTTCGAAGATATCAGGGAAGGTCCCAGAAATATGCATCATCCTGTTAGAGAGCGTCTTATGTCGATGCAGGATGCCCAATCTGCATCGCTGTAAGCTTTGAGTTGTATCTCTGCTGCTACAGGAAAGAATAAACCCTTTGTGGATGTACCCTTTAAATAGCGGATCAGATGGTGAGCTGCATCCCAATGTTGCTGACAAGGTGCCTTCATAAATTGGCTAAGTTGTTGTGCTACATACGAGATATCTGGCCGTGTAAACCCTAGATATAAAATGCGGGCAATAAGCCTTCTGTAAGTTTCTGGATGAGGGATAGCTCCACCAGCCTCTGCAGTGAATTTTATCCCGGTAGGTAATGGACTGGTAGCAGCCTTGGCGTGTGCAAGCCTAACTTTGAGTGTGAAGTCCTTGATATATTTGGATTGGGTGACTGCAATTCCATGTTCTGGTCTTGCAATCTCTAGCCCAAGGTAACATTTTGCTTCACCAAGATCTTTGATGGTGAAGAGGTTGTTGAGGTAGTCTTTCACCTCCAATATGTAGTCTTCGGATGCCCCTGCAATTAGGATATCGTCAACATAAACCAGCAGAGTAGATTTTGTAAAAAGTCAGTGATCGTGTGTAGATTGAGTGAAGCCAAAAGCTCCCAATTTTGTGGTAAATTCGGCATTCCATTCACGAGACGCTTGTTTTAGGCCGTATAGGGATCTCTTCAATCTACAGACATGACTTTGTGGCATACTGTACCCTTGCGGAGGCAACATATATATCTCTTCATCCATGCTGCCATGTAGGAAAGCGTTATTTACATCCACATGGTGCAAGGTCCAATTTTTGGAAGCTGCTACAGCTAGCAGCATTCGAACTGTGACTGCCTTGGCAATGGGGGAGAAGCTATCTACGTAGTCTACACCTTCGACTTGGTTGTACCCCTTCGCCACTAGTCTTGCCTTGTACTTATCTACATCCCATCTGATTTTAGCTTGAGTTTGTAGACCCATTTGCAGCCTATGGCTCTTTTCTCCTTGGGAAGGGGTGTGATATCCCAAGTATCATTCTTGTGCAGCGCATCTAATTCTGTTTTCATTTCCCGTTTAAAGATCTTAAGGCATCTAATTTGGGGTCAGTAATGGCTTAAGATCTTGACAACTTGGATAAGGCTCTCTCATTTTCTATTGATGAACAACAGATTGTGTTAATGCCTCTCGGACTTTGGCATGGAGAAATGGAATCTCATGGTTTCTTCATGGTTGGACGACTCCTTGGATGTCGCTCACCTACTTCTTCAAATCCCCTCCGTCGTGCAGCTACCTTTCACTACTCCAATACAAGTATACCAACATATTGACCGAATGGAGAAATTGCGAAATCAGGGAAGTTCTATCGTCAATTTCTCCATTTGGTCAATTGTTGTAATGGTGATATTGGTCGGTACAAAATTCGGTACAATTGGGAACGACTTTTATAACTAGCTGTTATAATTTTTTTTAACTCCTGTTAAAGCAACGATCGAGTTAATTTTCGTTACACAAATCGTTCAAATTTAATAAATCTGTTACAAAATTAAATTGGTCCATTTCAAAAAGTTCCAATAAATTAGTTTTTTTTGTAAACGCAATATTTGTTTCTTCAGTGAAAATACATTTAAAGTGTTGCTTAAGGACTACTTTAAATAATAAATAAGAATTAGTTATAAAAGATATTTTTCCAGAAAATATTAGTTAGAAGAGAATCCTAATTGAAAAGAAAAGTATTTAGTAGTTCTAATTTCTCTAAAGTCTAAACTATCTCGATATAAATTTATTTTAACAATATTTTTAATTAAAACACAATAAAAAGAGAAACAATATTTTAGAGATGGGATTTTAAATATTCTATAAAATAATATTTTATTAGAGTTCATATGATAATGTTTGACTATAAAATTTTATATTAACGACATATATAAAATATTAAGCCAAAACTTTAATAAATAACAAATCATTTAAATAAACATTAAAAAATTGCCTACGAAAGTTATGAATCTTACTACATGAGGAGTGCCTCAAAAAAATTTAGAACAAGTGATTATGATTGATAATCTTTTCCTAGATTAGACAAATCACTATATATTGTAGATTTACTTTGATGTCATTTATTTTTCACAATGTCATGGATGTTAAATAATAATAATAATGTGATTTGAAGTTTAAATTGCAAGGAGAAAATGTTATTTAACTGACAATAATATCAAATTGATAAATGTTAATAAAATAGTATAAAAAATTAAAGAATATGAAATACAATTTTACAATTTGAAATTAATTATAAAACAGGACCTAACCCCACCCCTCACCCCTATCCCCTCCAAATGAAATTTCATTGAAGCGAGAGTTATAAAGGTTCCAACTTAAATGTACTAGTCGTTGCTGCACGTGGTCCTCGCGAGCATATAAAAAAGAATTGTGTGAGATGAAAAGAAAAAAAAAATTGTGAAGGAATGAGAAAAATAAAATTTCGTAGGAAGAAAGAAACATGGAGTGATGTGAGGGAAATGTGGAGTAGTGGGTGAGAAAAAAATAATAAAATTACTTTTCTAACCAATAATTTTTTTAAGGAAACAAAAGGATTGAAGGGTAAGTTTGGGCACTCAAAAATTGGTACGCCAAAAAGGTTTTCTTTTATAATAGTATAGATGTGTGGGTATCAAAAATATAATTAACATAATTATAGAATACTATATATGATATGAAATAGAATATTGTAATCTTAAAAGTTTAAGTTACAGTAGTTTTTGTTTCTTAAAAGTAACTAACAACTATTATACCACCAATCAATTAAAAAAATAGATATAAAAGATTTTGGCAAAATACAGAAACAAAGACAATATATATATACATATTTTCCAAAAGCTACCCGGGCAGGGTATGGGTGATTTTTTGGGCCCCTCCCATCTCAATATATATGCATAAGGTGGAGAAGTATACATATTCTAAACTAGAAAATGGAAGTTCTCTATCATATCTTACGCAAAGCTAAAAATTAAAATGAATTAATTAATTACATATTACGGTGGAGCCCAATATAATATTGTATAATTAACTTCTCAAACGTAAGGAAAATCATTATTGGCAAGATTCTGAAATATGAGCTGTAGACTAAATTTCAATTATAATAAATACAAATTTATACCTCAAAACTAGAAAGCACAATCTAAAGAATGACATATAGTTTATTCATTCATTTATTTATTTTTTAGGAAAGACATAGTTTATAGAAAAGCTTGAAGTGAGATGTCATAGACATACACAATGAATGATCAAATTTAAAATTTAAATGAATAAACAATATTGAGATTTAATTAAAATCATTATAGAATATTATGCTATAAATAGACAATTCTGATACTAAGAACTTATTGAAGTTAGATTATTTTTTTCTAAAAATAACTAACTAATTTAACCAGAATCCATTTGAAAAAAGTACAAAAGTACAAAGAAACTGATAAAAGAACATAAAAAAGTAAATGTAATAAAAACAAGCAAAAGTTTCAAAAGATAGTGAATAAACATTAACAATAATATTTGAAAGTAAGATTTTGAAATAACCACACACTTAGACGTCAGTTATAAACTATATTTCAATTATATAATTATACTTCTAGATCAAGTAAAACAATGGATTATGTGGATCAACTTAATAACCACAAATAATAAAAGAAAATAAGCTAAATATGTTTAAACTTTGAACTAAGAATAAAAATATAAATATAAGCAGTGATTTGCACGAATAACTTTATTAGAATAAGTTAAAGCATAGAAAATAAATAAAAAATAATAATAAGACTGAAAATAGATCTATATCTACAAATAAGTACTCAATTTTACTCAACGAAAGTTACTTATGAAGAAAAAGACCAATTCTCTTACTAATGAACTTTGAATATTGAATAATTATCTATATACCTATTGTTACTTTTGTTTTTATGCCAATTGTTTCTCAATGTAATACTATAAGATTATAACAACAAATATAACATGAAACATTAAGTAGTATTAAACAAAATACATTATTAAAAAAATATAGATATTAATATCTAGATTCCCATGAATAAGATCAGAAAATGGAATAAAAAATATGAAATCAAAAGTTATAACACAAAGGCAAAAAAAAAAAAAAAAAAAAAACAGTTTGTATACAATAATATTCGAAAATATAAAGTTAAAGACGAAAGTAAATAATATTGTGACAAATGACAAGTTTAAAATGTATATAGAACAATTGCAATATGAGCACTGATTCCATGTATATATTATATTAGATTCAAAATAATTATTAACAGCATCCAGATAAATAAATTTGATAATAAAATACTCAAATTAAAATAGTAAAAAAATAAAATATAGATGGATAATGTTATAAAAGGCTTAAATGCATTTTTATTCTCATAACTTAGGTCATTTGATATTTTCGTTCTTAAAATTTTAGGGTACCATTTGGTTCCTGATGAGAAATGTTGGCCCAAAGGCCCAATAACAAAACGGCCCAGCAAACTGGACGCCCCAAGGCTTAGTAACTCGGAGGCCCATGTCCAGCTAAGTCCTCACCCGACCCGGCCTAGAGAGCATTAGTACATATACCCAAACCTAACCCTAATAGGCTCTCAAATCTCAGCCCTCTTACAACGCCTCATCTCTCCCACCGATTCTCTTGCCTTATCTGATATTGTTTTCATACAAATAGTTTCTTCCCTTTTCTAGCTTCGTTCACAAAACTATAAATGGCACCCCCCACGCCTTCTCGATACACGGTTGAACAATCCTTTCTAAGTACCTTTGTGATATAGTGGGTTATTCCTCTCTTTGTGAGAATCTTAGTGTTCTGGGTTGGGTGACTGTTGGAACGGTGCAAACGATTTCTGAACTTGGTGTTACCAGGTGCTAAGTGCCGACCTGTTGTGGTCGAGGTCCTCTCACGCTGGATTTGTGGCTATCTGAGCCTATTGCTGGTGATTCACAAGGATTTGTTCCTACGAATTGTTTGCCTATTACTGTTATTTGTTAATTTTATTTATTTATGTTTTATCCCTGCTGATTGTAATTTATAAGGGTTTCGAACCTATACCCATTTGTAATTCATTGAAAACTGATCTTGGTGACCGCATTTGTGGCGTGTCCACTCTCAATAGTTGTATCAGAGCCGGTTCTCACCGGTTCTGGGTCAAGTGGAATCTCGGTAAAGCACCTCTAACTCTCTGATTACTGCTTTATATTGCTTCGTGCTACTGCTCAGTAATAACCATTTGTTGGTGGTATTATTCTGTGTTGTGATATACTAATCATGTTTAGTCCTATATCTTACTTGGTGCAGTTCTGCTTAGTGCTATTGTCGATTGCTTAAATAACTCTAATGCTCAATTTTTGTTTCTCTGTTGGTTACACTGCTGAGTGCTCTGCTTCCGTTAAATAAATATTGTTGAGTGTATTCTGCTTAGTGCATCGAATTTTTTTTCCTCTGATCCCTCACTTGGCCGGGTCCCGTGAGACCGTCGGGTATTTGGTTGAAGTTCAGAGGTGTCTCTTTGTTACTACTGTTCCGATTCTATAACTGCGTACCCAAATTTGATACTGTGTGATAATCTCTTGAATAAACTTTGTAGCTTTATATTTGTGAATATTTGTGATATCTGTTTTATCTATGGTTGGTTTTAATTTGCTTTCGTTCGGTGGTGAGTCTGATTTTTCTATATGGCAACAAAAGATGAGAGGTATTCTGATTCAGCAAAGAGTTTTCAAAGCCATCGATGGTAAATATTCTGAAAATTTTTCAGAAGAAAAACGAATCGAGATTGATGAGTTTGCCTATTCTTCTATTATCTTGAATTTTTCGGATTCTGTGGTTAGGAAAATAGGTAAGCAAGAAACAACTAAAAATTTGTGGGATAAGTTAGAAGAATTGTATACTGAGAATTCATTGTCTAGTAAGCTTTTTTTTGCTTGAGACATTTTTTCCGTATAAGTTAGACTTGTCCAAAAACATTGATGATAATCTTGACAAGTTCACGTCAGGACATAAAGTTGACTGGTGATAAGAACATTGATGACTATACCCCAATTGTCTTGTTGAATGCTATAACAGAAGAGTACAGTGATGTTAAAGCTGCAATTAAGTATGGTAGGGATCATGTTAATCTAAAGATTTTGGTGAATGGGCTAAAGAGTAAGGAGATAGACATTAAGGCTAACAAACCTAGTCAAAACCAACTTGAAGTGAACTTTGTAAAGGGAAAGACTAGGAACTCTGGTTACAAGCATAAAAGTCATAAATCAAAAGATCATGAGGATGGAGATGATAAAAAGAAAGACGGGAAGTGTTACAATTGTGGGATTAAAGGGCACTATATTAAAGATTGTAGGAAACCTAGGAAAGACAAAGGGCATAGAAATCAGGATAGTGACAAAGAAGCCAATGCCGTTATTTTAGATAACCAAGGAGAAGTTTACTAATTTTTGGGTCATTTATCCTTTCTTTTTCTTGTATACCTTACTAACCTAAGTGTGCTAGTGTGTTTATCTGTCTTCAAGGTACCTTCGTGGTGTCCCGATGATGTTTTAGGCAGTGATGAATGCCAGATCCAGTTTTGGGCCAGGATAAACCCTGTTTACAGTTGGGTCCTGGTCCAAGGTAGGGAATGATGAGAAATGTTGGCCCAAAGACCCAATAACAAAACGGCCCAGCAAACTAGACGACCCAAGGCTTAGTAACTCGGAGGCCCATGTCCAGCTAAGTCCTCACCCGACTTGGCCCAGAGAGCATTAGTACATATACCCAAACCTAACCCTAATATGCTCTCAAATCTCAGCCCTCTTACAGTGCCTCTTCTCTCCCACTGATTCTCTTGCCTTCTCTGATATTGTTTCCATACAAACAGTTTCTTCCCTTTTCTAGCTTCGTTCGCAAAACCATAAATGGCACCCCTCACGCCTTCTCGATACATGGTTGAACCATCCTTTCTAAGTACCTTTGTGATACAGTGGGTTATTCTTCTCTTTGTGAGAATCTTGGTGTTTTGGGTTGGGTGACTGCTGGAACGGTGCAAATGATTTCTGAACTTGGTGTTACCAGGTGCTAAGTGCCGACCTGTTGTGGTCGAGGTGCTCTCACGTTGGATCTGTGGCTATCTGAGCCTGTTGCTGGTGATTCACAAGGATTTGTTCCTACGAATTGTTTGCCTATTACTGTTATTTGTTAATTTTATTTATTTCTGTTCTATCCCTGCTGATTGTAATTTATAAGGGTTTTGAACCCATACCCATTTGTAATTCATTGGTTACTGATCTTGGTGATCGCATTTGTGGTCTGTCCACTCTCAACAGTTCCTTTTAATTTTAGCTATTCTAGACGGGTTTTTTTTCGCCGCGGTTCGCCCACTACAAAAAAACAAGGGATTTGTAACAACTTTTTTGGAACGGCCATATACACGGCTTTTGCAACGAATTTAATGAAAAAAATTTCATGACGTCATTTTGAAACCCCCAAATAATTTAACTTTTTATAACGGCCAAATAAATACAAAAGCCGTTCCAAATAACATGTATAACGAAAGCAGTTACAAAAATTTAGGCCATCGCAATTTATGATGGCTTTTTGCGATTCCTCGTGAATTTTGGAACGGTTCAATTTTTTCGACAAGTAAACCGTTCCAAAGGATGTACGAAAAGCCATTCAAAATATATAAATGAAAACAACGTTACAAATGATGTTCCCAAAAACATCGGTCGTTACTTATTTCTCATAATTTTTGGCACGGCCTTGTTATTTTGTAACGGTTTCTTAAAGTAAGAAAAGTCGTTACAAGGGCCGCATCAAATACCAATACAAAATTTCGGCGGCAAATTTAAAATTTTTGAGAGAATTCTTTTTAATTAATTGGCCGTCCCAAAAGCTATACCAAAATTCGTCCAAGAATTTAATATTTAAAAAACTGTGGAAAAAGTCGTTACAAAATTTGTTCACTTTCGAAAGCTTATATTTTCAAGTACGATATCTTAAAATTCGGGCGCCCGATTTATACCAAATTTAAGTATATATATGAATATTTCAATTAGATCAAATCCGATGGTATGATTTAAAATCATATAGCCTGGTTGAATGTTACACCATCTTCAATGATTATGCTTATATTCCGGGTTCGATATCTCGACATACATGTATCCAATAAGTCTATTACATCATATCTAACGGTTTGATCTGAATTTTGACGGCCTGATTAAACCATGCAGTTTAACAATGTAAGATGATAGTTACATCAATGTAATACTAACATTTATAAATATTACAAATTTATCGCATGTTGTGAACATATATCATTGTCTTCTATAAAATATTTTTATGTATTTCAATTGTATTATTCCACATAATGGATACTTTTCTATAAAATTTAATTGTTAAGTACGGATTTTTTAAATTTACAGGATATTTTAATAAATAATAATTAAATATTTCGAATACTTTTAGGGACAACCGTTACTAATTTCATATGATTTTTGGCACAATCTTATTATTTTGTAATGGTTTTTAAAAATAAGACAAGCCGTTACAAGGGACACATAAAATACCGGTAGAAAATTTGGGCAAAAAGTTTAATATTTAAAAACCATGGAAAAAGCCGTTATAAAATTTGTTCACTTTCAAAAACTTATATTTTCAAGTACGATATCTTAAAATTCGGGCACCTGATTTATAACAAATTTAAGTATATACAAGAATATGCCAATCAGATCAAATCCGACGGTATGATTTAAAATTAGATGGCCAGATTGAACAATTGGCCAGATTGAACGATACACCATCTTCAATGATTATGCTTATGTTTCGGGTAAGATATCTCGACATCCGTGTTCCCAATAAGTATAAAACTTTACCAAATATAATTTTCTGTCCATTACATCATATCTAACGGTTTGATCTTAATTTTGAAGACCCGATTAACCAATGCAGTTCAACAATGTAATATGATAGTTACATCAATGTAATACTATCATTTATGAATATACAAATTTATCGCATATTGTGAACATATATCATTGTCATCTATAAAATATTTTTATGTATTTCAATTGCATTATTCCACATAATGGATACTTTTGTACAAAATTTAATTGTTAAGTACGATTTATTTTTATTTAATGAATAATTTAATGAAAAATAATTAAATATTTGGAATACTTTTAGGGACGGCTTTATCAAATATCATAGTTTGCCATTCAATTTGTAACACCTTTAGTATTATTTTTTGCAATATCTTTAGGCATGACTTTTCACTCTTTGTAACACACTTTGCAGTGGCTGTAGGAACGGCTTGGGCTTAGTATATAAGTCACACTTAGGTTTTTTTTTCCTCCCATTTTTCCCTCTCCCTCCTCACCTTTTGCCCTAGCCGCCACCCCCCCCCTTTTGCCCTAGCCTGCCGCCACCCCTACAACCGCCACGCCTCCCTTCGTCGTCGTGCCTCCCTCCGCCGTCGCGCCTCCCTTCGCCGTCGCGCCTCCTCCTGCCGTCGCTCCTCCCTCCGCTGCATCCATCCGCCACGCCACTCCCGTCGCGCCTCTCTTCCCTCTCTTAAGGCGTAAGTAATTTTCTGAAATTATTTATGTTTTTATTAGGTATATTTGTTGGGTATTTATTGGATATATTTGTTGGGTGTATTTATTGGAATGTTGAAGTATTGGGTATATTTGTTGGAATGTTGAAGTATTGAGTATATTTGTTGGGTATATTTGTTGGAATGTTGAAGTATTGAGTATATTTATTGGATATATTTGTTGGAATGTTGAAGCATTGGATATATTTGTTGGAATGTTTAAGTAATGAGTATATTTGTTGGAATGTTGAAGTATTGGGTATATTTATTCATTATATTTGTCGGGTATATTTGTTGTAATTTTAGGGGAAAAAATTATGTAATTATTAAAACAAAATCTGAATATTTTTCTTATTTTTTTGACTTTTTCTGTAATTTGTTGGATATACTCTGTATTTTTTTAATAAAATAAGTAAGTTTTTGTAATTTTATAAAACAAATTCTGTAATTATTAAAAAAAATCTGAATATTTTTCCTTTTTTTTTGAATTTTTCAGTAATTTGTTGGATATTTTCTGTAATTTTTTTTTAAAAAGTAAGTAAGGTGTTGTAATTTTAGAAAACAATTTTCTTTAATTATTAAAAAAAAATCTGAATATTTTTCCTATTTTTTCGAATTTTTCTGTAAATTTTTGTAATTTTAGAAAATAATTTTCTATAATTATTAAAAAAAAAATCTGAATATATTTTCTATTTTTTCAAATTTTTCTATAATTTGTTGGATATGTAAATTTTTGTAATTTTAGAAAATAGTTTTCTGTAATTATTAAAAAAATCTGAATATATTTCCTATTTTTTTGAATTTTTCTGCAATTTGTTGGATATTTTATGTATTTTTATTTAAAAAACTAAGTAAGTTTTTGTAATTTTAGAAAACAATGTTTTGTAATTATTAAAAAAATCTGAATATATTTCCTATTTTTCCGTAATTTGTTGGATATTTTATGTATTTTTTTTAAAAAAAATAAGATTTTTTTTAATTTTAGGAAACAATTTTTTATAATTATTAAAAAAAATCTGAATATCTTTCCTATTTTTTTGAATTATTCTGTAATTTGTTGGATATTTTCTGTATTTTTTTAAAAAAATAATTAATTTTTTGTGATTTTAGAAAACATGTTTCTGTAATTATTAAAAAAAAATCTGAATATATTTCCAATTTTTTTTGAATTTTTCTGTAGTAAATCTTTGTAAATCTTTGTAACTTTAGAAAATAATACAGTCGATTCGACATTACTGGCTTCCAAACAAATCAATTTGGACGGCTAGTGAGCAGGTTGGTTCTTGGGGATGGAGGAAATTGGTCCGCCTACGGACACGGCTGGCGGATGCGGTTGAATATGAAGTGGGCGATGGGGAGTCCTTTTGGTTGTGGCATGATCCGTGGTTGTCGGGATGTCCGCTTATAGGCAGAATCCCTAATGGCCCGTAGGATACAGGCATCCCTCCTGATGCAAGCTTTGCATCAATCCTATCAGTGGTTGGATGGCAATGGCCTGCGCAATTTCCGCCGCAGCATGAGCTACCACAGATCAATGGCGGGGCTGATGTGGTTCAGTGGAAAGGGGAAGGTTCGACCATGACGACACGCGCTGCATATAAGCTCTTTCACCCTGCAGGCGTAAAGGTGCTGTGGGTGGTGTTGCTACGAGGGCCGCTCAAGATTGTGAGGAACGTTTTTGTGCTGTGGCTTGCGATTTTACAGTGTTTGACTACGGGAGACAAGCCTTGGCTCTTGGATGATGCGAAGCTGTGTGTCCTCTATGATGAGAGAGTTCTTGAGACGCATGATCATCTGTTTTTCAAGTGTAGATTCTTGAGGACGTGCGTTTCATACTTAAAGCGCCAGGTGCGAATTGAGTAGCCGAGCGGGAGCTGGATCTTCGGCATCCACTGGGCGAGTAAGCGATGGCGAGGTCGCCACCTGTGGAATGCCGCACAACGGGCTGTACTCGCCTTGCTTACCATCACAGCCCAGCTCGTCCATTGCTCCATCACCCTCGCCACCACAACAGCCACGCCCCCAGCTTTATGATCGGGTCGCGACTCTCGAGGGGTTTATGTGGCGGATGGATCCCACCTTTATGCCTCCTCCACCGCCTCCAGCTGATCCCCCGGCAACCGATGACGACGAGGAGGAAGATACTGTTAACGGGTAGACTCGTCTGGTTTAGGATTTTTATTTTGTAAAAATACAATGTTTAAACAATATTTCTATTTTGTCGGCTACATTATTTATGTTTTTTATATAATATTGTTTAGGCTATATTATGTGTGCTTTTTATATAGTCTTTCTCATTTAAGAAATTAAATTACATATAAAATGAATATTTCACACTTAAGAAATTAAACTACATATTAAATAAAAAATTATTCTAAATTAAATAAAATCAAACATATAAAATTTAATCTTGTAACGGCTTTTATAATGGGTTTTAGAATACTGCTACACATCATAGAATTACAAAGCCGTTCCAAAGACCGTGCATAAGATTCTTATTTATTTTACAAAAGCCGTTACAAAAACCGGTACAAAAACAAAATGAAAACAATAACAAATGCAGTTACAAAAACAGTCACACAACGCGTTACAAAGGCCATTCAAAATGTTATGAAAAACATAATTACAAATATCGAAATAACGTCGTTACAAAATAATGACAAGTGGTTACAAAAGAATGCAAACAACCATTCCAAATCAGAACCAACCCATTACTGTGTGTGTTACAATAGCCGTTCCAAAATAAATATAATAAAGTTACATTGGCCATTTTAAAAACAATTTCAAATTCATTTTCTCAATCCGGTCAAGTATTGCAACGGCCGTCGCCGACCGGTGCACAAGTCGTTCCAAATTGTAACGGCTTTCAGCTAAGCCGTTACAAATTTTTTCTACCTCATAAAAAAGCTGCGGATTTCTTGGTAGTTATAAAAGCCGTTACAACGTCCAAAAGCTGTTCTAAATTAATAATTTGGCGGCTACAAAAGCCGTTACTATAAAATAATATTTTTGTAGTGGCCTCCACCGGCGAGAAAGACGAATTCTGGTGAAAACTAAAGACTGAAATCACAAAAATTAAACAGATGTAGGACCAGAATCCTACCATAAAAGGGTAAAGGATAAAAATGCTGAAAAAATCAGCCAATATAGCCCCAATTTTCACTAAAAGAAAATGGTTCAATAGCTATGAAAAAATTTGATTCTAAAATCAACGTCGAGCTAATTAGTAAGTAAAATTATCGTTGCTTATCTATACTATTTAATATAATTTTAAATAATTCAATACTAAATTCGTTAGTAAGTAAATTTTTGTTGCTAAATTCATTAGCTGGTAAATTTCTTATATTAAATAATGTAGATTAGCAATGGGAATTTTACTTGCTAATTAGCTTAATGTTGATTTTTTTTTTCTGTAACTATTGAGCCATTTTGTTTTAGTGTTTAAAAGACAACGTGAGATGCACATGCATTTTTTCAGCGAGAAGGCGGACCATCCGGCAAAATAAAGGACTCAAATTGCAAAAGTTAGAAAGACGCAGGACCAAAATGCTACCATATAAAGTTAAAGGACAAAAATACCAAATGATCTAAGTTACAGGATCAAAAATAAATTTAAGCCTGTTACAAAAATAACAACAATTGGTAAAGGATTTTCAGTCGGCTTGTTGTCCCTTTCTAAATTTCTTATGGAGTTACGGATGCATTTGCGACAGATTAGTAGCCGCCTCAAAAAGCCAAGTAGGAAAATTTTTGGACGAAATTGAGATGGAAGATGACTTCCATCGGAACATTTGGAACGAATATCCGACGACGGATCACTAGCAGTCGAAAACTCTGTCTAGCGGACAGAGAAATAAATACTCGATATTAGATTGTTGTATGGACGATTTTGGGCAAATTATATTAGTACCGTTGTTACAATTTGGGACGAATTTCTAGGTGGACTTTGCAACCAATTGGCTTTTATACTTTTTGGGATGACATCTGTCGTAAGTCCGTCCCTAAGATAGTTTTTAATTATCAGACTGTTTGGCCGTTGGAAATCTATCCCCAATAGATTTGATTTGTTGTATGAACTTGCGATGGATACCGTCACAAAAATCGTCTGTAAATTTTTAATATATTTTTTTAAAAAGAATTATTTTTGTTTGCCTTTTATTTTCAATAAATTGACAATTATTTTGGCACCCCACACGATGACTAAAGATTAATAAATTGACAATTATATTGGCACCGCACGCGATGCATTTGCACAACAAATCAACAAAAGAAAAAAAACGTGAGAAAGCACCATTAACATTTGAAGTGATCTAATGTTGGATGTGGTCTAACCTCTAACGTCTAACGGCTAACGTCAAACGTTCACTAAATTGGGACAAGTACGTGACATGTGGTTTAACGCCGTCTAAAAATTACTCTAACGTCTAAACATTTATAGTATATTACAAACAATTTGTATTTCTGAATCATATTAAATTTCTAAAAACTCTCTAAAAAAATTTTAAAAAATTCCATATAAATTGTGATCTAAATTCCCAAAATATGGTCTAATTCTCGTTAACACTAAAATTGTTACAATTTGTGATATAATTCATACACTGCTTCATTGCAAAAAAATCAGAAATTCATCACAAAAAAAAAAAAAAAAAATGAACTAATTTTTAGAAAATATCACAAGAATATCACTTGAACTATTTCCAAACTAATTTGAACTAATTCTAAAATGAATTTTCAGAAAAATTCCAAAACTAATTTCAGAATATATCACCAAAATATTGAACTAATTTTAAAAAATATTCCAAAAAATATTTGAACTAATTCAAGTAAATTTAAAAAAAATTATAAATCATCACAATAAATGTCAACACTTTGATGTTATCAAACAGAAAATCATGACAAAAATATTCCAACAATTTTTAGAAATTTATTCAAAAACAAAGAACTAACATGTATGGACTACAGTGGTGGCACTCTAGTGGGTGGCCCGTTTCTTCAATTTCCACCAGGGGATTTGCGGTGGTGCGTGGCCTCATCTTCAATGTCCCCCCTCCCCCCCCCCCCCCCCCACACACACACACACAAAGATAGAGAGAGATAATTGAATATTCATACTTATAAGTATGGTGTTGTAATCAACCATTGATAACCTGAATTATTGAATTGAACCATCTGATTTTAAACCCAGACGTTGGATATGATTACGTTGAGGTCATATTATTTTTCTTGAAATTTCAAACTAATCTAATTATCATATGTTGATATATTGTATCAGAAAAATTAGGAGAATTTTTACGGACAAACATGGACACCATTTTCCAACTGATTTTGGGATGACGACAGACCATCATGACGACAGACCATCCGTTACAATGTCCGTCCAAAATTTATAATTTTTTTTTGATAATTTTTCCTCCAGAATTAGAATAATACCGACCTTATTTGGGATGGTTTTAGGACAGACACTTTGAATTTATTCGAATTTGAATTCCCCCCATTTTTTTTTGGTTCTTGCACCAATCTCCAAAAAAATTTGGATGGATTTTCCAACTATGCCGTTCCAAAATCTTTTCCCAAAGTTTAAATGGTTACATTTTTTCGTACCTGGATAATGATGCAATATAATAGGGACACATGAATTTATAGACTCATTTCTAATGGACTTTTGGACAAATTTAGGGAGGACAAATAGCTATTATAGTATAGTCGTTAGACGATTTCCGACTGCATTTGGAACGGATTTTGGGACGATATCACTAGCCGCTATATATTAGCCATTAAAATTTCGGACGGAAGTAAGCCGTCCTAAAGTCCATCTCAAACTGAAGATTTGGGACTACTTTTTCCATGCACAACCGTCACAATTTTGGATCCTCGGATGACCGTTGAAAATAAAAATTATGTCATCCAAAATAGTGTCGGAATTTTTCGATCGAAGTAGCTCCGAATGAAAATCCGTCACAAACAATTAACCAAAAAAAATATTATGACCGAAATACAATTTATTGTAAACAAATGTGAGAGAAATAAAAAAAATGGTGCCGACCATTACAACCAAAATAAATTTTATTTTTCTACATTTTCTAGATTTATTGTGACAAATATTTTTGCTACCAATCTTACTTGTTGTGACAACTCAAAATATTGTTACAAGACAAAAAATTCTTTTATTACCATTAATTCTTTTCAAGATATATTTTAATTTGCGTAAAAATTTGTTGTTTCATTATGACAAATTACTTTTTGTAAGGAAATTTAATTTCTTGCAAATAATTAATAATTGTTACGAAATTTCAACTTTATTGGAACAATTACTACACTTTGTTACAAGAAAGCTGATTTTTGGGATGATTTGATCAGTCATTATAATTATTTTGTTATCTAAAACACATATTTTTATAGTGGCACGTGATAGGCACTAGTAGTATATATATATATATATATATACAAATATGGAAATTGCTTTTCTCTTTTCCTTTCTTGATCAAATTCATTAAGTGGGGAAAATATTGAGAATTCCCAAAGGAATTAAACTTTTGTTCCAACTTTCAGCCGTCATAGTTTTTCAACAGACTGATAGATGCATTTTGAGAATACAAACAGTTGTCATTCTGAGTAAATCTTATATGGAATTAAAGCTCTGTGAGTCTAGTTTCAAATGGTTCAAGTTTCAAGTACATTAGAAATTTTTGTAGAAAGTTATGACTATTTTGCCAAGGAACAGACTGTGATGTTTAGGATTCTATTTTTTGCATTTATTCTATGTATGAAATTCTATGATTATTAGTAGGTGTTTAGGTTTGTAAAAGGACTTGTCACATAACATTATTCAATTTAATAGAGAGAAACAATTTAGAGAGAAAAAAATATACGCATCTTCTCTTCCTTCGAATATATAGACTTATAATATTGAACCCACCATAGCTTTCAACAAAGTGGTATCAAGCGCCTTGTTACATGACCACCAAAACTCCAAGTATCTCGTTCCAACCCCGCTCTTACTGAAAAAAATTATAATCAATAGTCAATCGGAATGAAAGCTATTTTTGATGCTCATGGCTTGTGGAATGTTATTGAGATTGGGCATGATGAATCCACCGATGAGGGTGCTCTTTCAGTAGTCGAACTAGCCGCCTTTCGGAAAAAGAGGAATGGAGTTCAAAAGTCTCTTAGCATCATCTACCAATGATTAGATAATGAGATGTTTCAGAAAATCACCAATGAGTCAAAAGCCAAGATGCATAGGACATTTTAAAAGATTCCGCAGTAGGAGTTGATAAAGTGAAGAAGGTACGACTCCCAAGGGCTGAGCTTGAGTCACTTTTGATGAAGGAGAAGGAATTCATTACCGATTATTTTACTCAAGTTTTAGCGGTGGTGAATCAAATAACGCGGCTTGGTGAAAAAATGACGGATGTGAGAGTAGTACAGAAGATTTTGCACTCTCTTAGTGCGAATTTCAATCATGTGGTGGTGGCTATTGAAGAGGCTAAGGACATTGAATCCCCATCCATTGATGGGCTAAATGGACCATTAATAGCTCATGAAAAAGGAACGAAAAGAAGTAAACAAGTGTCGTGTAGCACCCCGTAACGACACGACTACTATAGCTCACCTAAATGTCACACTTAGAATTAACCCTATATATATATATATATATATATATATATATATAAATTTGCACATAATCCAGTCCCTGTTGGATATACATACGTGATCCCAACATCACAACAAGCACATTAACTTTTCATCCATAAAATTATACATATATCTATCAAGCACGACAAAATGAAACTGTTACAACTAGTTCACATGTCATCCTCATTTTTAATTCCTATTTAAACACCCTCAAAATATGATTTATATTTTTACTGACAAATGAAGAGAAAAAAACATATGGGCAACCTGATTGGAATGCAAAACTTGGACCTTGTCCTCGGTGACTCGACTCAACAAAATCTACACTTGAAAAATGTTAGCAGAGGAATGAGCCTGTCACTCAATAAGTAAACAACTGGCACTACCTATACATGTAAATTAAATCTAGTTCAACGAGAGAACAATGAGCAACACATATAATAAGTCATCAATTTGATTCCAAAATGTATCATTTTATCCAAAATGCAATCATCTTACATAAGACAATCCATCCAAATATCCCTTTTCTAGTATGTTAACAAGATAGTGATATAGTGTCTCTCTTCACCAACTCATCCTCATTATTCATCACATTATCTTTTAGTGAATTTCTCCTTTGTAAAGAGCCACCGGTGCTATTTTACCCACAAAGAGAACTAGGGCCAATTTATCCACGAAGAGCTTTCGGGGCCATTTATTTTTTTCACGAAAAGCCACCGAGGCCAATAAAAGGGGTATTTACATAATAATTATATTCAGTTCCCTTAACTCCCGCATTTTCACATATCACTGTTCCTGTAAGCAAGTAGGCAAGTAAGACCAAATATCATCACATATCTTTATTCACAAGCATATAGCCACAATGGTACATAACTCATGGAACATGGAAAATACACTTTTGCATTTTGTTTCCATGGTATAATCATTCAAGGTAGAGCACCATACGTAGTAATTCATTTCCAACATAGTGCATACACTTCAAACATCAAAATAATATAGCAGTAGAATAGTCCATATACTGATAGTGTTATCAAGAGAAAAAGGAACATATATTGGTAGTTATTTACTTACCTTGACCTCGACGATTTAATTAGTAGGTAGAGAATTGTTCAGTCTTTTTCTCTATCCCCATGCCCTGTTTTGAAATGGCGAGATACAAATTGTGAAAACACATGACTTTTGTGTAAAACAAAACCTTCATGTATATATATATATATATATAGATATAAATAGGCAATTTAGTGGGCTTACTCCAATAAAGTTGTAATAATAGGCAGCTACGTGTTGCTGATTCCAAGGCCCATTTCTTTTTTGTTTTAATTTTTTAATAATTTTTATATTAATTACAAATAAATCCCTAAATTGTGAACTTTATTTATTTAACCCCCAAACATTTTATAGAGTTCCAATCTAGTCCCTTAAAGTTTTTAATATATTGAAATTTCAATCTATAACTTATTTATCAATTAATTTAAATTTTTTTATACTACTGACCACTTAGTTCCACAATTATGTATTCACATCTTTTGACATCACATGCCGATGGAGCAAGTCTTGTAAGCAAAACTTTCGTTTAATCCTAAAGAAAATACCTCTGATATAGGACTAAGAAGCCAAGCTTGTGGTTGAGGTCGAGGTGGTTGGCATGGCCATGGTCGCTATCAAGGAAGAGTAGAAGGTCGAGACTAAGGAAAAGGTGAACAAAACTCACTCCAAGATGGTGCAAATCGGAGTTTTCAAAGAGGGTGTGGTCGAGGAAGAAACAAAAATTGAAGAAAAAATGATAAAAGTCATATTGAGTACTATGCAAGCGGAAGAACTAGACAATATATACGGGAGTGTCAATCTAAACTAATGCGGAAGACACAAACCTTGCCGAGCATAAGGAGAAAGAAGGTAGGCCCTCCTGCTTTCTCAAAAGGAAGGCATTATAGCAAATTATGTTACATGGCATCTTGACAATGGTGCAAGCAACCACATGACCAAAGATAGGAGCAAGTTTGTGCAAATAGAGACAAAAGTAACTAGCGACTTTCATTGTGGAGATGATACTAAAGTTGAGATCAATGGAAAGGTACGGTAATTTTGGCCACAAATAATGGAGATCACAAACTTCTCCACAATGTCTATTACATTCCAAGAATGAAGCATTTTGAGTATAAGTCAACTTTTGGATAGTGGACACAAAGTGAAGATGGGGGACAAGTATCTATAGCTTCGAGATCGAGATGATAGGCTTGTCGCAAAAGTTCCCATGACAAGTAACCGCATGTTTAAGCTAAATGTAAAGACGGCCAAAGCAAAGTGCTTGCAAGCTTGCATCAATGATTCTTCATGGATATGGCATATGAGATTCGGGCATCACAACTTTGAAGAGCTTAAGATGTTAGGAGAAAAGAATATGGTGAGAGGAGTTTCCAAAATCAATCACCCGAATTAATTATGTAAGGCATGCCTACTTGGCAAGCATGCAAGGAAAATCTTCCCAAAGGAGTCACTTTCACGAGCAAGTAAATCTCTACAACTTGTGCATGTGGATGTGTGTGGTCCTATCAACCCACAATCATTCGGTAAAAGTTCATAATTTATACTCTTTCTCGATAATTTTATAAGGAAGACGTGGGTTTATTTTCTAAAACACAAGAGTGAAATTTTGAGACATTTAAAAGGTTCAAAACTTGTTTTGAGCAAGAGGTGGTGAGTTCAGTTCTAATGAATTCAACGTTTTTCGTGAAACCCATGGAATTCGACATTTTATGACTGTCTCAAGAACACCACAAATTGGCGTTGCATAAAGAAAGAATAGAAAGATTCTAAACATGGCAAGGATGATGCTAAAAAGTAAGACAATGCTGAAAGCATTTTGGGCTGCAGTTGCATATGTTGTTTATCTTTCAAATCAATCACCAACAAAGAGTTTGGAAAAAATACCTCCACAAGAAGCATGGAGTGGATGGAATCCAAGTGTGAAGCACTTAAGAGTTTTTTTTTGACTCCATTTACTATATTCATGTGCCGGAACAAACAAAACTTGATGACCAGAGTAAGATGATGGTGTTTCATAGCTGTGACCAGAACTGTAAGGGGTACAATGTTTTCATCTTATTGCTAAGAAGGTTGTGATTAATAAAGATGTGAAGTTTGAAAAAGACGCTTCCTAGAATTGGAATATCCGAAGAGGACAAAAGTACTATTTTCTTCCACATTCAGAAGAAGAAGATAATGTGGAGCAAGAAGTCGAAGGTGAGAATTCAACCCCTCAACACTAAGTTCAAGCTAACAACCTCAAAGGTATCATAGCATAAGTGATCTTTGTGATGCTATGAAAAGAATAAAGGGTAAAGTGCAGACAGACCCTAACATATAGGGTCATTTGCGCTTTTACTCCCAACATTTTTTACTTCTTTTTTTGACAAATCACTTCCCAACCTTTGTAATTTGCAGATTATCATTATTTTTTATTTTCAGGCCAAAATTAGTGTATTTTTCGGCTGTTTGTAATACGCGTGTGTAGGGCCAAATTTTAAGGACCTTTTACGTAAATTTACCCCCTTTCGTGCCCAAACACCTGTTTATAACCCAATCCCAAGTTATCATGGTTCTCTACTGTTTTGATCTTACTATGTAGTTTTGACAGCATAATCTGTTTGTATCTCCGGTGTAGTCTTCATATCTTTGAGAAGACTACTCATTATTTATCATTTCTTTGGTGTATGATTTTTAGTAATGGATGTGGAATGTTCTAGGGGTTGTTCTTTGATGTTATCCAGGGTATACAAAAGAAAGAAGCGGTATAGTAGTAATGGATCTAAGTGTCCACATTGCACCTGTTAAAATGAGGAGAAACTTGTTATTCCTGAAGCAAAATCACCAATGGCTATTGGTGAACTATGTAGATTGAATCATATTGAAGAAGCGGTTGTGCTTAGTTGGTTCACCTCTTTTGCGTTGTTTGTTAGAATAGGTGACCAGAAAGCCAATTGGATTGGCGATTTTGGGAACTATTTGTTAATCTTTATTACAACAATACTATCCTTATGAATAGAGTAAGTGTTCATCACTGGCATTGTGTTTGTTGTGATTACTACTAACGTCGAATGACATTTCAACGTCACAACAAATGCCCATAGACCAATTGGATAACCAATGTAGTTGGGCTGCGCATTGGATGGCGGCTATAAAAACCAACTTCTGAGGGTTGGTTTGAAACGTTCCAAGTCGAGGACGTCAAGACTGGGCATCAAGTGTCCTATCGAGACTTGCACTAAGTATTGAATTCACTTGGTGAGTGCCGAGTTTCATCGGCGACAAACGAAGGTCGTCTATGAAATTTAAGTGGGTTAGTTGAATAGGTGGTCGACTGGCTGAGCTGACTCGCGGAAATCGTCATATGGAAGCCTTGGAGGCTTGGTCCGTATGATTGGAATTTCCTATTCCGATAGTACAGATTAGTCCTCAGACTTGAGGAATCATGGCAGTCACGTGCATACGAAGACTGTATCTTGGATTCAACGAGAGGTGATCATTATGTAAGATGGTCATTATAAGCCTTGTCCAGTGCAGTTCGAGTATGCATCGAGGACGGTGAATTCCAAGATACGATCTATGCCCCATCAGTATATGACGGTGATGTCTCCTATGCGCTCTGAGATTGTTTAGACTCTGAAAGTCTATGGCCATAGCAATTGATTGAGTAGAAAAGGATTTCCTACATCGATCGAGTAGAGTAAACACATCTCGAGTATTAAGCACAGACGTCTAATCAAGGATGGGAATCGATGCCCAATTCCATACCTAGACTAAGGTCCGGAGACGGTCAACAGTAGGACCCTACCCGTACGAAATCGGCGCCTAAATGTTCACGCCAACATTCACCTAGTCTCTAGTGCCATGGACCGTTGCTAGACAACCACCCATGGTAACGGGCTCCGGTTGGACACGAACCCAAGTCTAGTTGAGGGTGAACCTAAAGGGCCACACACAAATCACCGAGGAGGTGAAGGAATTGACTTGGAGTCAATTTCAGAGGATGATAGGTAATTGGATTACTTATGGGATTGTCCATCGGTTGGACGGGCCAATATTGTATCGGGCCCTCATTTTGTCGGTAAATGGGACTTATCGATTAAGTAGAGAATCGAAACTTGGATCTTTTGATTGGATTAAAAGATCAATGGGAATTATTTAATTGGACCGTGAATTAAATAGGGTATAATTCTTGGGCTTATTGTAATTGGTGTTAGAATAGGTGACCATGTAAGCCAATTTTGGCAGGAATATGTAACCTATGTCTAGACAATTTCAAGTGTTTGATAAAACATATATGAATAAAGAAGTGAAAAGTTCATATGGCAATACTTTGTTTACGTTCACTTATATCTGCTTTTTCATATCTGTTCACTACGCAAACAAAGCCCACGGACTGAGAATCGATTTCGGGGATTGGGACTACGCTTGGAGGTAGGTCCATGAAATCAGTCTTACCGAATCAGTCCGAAAATCTCCAAGTCAAGGAATCCCGAAAATGGGTATCGGGATTCCCTTTGAGACTTGCACTAAGCATCTGCTGTCGTATTTCATCGACGGGTGACGAAGGTCGTCTAAGCAGTGTTAGTGGGTCAGCATGCTAGGAAGCAGCCTGACTGAGGTGACTCGCGAGAACCGTCTTACGGAGGACCTTGAGTATGGTCTGCAAGGTATGACGTATTCCCGGTTCCAACGGTACAGGTCAAGTCCTTTGACTTGAGGAACTGCTGAGTTTACCTGTGCATCAGGTCTGTATCTTAGATATGGTGAGAGATTGCCAAAATACTCTTGAGTAGTCATAAGCCATGTCTAGTGCAGCTCGGGTGTACAGAGTGACAGTAGTTTCCAAGAAAGGATCTGTCTCCTGTCAAAAGGTATTGACAGTTGAGTCTCATGTATGCTCTGTGTCTTTTCCCTAAAATCTGTGGCCACAGTAACTGAACAGAAGGGAAGGTTTCCCTTGCGGCGTTTAGTAAGGACAGACCGACACTTAGGTCCAAAATGGGTACCTGCATTTTCCGTGCCCTAGACTCTAAGTGATGAGACCGAAGACAGAAGGACAAGTGTACTGTTAGGGCCTAACTGTTCATCCCCGATTATTTCACCTAGTCTCTAGTGCCATGGACCGTTGCTAGATGGCCACCCATGGTAACGGGCGGATTCTAGGAATCCGACCAAGTCTAGCTGAAAGGTGAACCTAAAGAGTCACACACTATCCACACACACTTAAGTATTTAATTTGGAATTAAATATTGGAGTAAAGGAATGATTAAATTAGATTTAATCGGGTCCTATATTTTCTTGGAGAAATTAATTCCTTTTATTTGATAAAGGGAATTAAATTAATAAATTGGATTTATTAAGGGAATTGATTTAATGGGCCTAGAATAAATATTAATATTTATTTATTATATTTATTTGGCCTTTTGGAATATTTAATGGAATTTAAATATTCCATTAAATTTAAATTAGCGGTTGAGATGGAAAGGGGAGATGGAAGGCTAGGATTGGTTTGACTAGGTCAAACACTAGTTTGACTAGGACTTTGACTAGGTCAAAATCCTAGTCAAATTAGAGTTCTTAGAGTTGGAGTTTAAAGAGGATTAAACTCCTCCTCTATATAAACCTCTAGCTTCCAACAATTGCAGGATGATGAAATTCCAACACACACACACAACACACAATTTCGGCCCCCTCTCCCATCTCTCTCGTCCGCCCTCTCTCTCCACTCACTCCAAGAAATTATTTTCTAGTTCTCTTGTTCTTGGAACATTAGAACTTAGATGAATCAATATCGTTAATTGATAACGTGTCGTTGATTCATCCACTCCAAAATATACACTTGTTCGTTGCTAGCACGACGTACAAGATACGTGGGTGGATCGTGTGTCACGATTTGGAGGGTCTCAAGAACGAGATCTTGGTGCAAAACGGGGAACAACGCGTGTAGCCATTGAAGACGAAAACGACAACGGGTAGGTCCCGGTTTACGTTTTCGCCTCCTTTTATTTTTCAACCCTATGGCCTCCATGATTGCTTACGTGTTATTTATTCATGAGATACACCAAACACCCGGGAAATCTCAAGGGTACACCCCTTGAGCGTGTTCTTTAATTCATTAAAGCATGCTTTAATTTTTTGTATTTTATTTTACATCGCGCTTCCGCATTCGCGCAATTTCCCGGGACGATCCACGATTTCTTTAAATTGGATTACAATAAAATACGGTCCATTAAATATTGGCCCAAGAGAGGTGTTTCCACTTTTGGAATTAGAAGAAGTTGGACTTCTTCTAAAAGGGGATGGCCGAAAATTACTTCTTTTGGAAGTACTAAAATTGGCCATGAAGGCCTTTGATAACAAGTTGACTTGTCTCTTTTGGAAAGAGACAAATCAATTTCAATCAAGCCTCTTTCACTTAGTATGATTAAATCATACCTTTTGAAATGGTAGGCTTGATTGAAATGTATCTAGACATCCTTGGATGAACCTAGACACATTCCAATAATCACATTAATAAAGTATATATATGTGTATATACTATCATCAAAGTCAAGATTTTTATTATTCATCTTTTTTTTTGGAACAAGAAGAACACTCTCTACACATTCTCTCAACCCATTTTCGGCTCCTCTCTCTCTCTACTCTCGAAATACTCTTTGTTGCTTCATTGATATAGGATCAATTCAAGAACAAAGCAAGATCATGAAGGAATACTAATTTGATAGTGTAATCCCTTCTTCGATTTCATCCTCTACATCCGTTTTTCTCTAATAAAAAAAATGAGATCTCTCCCGGTGTGGTGTGAACGACTTTAGAGGGTCTCTACGTTGGGACCCTCGCGTGGATGAACGTCGGGAGGAATCAATGCGTGTAGCCGATCGAAATACAAAATCAAGAAAGGTATTCCGATTTACATTTATGCTCTCGATTTATTCTTTATTCTATAGCCATGAACGCTTGTTTATTTTATATGCTGCTATTATGCGTTTATAAACTGATAGCGGGGGAACGTTCAAGGGAACACCCCTTGAACGCGATATAAATTCTTTTATTCCGCACATTTTTTATCTCCACCTCGCTTCCGCCACGTTCCCCGACCGATCCGCTTTTCTTCAAGTGGTATCAGAGCCCGGATCGGTGTATGTGGCTATGGATTACATATTTTTATGTGTGCAAGCATGTTCAACATGTACAGATTGGCTTTAAAAGCATATGGATAGTGCTTTTAATTTTCATAATTATTTATTGAAATTTGCATGTTTAATTATGTTGATGAATCATGGATATTTGAGTTATTTTAGAAAATTGGATTTTCTGAAATCTGGATATTTATTTCAGTTTTTTTATGTGCAGAATAAATTAAAAAGAAAATAAAAAATTACAGCAGCAGCAGCGGGCTGTCTGCTGCCGCGGGCGAGCGCTGCCGGCCGAACGCGCGGGCTGGGCGTGCGTCCAGCGCAGGCAGTGGCGTCTGCGCTCGCGCGCAACGCAGCCAGCCGGCACGACCGAACGACTGGGCTATTTTTTTCGCCGTTATTCTAAAAAAATTAATTTTTTTTGGTATTCTGCATATTTTTGCTGAAATATTTAATTTATAGCTGATTTAATTTATTTGCAAATGATTGTTCCTAAATTAAATAGCCTAAAATTATTTTGGAAATGGTTTCCAAACAAAAAAAAATGTACATGGGTAGTACGAGGTTTCTAACATCCATTTTTAATTGCATTTTTTACATGTATTTTTCTGAATTTAATTATTTTACAGAATGATATTGGACGTCATTGATGTAATACATGAATTGTATTATTTGGAGCATTATTATATTGGTTATGTAATTATGTTGTGTTTTGTTAATTAGATTAACAATTGATAATCACAAAGCCTATTGACCTGCTATGGTTTTATATTCCTTCTGGGTGGGACCTGCGGGCTTCTTGTTTTGGAACTATTATCTCCCGCTTTCGCTTCATGATGTTAAGTCTTGTTTGTTTTTTTCTTTTATTTCCCATGAATTCCATTTCTCTTGTAATGAGAGTAGTTAGGAATTTTTTGGTGAGGTTTTACATTTTATGTATAATATGACAAGCCCACGGAGAAAAAGGCGGCCTACGTTGGACGGAGGCCCAAGGTGAGACATCAAGGGTGAAACAAGTAGAGTACAAGGGCCCATTAGCATGACATTGGTTAATTTGTTGTAATAGTGTAGGACCACCCTAGGCAGACCGTAGACTCAGTGCGGGCTCAATGGGTCCCATAGGTTGGGCTCGTGATCATCCAGCAGGGGTATGCTAGATTTACTTGCATGCGATGCATTTATTTAAATGCTTTATAATATTGGATATTGATGCATGCAAAATATTAATGTGATGCGGTCTTGGTCAATAATTTTGAACCTCACTTGTTAGGACCAAGTTAAAATGTTAGGGCCCACAATGGACTTGGATTCAAATGATTTTGATGCATCCAAGCCTTCCATCCACGGCATTGTGGTTTTAACCTATCCAAAGCTTCCATCCATAGCAATGTTGTGAGGAAGCTACCACTACACAAGTGTGTGGTTTCACGAGTCGTGGCACATTTGGAATAGAGGAAAAGCCGCACTATTGTTATGAACAAAGGAATACCGTTCGATGTTTCCCTATCTCATGAGTCGTGGGGGGCGACAGTTTGAGGTATGATTTGGTTGATGGGTCGGGCCTAACATCGAGTAGCATGATTCGCTTGGAGTCCTCGGGATCAGTGAAGAGGTGAGGCAAAATATCTTGGAAATCTCATCGGATGAGAATGGTATTAGATACCTCCCATGAGGCTTTTTCCATGTGAATCATAAAAGCGGGACATGGAGAATTGCGCTTGTGGATCCCAAGCCCACTAGGAAATGGTTTCCCGAAATCCTATTTGAGAGTGGATGGGGTTTTCATAGAAATAGTGGGAGGGGCTAATGACTAAAGGACCAAGTCTTAACTTTAACATAATATGGTATAATGTATTGAATGTTTTTCTATTTAACTATTGATGTCTAAGAATCCACTAACCTTTATAGTTGAGACTAATAAGTCTAATGGAACGTATTACCATGCGTGGCTATGAAATCTTTAAGAATGGTCGTAGATTTCAAAAGAACCAGACTTATATTTTGGATAAGATTTTTCCTCATACTTTGCCGGAAGGGTCATCACAAAGAACATTTGGCGTTCAAGAAGAGGCTTGATGACAACTGGAGAGGTTGCAGCATCATACTGGCATCCATGGATAATGAGATCCAGAAGCAGTATGATAGGTTGGAGGATGTTGGCTCGATTATGCCTCGATTGCAGCAACTCTATGCGGTCCAAAACCGGCATGTTTGATATGCTGCAAAGAAGGCATTATTCGGAGCAAAAATGATAGAAGGATCGTCGGTACAAGAGCATGTAGTGATGAAGCTATCACTTGTGGAAAAGCTCAAAGACTTCCAAGTTGATCTCGAAAGAGATGTACATCGAACGTGATCCTATCAATCTCTTCTCTCCTCACTCAACCTATTTGTAGTCACTACAACATGAATGGGCTTGAGAAGACCTTCATGAGTTTGATAAAAATGTTTGTCCAGTACAAGGAAACGATTGAAAAACTTGCGCCGACCGGTACTAGTGAGTGAGGAGGCTTTTGACCTCTAAAGCGAAAGGTAGGGGTGCCTGACCAGGAATATAGAAAATAAGAAGGCTAAGTCAATATCAGCCTGCTGCCAGTACTTTGAATTGACTCCTGTTTTACACCGTTGGGTGGGGTAAAGGAAAGAGGACTATAAAAGCATTCGGCGCCCTTTTAGAGGTTTCGAATGATGTTTGCATTAGCTGCGAAAAAGGGACATTGGGAAGAAGGGGTTTCCTAAAGCCCCTGTCTAATTGAAGGTGACATTTGAAATTGAGTATCAACATGATCAATGTTTTTGTTCTTTGGTATTTGGATACCAGTTCGTTCATAAACCTGTGAAATGGTTCACAAGAGATGATAAGGAATAGAAAGCTAAGACAGACGATCCTAAGGGTTCTAGCAATGGTGAAACTGTTGCTGTAAAGACTAAGGACTAGTTAGGCTATAGTAGTGATCATGTTAAGATCTGTGTCTGTGGGAATTATGCAACCTAGCATTGATCAAAATATGTTTAATTTATTGTTGGACAATTTTGGAATACAATAATCTTGATCAATAAAATTACTTTTATTTGACAAAGAATGGCGATTCTTGTCTGCTAGGTTTGGTATATAAACACAATGTTGGACACGCTATCCCATAATTAGATTATGAGTACTCAAAACAGATGACTAAATGGATACAATCAAAGATGAACTTACGGATTTGAGCATTCCATGGCTAGGTCAGTTTCCTTTAGTTAAGGATGAGGAAGTTGGAAGATCCCAAAGAGTTTAGCAATAGATGATTTGGATTTGCTATCTTGCAAATCTTCTCTGAGGAGGAATAGACTAAAGAGCAATTTTGTTAGATAAAGTGGGCTTGCCGATATTCTATTGGATTGGATCCAAAAAGACTTCTATGGATTACTAAATATACAGGACCAAAAGAGGGGAACCTTTGGTAGGTTCAGGGAATTAGACTTGGAGTGGTGAACCAAAACTGGTCACCCTTTCGATTAGATCGAGAGGGTGTGCTATATAGTGGGAGTGCCAATATAGCCTATTGGATTGGATCCAAAAAGCATATCTGTAAGATTACTGAATACACAAAGACTAAAAGAGGATTCACAAGTCTAAGACCTTTGGTAGGTTCGGGGTATTAGACTTGGAGTGGTGAATCAAAATTGGTTACCTTTTGATTAGATCGAGAGACGTGTATTCAGTGAAAGTTCTTCGAATATCCGAATGAGATGAAATTCTCAATTAGTGAAATTCTTCTTGAAGCGGCCATGGTTGAATGGTCTCTGATAAGGAAGAAAACGAACCCTGTTGGACTTGGTTCGCTCGTATTTCACTGAATTTTTACCGTAGCCCATCTTGAATGGACTTGAAAGTTGCCAAGTTGAAAAAACATGCACTTTCTAAAGTCAGATGATCTAATTAGCATATTGGATCATGGTTTGGAAAGCTGTATCTTACAAAGTTCTTAAGTATGGTGGGATGGTCCTACATACGTTAAGGGACTAGTAGGAAGACATGAATAGACTCGGTGTCTGGTTTGTGCAGGTCTACTGCAAATACATGCAAACATTAGGTTATTTTCCCACTGACTATGTTCCAGTCCTCACAGGGATGAACCAGAATACCTTAGATACCCGAATGGGTACATGTTTTTGGGTTCGATCCGGTCAATTGGAGCATGATCCAAAGAACATATGGAGAAGCGATGTTGGACATCGGGATTGGATCAATGGCTTGGAGCCGGGGGATCTGTCTTGAAATTCGAACTGGGTTTGAGATTTCATGTAATTGGAATATTTCATTTTGACAAACCCATACGATGTAACGACTCGGTCAAATGACGAGCATTAGGGTCAGTGGGAGTGTGGTTGTGTTCTGAGTGTTAAATATGTAACGGTCTTATTCATTTGGAATGAAATTAAGATGTTAGGAAACACTAAAAACACGAGCATTGTTCATGCAATTCTCCATGAAGGAATTGGATTCCCATTCATAGGGCCAAGCTACCTAAAACTTAAGTCACAGGTTGACTAATGAGAAAGCTTAGATGTTTTACATCCCTACGTCTTTGCCGTATGCAGCATCGGTATGTTATTCGGTGCACAAGGACTGATGTTGTTTATGCATCGTACATAACAACGGATATCGGGTTGTGTACTGATGAGGCAATAGACAACAGTTGAGAGCAGTCTTTAAGACCTGAATAAGGATTAGATAAGTGTTTTCTGATGCACGGTTTATGGAGAGTAGATTCTGGAAGGCTATAGTGATACTAGCTTCTAGAATCATGTGAATAATAATTAGTCTTAGTATTTATGTATGTTCAGACTTAATGGTGAGTGTGGTAGCTTGGAAAGGTTCCAAGCAGGATACCACGATGTTTCATCATGAAAGTCGAATATATGCCAACTTTGGAAGTTGTTTCTGGAAAGTGGTTTAGATGAAAATAGCATCCATTGGAATGGATGTGGTGCATAGCACGGCCGAGCAATAGTTGCCTTGGAGGTTGACAACTGGGCTATGGCTAAAGCCTTTTGGGCCCGAGATCTCATCACAAGATCCATGGAAATTCTTAGACAACCACCATCTGCAGGTAGTGATGGTAGGAAGAGGTGAGATACGGTTGGACCGTATTACCTCGGCAGAAAAATAAAATAGACTTGCAAAACTGAGCCGGCATCCTAGATTACTCATTCTCAGAAGGTTCTGAGTGACATGGGTAATTGGCTCTAAGGTCAAGTGGGAGATTGTTTAGAATAGGTGACTAGAAAGCCAATTGGATTACCGGTTTTGGGAACTATTCGTCAATCTTTATTACAACAATATTATCGTGATGAATAGAGTAAGTATTCATCACTGGAACTATGTTTGTTGTGCTTACTACTAACATTTAAATGGTGTTTCAACATCACAACAAATGCCTACAGACCAATTGGATAACCTATGTAGTTGGGGCTGCGCATTGGATGGCAACTATGAAACCAACTTCTGAGGGTTGGTCTGAAACATTCCGAGTCGAGAACCTCAAGACTGGATCCAATGAGAGGTGATCATTATGTAAGATGGTCATTATAAGCCTTGTCCAGTGCAGTTCGCGTATGTATCGAGAACGGTGGATTCCAAGATAGGATCTATGCCCCGTCAGTATATGACGGTGATGTTTCCTATGTGCTCTGAGATTGTTCTCTGAAAGCCTATGGCCATAGTAATTGATTGAGTAGGAAAGGATTTCCTACGTCGATCGATAGAGTAAACGCATCTCGAGTATTAAGCACAGACGTCTATTCAAGGATGGTAACCGATGCCCAATTCCATACCCTAGACTAAGGTCGGGAGACGGTCGACAGTAGGACCGTACCCGTACAGAATCGGCGCCTAAATGTTCACGCCAACATTATCCTAGTCTCTAGTGCCATGGACCGTTGTTCGACGGCTACCCATGTGTTAGAATAGGTGACCAGAAAGTCAATGTGGTTGGCTGTTCTGAGAACAATTCGTCAATCTATGAACGAGTAATATTATATTGATGAATGTTTAAGGATTCATCATTAGCAACTATGAGTTTGCTATGCTTACTACTTGCATTGAACGTCGTTTTTGATGTCACAACAAACGCCCACAGACCAGACATATGCATCCAAGAAGTTAGACCACGCATAGGTTGGCGGTCATGGAACCAACTTCTGTAAATAGGTCTGAAACACTCTAAGTCGAGGACCTCGAGATTGGGCATCGAGGGTCCTATAGAAGCTTGCACTAAGGATTGCATTCATTAGATGAGTACCGTGTTCATCGATAACAGACGTTGGACATCTATACAATATTAATGGGTTAGTTGACAAAGGTGTCGACTGACTAAGGTAACTCGAAGAAATCGTCATATGGAAGCCACACGAGCTTAGTCGGTATGAATCGTATTCCCGATTCTGATAGTACGGGATTAATCCTTGGACTTGAGGGATCACGACAGTCGCTTACATACTAAGGTTGTATCTTGGATCTGGCAAGAGGTGATCGTGTCATGTGACATGGCTATCATAAAACCTTGTTCAGTGCAGTTGGAGTATGTAGAGAGGACGATACATTCCAAAATAGGATATGTCCCCTGTCAAAGATTATGACATCAAGATCTCCTATGCACTCTGGGATGGTTTAGACTCTCAAAGTCTATGGCCATAGCACTTGATTGAGTGGGAAAGGATTTCCTACGTCAATCATAGAGTTAAATCTATCTCAAGTTTGATGCATAGCTGCCTAAGTCAAGGATGGGAACCGACATCCTAATTCCATGCCCTAAATTAAGGCCGGGAGGTAGGCGACAGTAGGACCGTACCGGTATGTAACTCAGAGCCTAAATGTTCACACCGCATATTCACCTAGTCTCTAGTGCCATGGACCGTTGCTAGATGGCAACCCATGGTGACGGACTACTTTGGTTATGAGATAACAAGAAGTAAGTTCAAGTCTAGCTGAGGGTGAACTTAAAGAGTCACACCCGCTACACCAAACGTAAAGGGAATTAATTTGGAATTAATTCCAGGATAAGGTTTACTTTAATGGGATTAAATTATACTTCTTGGAGATTCAAGCCTCGATTGATTACTTGGATTAATCGGGTTTGAGTTCATAAATTAGATTTATGGATTTTATAAAGCATGGGCTTCCCTTTTAATTAGATTAAAATGGTGAATTAATTAATGGGCTTGGTATATTAAATAGGATTTAATCTAAAGTCCATGAGACTATTTAATTTAGATTTAAATAGGCTCATTCCATGAATTAATTAATGGGCTTGGTATATTAAATGGGATTTAATATAAAGTCCATGGTACTATTTAATTTAGAATTATAACAGGCCCATTCCATAAAGCCCATCAAAATGGATGGACGAGATTTGATCTAGAGACTATGAGATGAAGGGCCATGATTAATTTGACTTAATCAAAGCCTAGTTTGACTAGGATTTGACTAGGACAAAATCCTAGTCAAGTGTCCCTCTTTAGAAGAGGTTGAGTAGGAATAGGAAAAATATTTCCTATAAATACTCAAAAAACACACACACACACACACACACACCTACTAATCTCTACGCTTTCATCTCACAACTCTCTGTCAATTTTTGTCCACTTCTATTCATATTGTCTCGAAGATTTTACCTTGTTCGTCTTCATTTATTCAAGGTTGAACATAAGAGACGTCGATAGCGTTAATTGATAGCGTGTATCGGGGTCTCTTCTCCCCAAAGGATTTCGTGCTAGCACGGGACTTCGTTGCCTTCCGGTGTAGCGTGTGAGATGAATTAGAGGGGTCTCTTCTTTGAGATCTTTGTGCAAAACGAGGAACAATGTATGTAGCCGAACGAAGACAAAAACTACAACCGGGTAGGTTCTCTTTACATTTCTTGTTTCTAAATTCTATCACCTCCATGTTGCGTTTTATTGAACATGAGATACACCGAACACCCGGGAGAATCAAGGGCACATCCCTTGATCCGTTTATGTATGTAATTCATGCTTTAAATTCCATTATTATGCTTTGCAATTTTTATTATGCAATCATGCGCGCTTCCGCCATTCGTGCTTCTCTCCTGGGCCGATCTGCTCGCCTTTTAGTGGTATCAAAGCCCGGTTCGGTGTATAGGCCTAAAATTCTACGTGCTATACGTGTTTAAGCATGATCAATATATTTTAATTTACGTTTGAAGCATGTTTAGCGTAGATCTTTGATTGGAATTTAATTTTGCATGGGATTTTGGATCTTGAATTTCTTGAATGTGTAAAACACATGTTCTTGGGTTGGATTTATCTTGTGGTTCAGGAAATTGCATAAAAAAAGGCAAAAAGGATGAAAAATGGAGAATCGGCAGCAGCAGCACGCTGGCCGAAGCGCGCAGGCATGGGCGACTGCGCGCGCCTGGCTGGGCCGGCGTGCCGTTTTTTTGTTTTCTCCCGTTTTTGGCTCATTTTTCAAATTATTCTTTTTGAACTATTTTTATGATATTTTCTGCGTTTTCTGACTTAGGATATTTATTTTTTGAGATTTGAAATTTTCTAAAATAAATATTGCTTTGTTGATGAGGAAAGGATTTCCTAACAAGATTTAATTCTTGCAATGGTTGCACCAATGATCAAAATTCGAATGTAAAATTTTGCATTAATTTCTGTGTTTTATGATGTCGGACATCATGGTTATTTTATAACATGAGCATGAGTAGATCTTGACATGCATTAATATTGCACAAATGTTGGATTTTGGGATTCTTGAATAAATGGGCATATTCTTGAATTGATTTCTTTTGTGTTTTAGAAAATTAATTGCAAGAAAACATTAAAACATGAAAAAAGGTGGCGGTCAGCAGGGAGGCCGCGCAGCAGGCAGCAGGCGCGGGGCACCTGTGTGTCCGTGCTGTTGCGCAGCAGCTGCACAAGCACAGCACCTGCGCACGTGCGAGGGCTCGTGCGCGCGCAAGCGCGCGTCCTGTGCAAGTTGCGCACTTAGCCGGTAGGGTTGGACCGATTTTTGGTTTTTCGTTGTTTTTGTGCGTTTTTAGAAAATCTGATTTTTCTGTATTATTCTGGGAATTTGTCTGAACTAATTAACTTGGGGAATTTTATTTTTGGTTGAGATTTTATATTTTCTAAAATTAATATTGCCTTGTTAATTATGAAAAAGGATTTTGCAACAAAAATCGTTGTGCATAGATTGCAAAATTATCCAATGGTTGGTGTGAATATTTTGCATGTAATTTCTTCATTTATTTTATGGTATGGGATATCATGGATGTTTGAATAGCATGTTCTACGTGATATATGTATTTGTGCTATTTGCGTTAATTGGATTGACAAAGGATGATCAAAAGCTCCTAGACCGCATGTATGGTTGATTTATTTATTTCTTGGATTGTGGCCAATGTGCCTCTTTATATCTTCTTACCTCTCTCGTTTTCGCCTTGGAATAATAAGGCTTTCTCTCTCTCTCTCTCTCTCTCTCTCTCTCTCTGTCTCTCTCTCTCTCTTTCCTAATGTAGTCCCCCCAACTGCTGATTGGGGTTTCTTATTTTATGATGTAATGAGAGTAAAATTACTGATGAGGTTTTATCTTTTGTAAATAAAAGCTGCATAGAGAAGAGGCCCAGAGTAGGCCCATGGAAAACACAAGCCCAAGGCGTTGGAGGCCCATAGAGGAGGCCATCGGGTGGCCCCATGGAGGATCAATGGAGAAGAGGCCCAGAGTAGGCCCACGATGGAGAGCCCAAGAAGATGAAGAGGACTTACAAGGCCCATTGCTTGTAATGGGTTATTAAAATCATGTAAGAGCATAGGGCCTACCCTTAGATTGACCATGGATCTACTGCGGGTTCAGTGGGTTGCATAGGTTTGGGCTTGTGATCATCCTATAAGGGCGTGCTAGGTTTTATTTTACATGCGATGCGTTTTATATGCTTATGAGTATTCTATATGCTTTATGTATGTTTATATTTATGCGTAGAATATTTCTGCTATAACGCATGCAAAACACTTAATATGTGATGAGGTCTCGTTCTATTAAAACTCTCAACTTGGTTGGACCAAGCTAAAATATTAGACCCCTAATAAATGGACTAGAACCCCAGTGGTTCGTCCAAGCATTCCATCTATGACAAAGTAAGAAAGCTAGTCTCAGTCAATTGCATGGTCTCACGAGTCATGGCACGTCTTTTGTGCTGAAAAGAAGCTGCACATTTGTTGTGAACGAAAAGAATAGACTCTTGTTACCTGTCTCAAGTCATGGGGGTAGCAGTGAGTACTATGATCTGTTGATTGGGTCGGGTCTAATGCCTGAATAACGTGATTCGCTTCGAGTCTTCAGGATCACGTAAAAGGGTGAGGCAAGATATCTTGGGAATCTCGTTGGACAAGAATGGTATGGAATACCTCCCACAAGGCTATTTTCCATGCGAGTCGTAAAAGCGGGGCATGGAGAATTTTGTTTGTGGATCCCACCACTAGGAATTTGATTCCCGCAATTCCGTTTGAGAGTTATGGATTTTCGTAGAAATAGTGGGAGAAGTTAAGGACTAAAAGAGTGAGTGTTAACTTAAAATATTACTTCATTCTGCTTATTATTTGTGCTTTGTATATTGTGAATGTCTAAGCACCCAACAAATGCATTACTAAGAAGCTTATTAAATTAACCAACTACACGAATTGACTGTGAAATCTTAAGATGGTCTTAGATTTCCTGAACCTAACTCACATGCCGGATGAGGACGTTCCTCAACCTTTGCCGGAGGGGTCGACGACTAAAACAACTCTTGGCATTCAAAAAGTTGAAGGACGAACACCGACAAGTAGGAGATAATGATGTTGGCTCAACTATGCTCCGTTTGCACAATGTCTATTGCGGTCCCGGGCCGGCATGTAGGATATAATGCAATGAAGGCATTTTTGGAGCTAAGATGACGGAAGGGACGTCTATACAAAGAACATGGAGTGATGATGCAATCCCTAGTGGAGAAGCTCAAAAGACCTCCACGTCGGTCTTGAAAAGGAGACGTACATTGACATGATCCTTTAGTCTCTTCCTCCTACGAACCATTAAAATATCAACATGAATGAGCTTTGAAAGGATCTTCATAAGTTGATAATTATGTTTGTCTAGTATGAGGCAATGATTAAAATCTATGCCATCAATACTAGTAGGAGAGGCTGAAACCTCTATAGCGAAAGGCAAGAGTGACATACGCCAAAAGAGGAAGAAGGCTAAGGTAACTATTAAGCACTTCAAGTGCTATTCCTTTTACACCACAAGGTGGAGGTAAAGGAAAGAGCAAAAGGTTCAGCAGTCAAGTTCATAGATTCCTAAGAACGTATGATTTCACTACCGTAAAGAGGGCCATTGGAAGAGGGAGTGTCCGAAACCCCTCTCCAATGTAGGTAAGATTTGATATTGAGTATTAACATGATCACTATTACTCTATTTGTTAGTTGATCCGTTCTTGTCACAAATTTGCGGGTGGTTTGCAGAAAGTGATAATAATTAGAAAGCCAAGAGCAGTTCTAGGATTCAACAATGGTAAGGCCATTTGCTGAAAAGGACTAGAGACTTGTTAGGCCTATAATCGTGATCATGTTAGGATAGTTTATAGGAATTACGTAACCTAGCATGATCAAAAGTATGTCTCTTTGTTGGAAAAAGATAATATTTCATACATATTTGATCAACAAAATTCTTGAATATTTATTCATGTTTGCTAGTATTTGCACGTAAATTCCTAAAACACCATCCCATAAAAGATTTATGAATACTCAAAATTCAAATGATCTAAATAGATTAATCAAGACTAACTTACAGATTTGGCATCCACAACAGCTAGGATGTTTCGTCTTATTAAAGATAAGTAAATTGGACAGTTCGATGAATATAGAAATAGATGATTCGAATCGACTAAATTTACAAGTCTTTTTTGAAGAAGAAAGTCCGAAAGCTCTTTATTGGACAAAGTAGGCTTGCCAAATAGTCTATTGGGAAGCGATCCAGTAAGGCAACTGTAGGTTACTAAATACACAAGACCATAAGGGGTTCAAAAGTCTAAAGGTCCCATAAGAGGTTTGGGAATTAGACTTGAGGTGGTGAACCATAAATGGTCGCAAAATTAAACCTGTTTCGATAGGATCGAAAGGTCGTGTATTTAGTGGGAGCTCTTGTGCATCCAGTTGAGAATGGAATTCTGAATGAAACATTTTTTGTAAAGGCCAAGTATGACGGTCTCTGATAAAGGGAACGATCGAGCCTCTTTAGACGGAGGTCGATCGAAGTTTCACCAAATTACCTTAGCCCGTATAGATGTAGACTCCAAAATTGCCAACGTAAGGAACGTGGCACTTTGTATAGGTTTACGGCACAAGGTGCCATAATTTGGCAAGCATGTGTCCCGACAAAGTCCTTGAGCATGTAGGAGGATCCTACATACGTCAAGGGACTAGTGGGAGACAAATTAGACTCGATGTCTGATTTGTATAGGTTTACGATAAAATAATGCTAACGTTGCTTATAATCGCATTTCTTACTTAAACTGAACATATTCCAGTCCCGTTAAGAACAAACCCGAATGTCGTACAGGTACGAGTAATCGGGATAAGTTCAGTCAAATTTGGATAGTGATCCAAACAACCTGCGGAACGTGATGTTGGACATCGTAGTAGGATTTATGGAGATGAGCCATAGAATCCGCTAGGAAATTCAAACAAGGTTTGAAACAACGCATAACTGCAATAATCATTTTGACGAGGTCATACAGAGTATGACTCGGTATTAAACGAGGTAGGTGATCAGTGGGAGTAGTTTTACACAACAGTAACTCACGAAAATTCTTCATGACATTTTAGGGTTCCCACATACATATCATGAATTGAGCTTTACAAAGACTCAGTCATGATAGACTGATGAGAAAACTCAGATATGTAGAGGGAGAAGTTTTTCGAGACTCAGTCACGGTTAGACTGATGATAAAGCTTAAATACTATGCATAAAGCATCAAGTCATTCAAGACTTAGTCATGGTGGACTAATGAGAAGGTTTGGATGTTGAGTATCCCCTACATCTTAACCCTAGATAAACATGTGATATGTTCACTCGGTGCATGAGATCTGATGTTGAGTGTGCTTCTTGCATGACTCAACAAAAATCGATAATGCACTAAGGGGTTGAAAACAACAATCAAGAACAATCCTTAGTAAGGACTAAAGATGTTTTCACGATGCACCATCTGTCGAGAGTTGTTTTGGAAGGCTAAAGCGATACTAGCTTCCAGAGCATAGTGAAAAAACGGTTAGTCTCAAAGGTATGCATAGTTAGGCCCAATCACGATTTGTATTGGATAGTGGTTATAGATGAACACCGCATCCATAGGATGGACGTGGTGCCAAGCACGGCCAAGCCGATGGTCGCCTAGACGGCGGAGAACCAGGCTATGGAAAAATTTTTGGCACGAGATCTCACCACAAGACCCACAGAAAATTCTTAGACAACCACCATCTCTAGGAGGCGATGGTGGATAGAGGTAACACAGTTAGACCCTATTGCTTCGGCAAGAAAATATAGTTGACTCACGAGACTTTAGTCGGTATCGTAGATTACTCATGCTCAGACGGTTCTGAATAAAGTGGGCAACGATAAGTTTGTTGTGCTTACTGCTTGCATTGAACGTCATTTCGATGTCACCACAAACGCCCACAGACCGGACGTATGAATCCAAGAAGTTGGACCGCGCATAGGTTGGCGGTCATGAAACCAACTTCTGTAGATAGGTCTGAAACAATCCAAGTCGAGGACCTCGAGATTGGGCATCGAGGGTCCTATAGAGACTTGCACTAAGGATTGCATTCATTAGATGAGTACCGTGTTTCATCGGTGACAGACGTTGGGCGTCTATGGAATATTAGTGGATTAGTTGACAAAGGTGTCGGCTGACTGAGGTGACTCGCGGGAATCGTCATATGGAAGCTACACGGGCTTAGTCGGTATAACTCGTATTCCTGGTTCCGATAGTATGGGATTAGTCCTCGGACTTGAGAAATCACAACAGCCGCTTACATAATAAGGTTGTATCTTGGATCTGGTGAGAGGCGATCGTGTCATGTGATATGACCATCATAAGCCTTGTTCAGTGCAGTCGGAGTACGTAGAGAGGACGATACATTCTAAAATAGGATCTGTTCCCTGTCAAAGATTATGACAGCACGACTCCTATGCACTCTTAGATGGTTTAAACTATCAAAGTCTATGGCCATAGAACTTGATTGAGTGGGAAAGGATTTCCTATGTCAATCATAGAGTTACACCTATCTCAAGTTTGATACATAGCTGCCTAAGTCAAGGATGGGAACCGACATCCTGATTCCATGCCCTAGACTATGGTTGGGAGATAGGCGACAATAGGACCGTGCCTGTATGTAACTCGGAGCCTAAATGTTCACACCGCATGTTCACCTAGTCTCTAGTGCCATGGACCGTTGCTAGACGGCCATCCATGTAACGAACTACTTTGGTTATGAGATAACAAGAAGTAAGTCCACGTCTAGCTGAGGGTGGACCTAAAGAGTCACGCCCGCTACACCAAAACTAAAGGTAATTAATTTGGAATTAATTCCAAAAGAAGGTTTAATTTAATGGGATTAAATTATACTTATTGGAGATTCAAGCCTCGATGGATTAATTGGATTAATCGGGCTTAAGTTCATTAATTAGATTTATGGATTTTATAAACCATGGGCTTCCCTTTTAAATAGATTAATAGGGTGAATTAATTAATGGGCTTGGTATATTAAATAGGATTTAATATAAAGTCTATTTGACTATTCAATTTAGAATTAAACAGGCCCATTCCATGAATTAATTAATGAGCTTGGTATATTAAATGGGATTTAATATAAAGTCCATGGACTATTTAATTTAATTAAATAGGCCCATTCCATAAAGCCCATCAAAATGGATGGACGAGATTTCATTTAGAGATTGATGAGATGAAGGGCCATGATGTTAGAATAGGTGACCATGTAAGCCAATTTTGGCAGGAATATGTAATCTATATCTAGACAATTTTTGGTATTTGATAAAAACATTTATGAATAAAGAAGTGAAAATTCATATGGCAATACTTTGTTTACGTTCACTTATATCTGCATTTACATTTCTGTTCACTACGCAAACAAAGCCCACGGACTGAGAATTGATTTCGGGGACTGGGACTATGCTTGGAGGTAGGTCCATGAAATCAGTCTTACCGAATCAGTCCGAAAATCTCCAAGTCAAGGAATCCCGAAAATGGGTACCGGGATTCCCTTTGAGACTTGCACTAAGCATCTGCTGTCGTATTTCATCGACGGGTGACGAAGGTCGTCTAAGCAGTGTTAGTGGGTCAGCATGCTAGGAAGCAGCTGACTGAGGTGACTCGCGGGAACCGTCTTACGGAGGACCTTGAGTATGGTCAGCAAGGTATGACGTGTATTCCCGGTTCCAACGGTACAGGCCAAGTCCTTTGACTTGAGGAACTGCTGAGTTTACCTGTGCATCAGGTCTGTATCTTAGATATGGTGAGAGATTGCCAAAATACTCTTGAGTAGTCATAAGCCATGTCTAGTGCAGCTCGGGTGTACAGAGTGACAGTAGTTTCCAAGAAAGGATCTGTCTCCTGTCAAAAGGTATTGACAGTTGAGTCTCATGTATGCTCTGTGTCTTGTCCCTGAAATCTGTGGCCACAGTAACTGAACAGAAGGGAAAGGTTTCCCTTGCGGCGTTTAGTAAGGACAGACCGACACTTAGGTCCAAATGGGTACCTGCTTTTTCCGTGCCCTAGACTCTAAGTGATGAGACCGAAGACAGAAGGACAAGTGTACTGTTAGAGCCTAAATGTTCATCCCCAATTATTTCACCTAGTCTCTAGTGCCATGGACCGTTGCTAGATGGCCACCCATGGTAACGGGCGGATTCTAGGAATCCGACCAAGTCTAGCTGAAATGTGAACCTAAAGAGTCACACACTATCCACACACACTTAGTATTTAATTTGGAATTAAATATTGGAGTAAAGGAATGATTAAATTAGATTTAATCGGGTCCTATATTTTCTTGGAGAAATTAATTCCTTCTATTTGATAAAGGGAATTAAATTAATAAATAGGATTTATTAAAGGGTTGATTTAATGGGCTTAGAATAAATATTAATATTTATTATATTTATTTTTTTAGCCTTTTGGAATATTTAATGGGATTTAAATATTCCATTAAATTAAAATCAACGGTTGAGATGGAAAGGGGAGATGGAAGGCTAGGATTTGTTTGACTAGGTCAAACACTAGTTTGACTAGGACTTTGACTAGGTCAAAATCCTAGACAAATTAGAGTTCTTAGAGTAGGAGTTTTAAGAGGATTAAAACTCCTCCTCTATAAATACCCTAGCTTCCAACTTTTTGAAGGATGATGAAATTCCAACACACACTCGACTCTCTCCCCTTGCCTCTCGTCCGGCCCCTCTCTCTCTACAAGAAAATATTTTTCTAGTTCTTTTGTTCTTGGAACATTAGAACTTAGATGAATCAATACCGTTAATTGATAACGTGTTATTGATTATCCACTCCAAAAATATAGACTTGTTCGTTGCTAGCACGACGTGCAAGATACGTGGGTGGATTGTGTGTCACGATTTGGAGGGTCTCAAGAACGAGATCTCGGTGCAAAACGGGGAACAACGCGTGTAGCCGTCGAAGACGAAAACGACAACGGGTAGGTCTCGTTTTATTTTTTTCGTCTCTCTCTTTATTTTCAACTCTATGGCCTCCATGACTTCTTTGCATGTTGTTTGATCATGAGATACACCGAACACCCGGGAATCTCAAGGGTACACGCCTTGAGCGTGTTATTTTATTATTAAAAGCATGCTTTAATTTTTGTATGTTTTTTTATATCGCGCTTCCACATTCGCGCAATTCCCGGGACGATCCACCGATTTCTTTCACATGATTAATTTGACTTAATCAAAGCTTAGTTTGACTAGGAATTTGAACTAGTAAAATCCTAGTCAAGTGTGCCTCTTTAGAAGAGGTTGAGTAGGAATAGGAAAATTGTTTCTATAAATACTCACACACACACACACACACACACACACACACACACCCTACTAATCTCTATACTTTCATCTCACAACTCTCTCTCAATTTTCGTCAACCTCTATCCATATTCTCTCCAAGATTTTACCTTGTTCTTCTTTATTTATTCAAGGTAGAACATAAGAGACGTCGATAGCGTTTACTGATAGCGTGTATCGATGTCTCTTCTCCCCAAACGATTTCTTACTAGCATGGGACTTTGTTGCTTTCCGGTGTAGCGTGTGAGACAATTTAGAGGGTTTGTTCTTTGAGATCTTGGTGCAAAATGGGGAACAATGTGTGTAGCCGAACAAAGACAAAACTACAACCGGGTAGCTTCTCTTTTACGTTTCTTGTTCTAAATTCTATGGCCACCATGTTGTGTTTTATTGAACATGAGATACACCGAACGCTCGGGAGAATCAAGGGCACACCCCTTGATTCGTTTATGTATGTAATGCATGCTTTAAGTTCCATTTAATTATGCTTTGCAATTTTTATGATGTAATCATTCGCGCTTCCGCTGTTCGCGCTTCTCTCCTGGGCCGATCTTCTCTCGTTTCACCATGGTGACGGGCTCCTATTGGATACAAGCCCAAGTCTAGCTTAGGATGAACCTAAAGGGTCACACACAAATCACCGAGGAGGTGAAAGAATTGACTTGGAGTCAATTTCAGAGGATGATAAGTAATTGGATTACTTATGAAATTGTCAATTGGATGGGCGGGCCGATATTGTATCGGGCCCTCGTTTTATCGGTAAATGGGATTTATCGAATAAGTAGAGAATCGAAGCTTTGGATCGTTTAATTGGATTAAAAGATCAATGAGAATTATTTAATTGGACCATGACTTAAATAGGATTTAATTTTTGGGCTTATTATAATTGGATTACAATAAAATATGGTCCATTAAATCTTGGCCCAAGAGAGGTGTTAGTTCCACTTTTGGAATTAGAAGAAGTTGGACTTCTTCTAAAAGGGGATGGCCGAAAATTGCTTCTTTTGGAAGTACTAAAATTGTCATGAAGGCCTTTGATGACAGGTTGACTTGTCCCTTTTGGAAAGAGACAAATCAATTCCAATCAAGCCTCTTTCACTTGGTATGATTAAATCATACCTTATGAAATAGTAGACTTGATTGATGATTAATGTGGATTGATTGAAGATGTATCTAGACATCCTTGGATGAACCTAGACACATTTCAATAATCACATTAATAAAGTATATATATGTGTATATACTATTATCAAAGACAAGATTTTTATTATTCATCTTTTTCTAGGAAAAAGAAGAACACTCTCTATACACTCTCTCAAGCCATTTTCGGTTCCTCTCTCTCTACTCTCTAAATCCTCTTTGTTGCTTCATTGATATAGGATCAATTGAAGAACAAAGTAAGATCAAGAAGGAACACTAATTTGATAGTGTAATTCTTTCTTCAATTCATCCTCTAGATCCGTTTTTCTCTAGCAAGAAAAACGAGATCTCTCCTAGTATGGTGTGGACGAATTTAGAGGGTCTCTACATTGGGACCTCGCGTGGATGAATGTTGGGAGGAATCAACGCGTGTAGCCGATCGAAATACAAAATCGAAAAAGGTATTCCGATTTACATTTATGCTCTCGGTTTCTTATTTATTCTATAGCCACGAATGCTTGTTTATTTTATATGTTTCTATTATGCGTTTATGCACCGATAGCCCATAATGTTCAAGGGAACACCCCTTGAACGCGATTTAAATTCTTGTATTCCGCACTTTTTATCTCCATCGCGCTTCCGGCGCGTTCCCGGGCTGATTCGCTTTCCTTCATTGTTCCCTAGCAGCCCCCCATTCATGACTTTCTCCTTCATGAGTACACGGATGCAGAGCTCATCGAGCACCTCCCTTCATTCGAGATTAGTCTTAATAAGATTAAAGAAAGAGAACATGAAAGAGAAGAGGGTTGGAGGGTGAAACTTTGATGGTCAAAGAAGAAGAGATATTCAGATCATAGAAATAAAAAATGGTAGGGTGTTGCCACCAGGTATAGATGAAGACTTGGATCTGGTAATTCGTTAGTCTTGGAGGGCTGCGCCAAAGTCCTTGATTCTAAGGATCAGATTGTGGCAAGGGATTTGTAGTGTGGAGAAGAACCCATTTGTGGGGGAGGTTCATGTGGTGTTGGGGCAGATTTATATGGGAAAAGGCAATTTTGAGACGGTTGAGAATGCAGTGTGGAGAGGGTAGAGATTACGGGTGTTCAACAAAATTGCATCGACCCAACCCAAACTCCACTGCAATTAGCGGGCTAAGGGTGGGTTGGGTTGGTATTGGGCTAGTAAAAAGAAGGCCGCAATTTATTTCGATATTTTTATTGGTATTATAATATATATATATATATAATATCAATTAATTAACTAAATCTTGGTTATTGGTAATCTTCTTTTTTTTATGCTATTGATACATGTAGGAACTTGAAATAGATTATATCATTATTTTGTCATAATATATTTTCATAATCATCTATTTAATCTTATTTAAAATAATATATGTATGTCACAATAGATGATATCTTATTTTATTTAAAATAATATTTGTTTAATTTTATATATATTATTATGATCATTTTCTTATATAATTTTATTCGCAATAAGGATTTTTTCACAATCTATTAATAAAAAAAATGGTAAGTTTTTTACATTTATTTGTATTCTTCTATAATAAATATATAACCATGTATAAATTTTTATTTTTACACATTGTAATTGATATCTCATATCACTACAAAAAAAATAGGTTTTTCGCAAATTTAATAAATGAGCACACGCTTTAAAAACTGCTGTAAATTAATATTATTAACAACTGTCAAATAAAACAAATGTGAAAGTTTAAATTTTTACCGCGGTTAACAATATTTGCGATAGTTTTTGCCATGACCAAAACATTTAGGCTTTTAGCTGTTTCTAATTGACCTAACTTGCAGAAACAATGACTTATGACCATTGCCGAACCGTTGTTCGTTTGTATTCACTAAGATTTTTTTTCTTTTGACCATAGTAATTAACCAAAGCGAAAAATCATATTTCTTCTAGTGTATCTTTACATTTTTGCTAATTATCACTATAAAAAATGCATTTATTATGAAAAAATAATTATAATAAAAGCATAAGTTGTTAGGATATAATAATATAATTATGCAAGTGCTTGATTTTATACCAAAGACCGCAAAAATTGCCCCAACCCGTTCCAACCCAGTTAGACCGCAAAGTGTGGTTTTGATGATTGTTGGTTTGAGCTTGGGTTAAGCTTTCTAAAATTTGCACTAATTGGGTTGGTTGAAAAATTACCTAAATTGGCCCAACCCACACCGTGTATACTCCTAGTTGATATTGGGTTATCAGCAGCCAGGAAAAGGGGTGAAATTACGTAAAATGTCCTTAAAAAATTTGCCCTACGCACATGTATTTCAAATGGCCGGAAAGTACACTAATGTTGGCCTGAAAATAAAAAATAATGGTAATATGCAAAAATTACAAATATTGTGAGGTGATTTGTGACAATCTATTTTGCTTATTTATGCATGATGAACCTTTGAGTTTTGAAGAAGCTCTAAGATAAGAAATGCGTACAAGCTATGGAGGAAGAAATTTATTCAATTGAAAAGAATGACACTTGGGATATAGCTGCACTATTAAGTGGTTATGAAACCATTGAGTCTAATGGGTGTACAAATAAAGAGAATGCTAAAGGAGAAGTGAAAAGGTATAAAGCGAGGCTTGTTGCAAAGGGATATAAACAAAAGAATGGTATCGACTATGAAGAAGTTTTTTCTCCCATTGCTCACTTGGAGACAAATGGTTATTGGTCCCTATTGTGGCACAAAATCAATGGCCAATTCATCAAATGGATGTGAAGTTTGCACTTTTAAATGGAACTTTTGAAGAAGTGTATTTTGAACAACCAGATGGTTATAATGTTAAGGGCCATGAATACAAGATGTTAAAATTGAAGAAAGCATTATATGGTTTCAAGCAGCACTATAAGAAAATGCGGGAATTAGCACGGACAGTGTTATCGTTTCAAACCCCGATACAATTTACAAGGGTCACAGGAACTCTTGTAGAACGGGAACCAATTGCTGACATCACATTCGTGTTGTGATAAATCCGAACGTATGGAACAACATGACTGTTACGAACACCATGCCAATAGTTGTGTTCCAACTAGTATTCCACTAGTCGTTCCAAACGTAGAACGAAAACAATTTGTATTACAATTCGGAACACTTCTGTGTTTGTTGGAACGGCTTGTAGATGTAAAACGAAAACAATTCCAAATCGCAGTCCAACAACTGGTACAAAAAGAAACGTGGAAAAGACAGTCCTAAAAAGACGTACAAAATGAGACGGTTTGTGAAACGTTGCAATACAATTACCGTTCCTAATTTCGGTACTTGTTCAATTTATTTTGTGTTGCAAGAATCGTTCCTAAGTGAGTAAAAGTTCGCCATGGCCAACATAGATAAGAAATTTTTTATTACAATAACCGTTCCAAAGCAACACAATGAGTATATTACAATGGTTATTTTTGTATTCCAGTGGTCGTTCCAATTTATGTTACAATTTGAAATGGTGTGTGTAGGTAGGAGATTCTATATTACAATACCCGTTTCAAATACACTAGAACGGCTATAGTCGCGTTCCTATTGCCACTCTTGAAGCTGTTGCTGGTGCAATGGCTAGATTTTAACAGCTAGTTATGGAATTCCAACTACCACTCTAATGCCCGTTCCAAAATTTCTTATATATATGTTCCCTTCATTTCATTTCTTCTCACTTTCTCTCCATTTCTTTTATTCTCAGTCTCTCTATTGGATTCTTATACATATAAACAAAAATATCACCAATCTCTATTTAAATTTTTGTTGATATTTGAAGCTTTTTTGTTAAAGTAACAACTTGAAACCCTTTCTGGTCGATTAAAATGCAAGCATTTAATTGGTTGTATATATATTAATTTTGTTATGCTTAGTTACTTTTGTCAATTGCATGTGTGTAATAAAATATATACATATATGTAGGACTCATCATGTTAATACAGTTGAGGAGAGATGTATGATAAGGACCTGCTGAGTGTGACACTGGAGTTTGAGGATGGTGATACCGCATTCCTTGAATGGGCCAAAGTCTTAGTGTGCATATATAGACGGTGAGAAGATTAAGTGTCTATGTCGAAAGTGCAAAAATGAAAGATTTAAAACACCGGACGAGGTAAATATCGACTTGTGTATGAAAGGGTTTATGCCGCAGTATTATAATTGGACTTCCTACGGCGAGGAGAGGGCGTAAGAGTACTTTGATGTTGTGACCACGCCCCCTGTGCAGCAACAACAAATCCAAGCCATTCAAGAAGAGGGTAGTACGTACTGGGTTGATGTGGAACAAGTGGATTAGGCGCAAAGGATGGTTTTTGATGCCTCTGGGCCGACTTTATGGTCTTCTTATAATCAGGAGGTGTGCCTCATGATGGTACGATATCTTGTCCTTCTGACGCTGGGCTCAGTTCATATTACAACTGGGGTCCTATGATTATGTGTCTGGATTGTCAGATCACTTTTTTGATATAGTGCATGCTGCTGACCAACTGTTGTGAAACAACAACACTACATCTTAGATGGGTTTGATTGCTACTTTGGTTGATATCGAGGCCTAGGGGGCTGTTATGAGCGAACATATGATTGACTGTGCTAGTGGGCTGATCAAATAATGCCCCACGATCACACTTTCGCCCCCGATTACTACAGTACGAACAAATTGATAAGAGACTTGAGTTTAGCTGTTGAGAAGATTGATGGGTGTAAAATGGATGCATGTTGTACTGGAAGGATGACATTGATCTGGACTATTGCAAGTTTTGTGAAGAAGCTAGGTACAAGCCTACCAGGGAGAGAAATTGTAGCCGCAAGAGGGCCCCGTAAGCCATTCTTTGGTACCTGTCGCTTAGCCCTCGACTGCAGAGGTTGTATGCCTCGAAAGCAACTGCCGAGCACCTGATGTGGCATGCCCACCATCAGATGGAGGAGGGATCTATGTGTCATCTATCCGATGTAGAGACTTGGAGACATTTCGATCGAACATGTCCTGATTTTGTAGCTGAGCTCTGTAATGTTAGACTAGGACTGTGCACGGATGGGTTCGCACCGTAGGGCAGTATGGTCATACTTACTCATGTTGGCTTGTTATACTTATACCGTACAATCTCCCACCGGGAATGTACATGAAGTCTGCGTATATGTTCCTGACGATGGTGATCCGTAACCCTTCCAATCGCAAGTGTCTTACCGATGTGTACCTAGAGTTGTTGATCGAGGGTTGCAGAATTTTATGGCATATGGGTGTACGGATGCATGACGATTCCACGAACCAGGTATTCAAGATGCACAATGATGTGGACAATGAACGACCTACTCGCTTATGGGATGGCTTCCGGATGGAGTGGCGCAGGTGTTATGGGTGTCATGTTTGTATGGATGAAACACGGGCATTCCATTTGTAGCACAGTAGGAAGACGTGCTATTTTTGTTGGAATAGGTGACCAGAAAGCCAATAGGTTTGGCAATTTGTAACCTATCCGACAACTTGATGTGAATGTAATATTATTATGTGATGAATAAGATGAGTGTTCGTCACCAACGGTACCTTCTTTGTTCCGCTCATCTTACATTTGTTAAAACGGTTATATCGCAACAAAGCCCACAGACCATGGATAACAACTCGTGCAGTTGGGCCACGCATTGGATGGTGGTCATGAAACCAACTGATTAAGAGTTGGGTCTGAAACGTTCCAAGTCGAGGACCTCGAGATAGGGCATCGAGAGTCCTATTGAGACTTGCATCAAGAGTCGTGTTCATTGGATGAGTGTCGTGTTTCATCGGCGACAGGCGTGGGACGCCTACACGGTCTTGATGGGTTGGTCGACTGGGGTCGAGCCGACTGGACTGACTCGTGGGGATCATCATATGGAAGCCTTGGAGGCTTGGTCGGTATGATTGGATTCCCCGGTTCCGATAGTACGGGAGTAATCCTCAGACTTGAGGAATCATGGCAGTCACGTGCACAGGATGGCTGTATCTTGGATCTGGCGAGAGGTGATCATTCTGTAAGATGATCACTATAAGCCTTATCCAGTGCAGTCGGAATGTGTAGTGAGGACGGTGGATTCCAAGAAGAGGATCCGTCCCCTGTCAGTATGTGACAGAGGTATCTCCTATGCACTCGAAGACACGTTCATGCTGTGTGAAGCTGTGGCCACAGTGGTTGGTCGAACAGGGAATGGTTTCCTGTGTCGACGAAATGAAGCATACGTGGTCTCGAGTATTAAGCATAGATGCCTAGTCAAGGATAGGAACCGACGCCCAATTCCATACCCTAGACTAAGGCCGGGAGACGGTAGACGGAAGGATCGTACCCGTATAGAATCGGCGCCTAAATGTTCACGCCAATTCACCTAGTCTCTAGTGCCATGGACCGTTGCTAGACGGCCACCCATGGTAACGGGCCCTTGTGGGACACGGGCCCAAGTCTAGCTGAGGGTGAACCTAAAGGGTCACACACAAATCACCGAGGAGGTTGAGAGATCGACTTGGAGTCAATCTCGAAGGATAAAATAAGTAATTGGATTACTTAAGGGAAAGTCCATTGGATGGACGGGCCGATATTGTATCGGGCTTTCATTTAATCGGTAAATTGGATTTTCGATTAAATATGGAAAGTTGAGACGTTGAGACGTTGGATCTTTTAATTGGATTAAAAGATCAACGGGAATAATTTAAATAGACATTAAATTGGATTTAATGTTGGGTTCGTCGTAATTGGATTACGATAAAACCCGGTCCGTTAAATTATACCCGAGAGGAGAAATAATTCCTAATTTGGAATAGGAAGAAGTTGGACTTCTTCCCTTAATTAAACATGGCCGACATGCTCCCTTGGAGGAAGCAAAATCAGCCATGTTTCATGCTAGGTGGTATGTTGACTTGTCTCTTTTGGAAAGAGACAAATCAACTCCAATCAAGCTCTTCCTTTTTTGGTATGATTTGATCATACCATAAATTTTGGTAGGCTTGATTGAAGAATTGATGGTGATTGATTGGAATGAATCTAGACATCCTTGGATGAACCTAGACACATTTCAATAATCACATTAATTATGTATATATAGGAGTATATACAACACCAAGCATAAGTGATTCATTATTCATCTTTTTCTAGGAAAAAGAGAAGACAAAAATCCCTCTCCTCTCTCTCAAATTTCGTGCTCTCTCCCTCTCCCACACTTGTGTTCTTCACTTGATTTTGAATCAAGAAGAAGAACAAAGTAAGTTTAAGAGAACACTAATTCATAGTGTTCTTCTCTTAAATCGATTCCTTCTAAACCTGTTCTTTTCTAGCAAGAAGAACGTGTGTTTCTTCCGGTGTGGTGTGGATCACCTTTGGAGAATCCATACGTTTGGATTTCGTGAGCATTCCGGAGAAGGAACAACGCAAGTAGCCGGGAGCATACGCTAAACAATCAAAGGTAACGGTTTATTACGCTTTGATTGATTTCATTTATATATATATGCCCTATGTGCTTAAATATATGTTTTAATATTTACACATCCTACATCGAACGCCCGGTTGAGCATCCAAGGGTACACCCCTTGGGATTCGCGTATTTTGAATTTGATTTAAATTTATGCACAATTTCTCGCTTTCTCGCTTCCGCTCGCGCTCCCGGGCGGATCCGCTTGTCCTTCAAGTGGTATCAGAGCCCGGTTCGATGTAAGGGGCACAGATCTATGTGTATGGCATGATCTACTTGCTTTTAATGGCTTTATTGGCATGTTAGATTACATAAATATATGAATAATATGATGATTCAATTGTTTGGATTTAATGGACTTTTGGCATGCTTAATTTTATTAGATTGGATCTAAAATTGCATGCTTATTTTCAGAATAATATTACTGTTATTGTGCTAAAACAGTTTAAAAAAAAAATTGGGATCGGTCGGCAGCGGCCGCGCGCAGGCGGGTGCCTGCGCGCGCGCCAGGCGCGCGGATGCTGCGCACAGGTGCGCGCGGCCGGCCGGCCAGCACAGCGGCTGGGCCGTTTTGTGCCGTTTTTCGACTTTTTCCGGAAAATTCGATTTTCTGTATTTTCTGCACAATATTCTGAAAATATATTAATTTTGCATTTTTGATTTTGGAATAATTGGATTATTCCTTGAATTAAATTTGCTTAATTAATTTGGGATTAATACATGCATTTGATGCATTGTTTAAAATGTCCATTAAATTTGAAATTTGAATTTTACATATTATTTATATGTTTATGCTTTTGTGATGTTGGACATCACATGGGTATTTGGAATATCCATTGGTAATTATGCATGATTATTTGGAATAATTATGTTATGTGTGTTGATGAAATCAACATGGGATGATCACAAGAGCCCTAGACCTTATGTATGGATGAATGTATGATCATTTATTTTCTGTTGGGTGGGGCCTGCGTGCCTCTTGTTTTTGGGACTATCATGTAATGAGAGTAGATAGGATTGGTGAGGTTTTAATTTTAACAAGCATATGCAGTTGGAGACCCAAAGAAGGAGCATCAAGGCGTGAAACAAGAAGCACTGCAAGGCCATTGGAATGACAATGGGTTTATTATTATTGTAATAATTTAGGACCACCCTAGACAGACCATAGACTCACTGCGGGCTCAGTGGGTCGCATAGGTTGGGCTTGTGATCATCCGAACAGGGGTATGCTATATTTTCTGCATGCGGCGTATTTTATTATCGCTTTAAATATTGGATATTTATGCATGCTAAAACACCATAATGTGATGAGGTCTCGGTCACACTTAAACTCTCATTTGGTTGGACCAAATTAAATATTAGGCCCAGAACGGACTTGGATCAAAATGGCATTTTGATCTGTCCGAGCCTTCCATCCACAGCAATGTGGTGAGGAAGCTACCGCTACCCAAGTGTGGTCTCACGAGTCGTGGCACACTTGGACTAGAGGAAAGCTGCACTATTGTTGTGAACAAAAAGACTGCGCTCGTTGTTTCCCTGTCTCACGAGTCGTGGGGGCAACAGTTTGAGGCATGATTTGGTTGATGGGTCGGGCCCAACACTGAGTAACATGGTTCGCTTGGAGTCCTCGAAACCATGCGAATAGGTGAGGCAAAATATCTTGGGAATCTCATTGGATGAGAATGATATTGGATATCTCCCACGAGGTCTTCTTCATGTGAATCGTAAAAGCGGGGCATGGAGATTACGCTTGTGGATCCCAAGCCCACTAGGAAATGGTTTCCCGAAACTCCGTTTGAGAGTGGCGGACTTTTGTATAAATAGTGGGAGGGTTAAAGACTAAAAGACCAAGTCTTCAACTTGAACAATAATATTACCAATCATCTGCTAATTTCTGCTTTACATTTTCATTAATGTAGATATGTCTAAGAACCCATTAACCATGATTCTTGAGACTAACAAATTCAACGGAACGAACTACTCGGACTGGCTGAGAAACCTGAGGATTGTCCTCGATTTCGAGAACCAAGGCTACGTCTTGGACGAGCCGCCACCGAGTGACTTACCGGAGGGGTCCACGCCTGAAGAACGTTTGATGTTCGAGAAATGGCATGAGGACAACCGGAAAGTATGCAGTATCATACTGGCTTCGATGTCTAACGACATCCAAAAACAGTATGAGAGGCTGGACAACGTCTCCGCCGTAATGCTCCACATGAACGAGGTTTATGTGGTTCCGGATAGGCATATTAGATATGCCGCCACAAAAGCATTCTTTGGCACCAAGCTTGCTGAAGGAGCGTCTGTACAAAGTCATGGGGTCAAGATGCTCTCCTTAGTGGAGAAACTCGAGGACCTTAAAGCTGGGCTTAACAATAACATGTACATTGACGTGATCCTCCAGTCGCTTCCTCCGTCCTATGACCCGTTTGTTGTAAACTACAACATGAACGGACTTGAGAAGTCTATTCATCAGTTAATCAACATGCTGGTCCAATACGAGGCAACGACCCACAAGTCGGCACCGGCGGTATTGATAGGAGAGGCTTCGACCTCCAAGGCGAATGGCAAGAGGGCCGGCCGCTGGAAGAGGAAGAAGGGAAAAGGGAAGACAGTTGCGGCCCCTGCTCGCGCTCCGGGCGTCTCTGTTGCTCCGGTTGGATCGAGCAAAGGGAAAGGGAAGGCCCGTAGTTCTCAGCGGTCCAAGGCAAATGATGTTTGCATGCATTGCCAAGGGAAAGGGCATTGGAAGAGGGAGTGCCCACAACTCCTCTCCAACCCAGGTATGTTTGTGGTTGAAGTGAATATGATTACTAATTCTGCTTCATGGGTATTGGATACCGGGTGTGGTGCTCACATCTGCAATGATTTGCAGACACTGCAAAGAAGCAGAAGGCTAACCAAGGATGAGATGATCCTGAGGTTAGGCGATGGCAAGGCCGTTGCTGCAGAAGCCATACGGTCACTAGAGTTAGCCATTAGTAGTCATGTTAGGATTGTACTGAACGACTGTTTCTATGTACCTAGCATGATTAAAAACATTGTTTCCATCCCGGTCCTTGATAAGGAGGGATATGAATTTACCATCAATAAAAACGGTTTTTTCATTATCAAAGGTGGTATTTTCTCATTTGCTTGGTACATTGGTCAACGGTCTGTACATACTTCAACAGTCTAATTGGATTATGACTGCAGAACACAAACGAAAACGTGATGATCATAATAACACACAGATATGGCATGCGAGGTTAGGTCATATCTCTAAAGATAGGATAAGAAGGTTGGTGGACTCAAAGACTCTAGAAATAGACGATTTGGACAACCTACCGACCTGCGAATCCTGTCTAAAGGGAAAGATGACTAAGAAACCCTTTGTTGGACAAAGTACGCTAGCCAGTGGTTTGTTGGATTTGATCTATACAGATGTCTGTGGTCCACTAAATACTCAGGCTAGAGGTGGGTACTCGTACTTCATAAACTTTACCGATGATCACTCACGGTATGGTTATGTTTACCTGATGAGGTACAAGTCTGAAGCCTTTGGAAGGTTTAAGGAATACAGACTTGAAGTAGAGAACCAAACCGGTCGAAAGATCAAAGGCCTTCGATCGGACCGAGGTGGAGAGTATTTGAGTGGTGAGTTTACTGATTATCTAAAAGAGAATGGGATTCTCTCTCAGTGGACCCCTCCTGGAACACCGCAGCTTAATGATGTGTATGAAAGGAGGAATCGGACCTTGTTGGACATGGTCCGATCCATGATGAGTTTTACCGAACTACCCCTTTCCTTCTGGGGATACGCTCTTGAGACGGCGGCCAAAGTTTTGAACTTGGCGCCATCTAAAAAGGTATCCCAGACGCCATATGAGATATGGCATGGCAAGCCTGCCTCCTACAAATACTTGAAAGTGTGGGGTTGCCCCGCATATGTCAAGAGATTAGTAGGAGATAAACTGGACTCGAGGTCTAGTTTATGCAGGTTCATTGGCTATCCAAAAGAAACTGTGGGGTATTATTTCTATGATCCCTCCGAGCAAAAGGTTTTTGTCTTGCGAAACGCAGTGTTCTTGAAAAAAGGTTTTCCATCGGATAGTCGATGCGATGAGGTGCTCCTTGAGGAATCAATTGAGGCACCCCAAGAGGCGGCAGTGACATCTGAGCCAGTCCTCCGTAGGTCGACCAGAGTATCCCATGCACCTGATAGGTATGGATTTCCGGGCCTGACCGGTCAGTTGGATAATGATCCAAAGACGTACGGAGAAGCGATGTCGGACATCGATTCGGATAAGTGGCATGAGGCCATGAAATCCGAGATGGACTCGATGGGTACAAACCAGGTTTGGACCCTAGTAGACCCACCCAAAGGGGTTAAACCCGTAGGGTGTAAATGGGTCTACAAACGTAAGCTTGGAGCTGACGAGGAGGTTACAACCTTCAAAGCCAGGCTCGTAGCGAAAGGCTACACTCAGCGACCCGGGGTCGATTTTGAGGAAACCTACTCGCCTGTAGCAATGGCCAAGTCCATTTGGATACTGCTTGCCATAGCAGCATGGTATGACTATGAAATATGGCAGATGGACGTGAAAACGGCTTTCCTCAACGGTTTCGTAGAGGAAGAGATCTATATGGATCAGCCGGAAGGTTTCACAACTGTTGGAGAAGAGCAGAAGGTCTGCCGTCTCCAAAGGTCCATCTATGGCCTCAAACAAGCTTTCCGAAGCTGGAACATACGTTTTGATGAAGTCATACGGGGATATGATTTCATCAAGAACGAGTCCGATCCTTGTGTATACAAGAAGATCAGTGGGAGCTCAGTTGTGTTTTTGGTGCTTTACGTGGATGACATCTTGCTCATTGGGAATGATGCTAAGATGTTGGGTACCACTAAAGCTTGGTTGTCAACGCAATTCTCCATGAAGGATATGGGCGAGGCATCCTACATCCTTGGCATCAAGATCTACAGGGATAGATCTAAAAGGATGTTAGGAATGGCCCAGTCCTCGTACATTGAGAAAGTCTTGCAGAGATTCAAGATGTAGAACTCAAAACGAGGATTCCTTCCTATGAGGCATGGAATTAAGTTATCCAAGAAGCAGTCTCCTAAGACTGATGAGGAGCTTAAAAGGATGTTGGACATCCCGTATGCTTCAGCCGTAGGCAACATACAGTATGTTGTTCAGTGCACTAGACCTGATGTGGCTTTTACTTTGAGCGTAACTAGCCGATATCAGTCGTGTGTCGGGGAGGCACACTGCAGTATAGTCAAGACTATCCTAAAGTACCTGAAACGACTAAGGACATGTTCTTGATCTACGGCGGTGGAGAGTTGATACTGGAAGGCTATAGCGACGCTAGCTTCCAGTCGGATGACGATGATGCCAAGTCTCAGTATGGTTTTGTATTTAGACTAAATGGTGGCGTGGTTACTTGGAAGGGTTCCAAGCAAGCTACCACGGCGGATTCCACCATAGAGTTTTGAATACATAGCGGCTTTGGAAGCTGCTAAGGAGTGGTTTGGTTGATGAGCTACATCCAAGGGTTGGATGTAGTACCTAGCACTGCTAAGCCTGTAATTATCTTTTATGATAACAACGGGACGATAGCGCTAGCAAAGGAACCGAGATCTCATCACGATCCAAGCATATTCTTAGACGCTACCATCTCTTAGAGAGATGGATAGCAGAAGTGACGTTCGGTTGGACTGAGTCAGCTCCGCAGAAAACATAGCAGATCCACTTGCTAAGCCCATGTCGCAAGTTGCCCATACTCACCATCTGAATAAGAGGTTCGAGGTCAATGGGTGATTGGCTTTAGGTCAAGTGGGAGATTGTTGGAATAGGTGACCAGAAAGCCAATAGGTTTGGCAATTTGTAACCTATCCGACAACTTGATGTGAATGTAATATTATTATGTGATGAATAAGATGAGTGTTCGTCACAAATGGTACCTTCTTTGTTGCGCTCATCTTACATTTGTTAAAACGGTGTTTAACTTATATCGCAACAAAGCCCACAGACCATGGATAACAACTCGTGCAGTTGGGCCACGCATTGGATGGTGGTCATGAAACCAACTGATTAAGAGTTGGACTGAAACGTTCCAAGTCGAGGACCTCGAGACAGGGCATCGAGAATCCTATTGAGACTTGCATCAAGAGTCGTGTTCATTGGATGAGTGTCGTGTTTCATCGGCGACAGGCGTGGGACGCCTACACGGTCTTGATGGGTTGGTCGACTAGGGTCGAGCCGACTGGACTAACTCGCGGGGATCATCATATGAAAGCCTTGGAGGCTTGGTTGGTATGATTGGATTCCCCGGTTCCGATAGTATGGGAGTAATCCTCAAACTTGAGGAATCATGGGAGTCACGTGCACAGGACGGCTGTATCTTGGATCTGGCGAGAGGTGATCATTTTGTAAGATGATCAATATAAGCCTTGTCCAGTGCAGTCGGAATGTGTAGCGAGGACGGTGGATTCCAAGAAGAGGATCTGTCCCCTGTCAGTATGTGACAGAGGTATCTCCTATGCACTCGGAGACACGTTCATGCTGTTTGAAGCTGTGGCCACAGTGGTTGGTCGAACAGGGAATGGTTTCCTGTGTCGACGCAATGAAGCATACGTGGTCTCGAGTATTAAGCATAGATGCCTAGTCAAGGATGGGAACCGACGCCCAATTCCATAACCTAGACTAAGGCCGGGAGACGGTAGATGGAAGGATCGTACCCGTACAGAATCGGCGCCTAAATGTTCACGCCAATTCACCTAGTCTCTAGTGCCATGGACCGTTGCTAGACGGCCACCCATAGTAACGGGCCCTTGTGGGACACGGGCCCAAGTCTAGCTGAGGGTGAACCTAAAGGGTCACACACAAATCACCAAGGAGGTTGAGAGATCGACTTGGAGTCAATCTCGAAGGATAAAATAAGTAATTGGATTACTTAAGGGAAAGTCCATTGGATAGACGGGCCGATATTGTATCGGGCTTTCATTTAATCGGTAAATTGGATTTTCGATTAAATATGGAAAGTTGAGACGTTGAGACGTTGGATCTTTTAATTGGATTAAAAGATCAATGGGAATAATTTAAAAAGACATTAAATTGGAGTTAATGTTGGGTTCGTCGTAATTGGATTACGATAAAACCCGGTCCGTTAAATTATACCCGAGAGGAGAAATAATTCCTAATTTGGAATAGGAAGAAGTTGGACTTCTTCCCTTAATTAAACATGGCCAACATGCTCCCTTGGAGGAAGCAAAATCAGCCATGTTTCATACTTGGTGGTATGTTGACTTGTCTCTTTTGGAAAGAGACAAATCAACTCCAATCAAGCTCTTCCTTTTTGGTATGATTTGATCATACCATAAATTTTGGTAGGCTTGATTGAAGAATTGATGGTGATTGATTGGAATGAATCTAGACATCCTTGGATGAACCTAGACACATTTCAATAATCACATTAATTATGTATATATAGGAGTATATACAACACCAAGCATAAGTGATTCATTATTTATCTTTTTCTAGGAAAAAGAGAAGACAAAAACGTGTGTTTCTTCCGGTGTGATGTGGATCACCTTTGGAGAATCCATACGTTTGGATTTCGTGAGCATTCCGGAGAAGGAACAACGCAAGTAGCCGGGAGCATACGCTAAACAATCAAAGGTAACGGTTTATTACGCTTTGATTGATTTCATTTATATATCTATGCCCTATGTGCTTAAATATATGTTTTAATATTTACACATCCTACATCGAACGCCCGGTTGAGCAACCAAGGGTACACCCCTTGGGATTTGCGTATTTTGAGTTTGATTTAAATTTACGCACAATTTCTCGCTTTCTCGCTTCCGCTCGCGCTCCCGGGCGGATCCGCTTGTCCTTCAATTTTAACTGTCACAGACAATTTCTCCCCACGGACCATCCGTACCACAAGAACAAAAAACTTTCACTAAAAATCAATTTGAAAGGAAAGGTGCACGTCCGAGGCTGACTAGAGAGCAGATCCGAACCCATGTCAATTCGTTTAGTGTTGCAGTCGAACAACTATTGATTGTACCAGAAAGCTACAGTACCGAGAACAAGTAGACGAAGAAAAGCATCTTTTGGGAGCTTGAATACTGGGGGACACATCTGATACGACATAATCTTGATATCATGCATATTGAGAGGAACATGTTTGACAATATATTCAACACCGTGATGGACATAAAGGGGAAACGAGGACAATCTGAATGCACGGAAAGACTTGAAGCTCATATGTAAGTAGCTGGAGCTTGAGGTGGACGAAAAGAGACTGAACGTGATGCCCAAAGCTGTATATATACTGATGAAGGACCAAAAGAAGAGGATATGTGAGTGGAGTTATTATCTTTGGTTTCCTGATGGGTACGCATCTAATATGTCCCACTGCATCAACGTGAAGGAGCTAAGGGTGCACGGCATGAAGAGCCATGATTGTCATGTATTCATGCAGAAGTTGATCTCGGTTGCCTTCTGTGAAATGCTTCCTGAGCGTGTGTGGAGCGCGTTAATGGAGGTGAGCCTTCTATTCCAGATCCTATGCTCGACCATGCTAGATGTCACCAAGGTACAAGAGTTGGACGATAGTGTAGCCATCATCATTTACAACCTGAGAAAATATTTCCTCCTTTTTTCGACTCAATGGAGCACCAAATGTTCACCTTCCATATAAGGCGTGTGTTGGGGGGGCCCTTGCAATACAGGTGGTTGTACCCATTTGAGATGTAAGTACACGAGAAAATTATATTTTTTTATATATATTATTTTGGTGTCATCCATAATTTAATAAATCTATTTGTATGAATAGATCCTCTGCGATTTGAAGAAAAAGGTGAAAAACAAAACACACGTCGAGGCGTCAATTGTGGAGGCATACATTGTTGAAGAAATTGACTTTTCACTTCCTACTAATTCGAGCCACACATTCTATGCAAGTGTAGCAGACTCGATTGAAATGATGGTCTCACGAGCAACGACGATCGAATCCAACGGTCCATTTTCGACCACCCTGGCCGAGCAAGTGGAGTCTCAAAGAAGAGGTGGCTGAGCGGTGAAGAACTTCACATAATCGAGACGTACGTGTTGTACAATTGTGAAGTAGTCACAGCATACTACGAGTAAGTGAGTATACATATATATAGTCTAACGGTCATGAGAGTTTGAACATGTATATTTATAATTATCATTACATCTGAAACAGATCATTCTTGATTGAACTTTACAAGCAACACTATTCGGAGGACCCAATCATTGATCAACTAGTGACAACTGAACTCAAAGATTGGTTCAGTCGTGTAAGTGTCAATTTTGTTTAGGGTTTTACAAAAACTATGTAAGTTTAAAAAAATTGGAAAGTTATGTGGAAATTTTCTGTATCTTTTCAGGATCTTTTATAATTTTTAAGAAATTTTCTAAATTTAGTATTTTTATGAAAACTATGTAACTTTTTAAAGAAATCTGGAACTTTTCAGAAATTTTCAGTTATCTTTCCAATTTTTTTGGTAATATTTAATAATATTTCTGAAATTAGAATTTTATTAAAATTATTTAATTTTAAAAAAAATTGAAAATTTTCATAAATCTTCTTTATTTTTTAAGAAGTTTTTGTTAATTTTTAAGAATTTTTATGAAGTTAGTATTTATGATAATTATGTAATTTAATATACATTTTAGAAAAAAATTCAATAATTACATGAATTACATAACTATTAGAATATTTAGATATTATTAGAATATTTAGAAAATTATCAAAAAATTTAGATATTTACATTAATTAGGATAATTTAAAATTTGGAATAATTAGATTAATGACATACTTATTAGAATGTTTAGATAATTATTAGAAAATTTATATAATTAGAATAATTATAAAATTTGAAAAAATTTGTATTATTAAAAATTTATTAATTACATTATATATAAAAATTCATAAACTAATACGTTAAATAAATTTATAGATCATGTTTAGTGGTGGTCCGCCAGCTATAGGACGTGGACGAGGCCGTGCCCGTGGCCGATGTCATGGCTCGTTGGTTCCACTACCAGTGGGTGCTGCGTCCCAGGTTTCGAAAGCAGCATTCCAACCGGCTAACCCCTCAACTGTCGCACCGACCGCAGATCTGGATGTAGACCCGTCTACTTCCGCATTAGCGGCACAGGAGGATGAACTGTCTACTCCCACACCAGTGGCAAATTTGGCCCGTCCATAGGTTGCACCACCCATAGCACTATCGGCGGCACCACCAATAGCCCCCACCATCAGCGTGCCAGTATATCACCCTGGCCGACACGAAGTACTAATTTCTTTTTTTCAATCTTTGTTATTTTTTGGATTTTTTTGTCTTAAACACTAATTAATCTGTTATATTAGGGTTGAGCAAGATACACGAGCGCAATAATGCAGTGGTGCGAGGACATTATCCCCACCCCTCGGGAAGTTTGCGGCAGGTGCCACCAGAGCACCAACACATCTGGTTCGAGAGGATAAAGGTATTTTCTTTTTTATTTTTATTTTATCATATAAATTAATTTTTTTTAAAAATATTTGAACAATTTCTTTCTTTTTTTGTGATATTGCAGATGACATACTGGTGAGACTGTGATGATGAGTCCATGTTTCAGGTATTTCACATGTTCGCGGGCAAGTTCATCTGCAAGCTTTTCACCCTCGCCAGACAGTCTCTGGTGAAGCCGGTGTAGCTAGGGAATGAGGTCTGGCGCCAGCTCCAACTGTACTGGGCCAGGGAGGAGTTCAAGAACTATAATGCACGGACACTTTGAAAAATTACCCGGTGCAGTGTTGGACACATGCCGGATACGGACACACCTTGGACACCTGTCGGACACGGCGAAAGCGTGTCCAAAAATTAAAAATAAAAAATAAAAAGGACATGGTGTCGATCGGACACGCCCTTTGGCGTGTCCAACATGTTTTAGGACACTTTACGGGTTATTTCACAATTTTAGAAATTTTTGGGCAAAAACTGAATAACTTTTTTAAATCATCTTCTTCATACTCACTCTCGTCTTCTTCTCTGTAAGTCTCCCTCTCTATCTTATTTTTTCTCTTCTTTCTTAGTTTCTCTATTATCTTCTTTCTCACTTTCTTTTCTCATTTCTCACACTCTCTTTCGAAGCCTAGATCTTGTGGCTACTGTAGCAGCGGCGGCGCGATTTGAACATCTAGGGTGGTTCGATTTGGGGGTGAAAGTGTGAAACTTATTTTCCTTCCATAGCTGCTTGAATTAAGGTATGTCGATTTTTCTGCATGTAATTAACTAATTATGATTGAATCATTTCACTTTGATGGATTTCTTTTATGAATTTCATATTATGGTGTTTGAATCCAAAGAGTGCTTAAGGTAAAGGGAAAAATAAAATTAGAAAGCACTAATTCAATTGTTTATCTATTTTCTTTCAAGGGCACATTTTGCCATGAAGGCAACAGGATGTAGTGAAAATATACAACCATAATATGCATTTCCAGCACATTTGGTTGTCGCCTTATTTTCTTCTTAGTTGTCGGCCGAGGTGAAAGAGAGAGTGGATACTAGGTTTAAAGAATCTTCTTTTCTTTAATGAATCTCATATTATGGTGTTAATAACTTTATAGATAGTAGATACTAGATACATTTTGAATTTTTGATATAGTAGAGTTTCATCTCTAAACTGATTTATAGCTCCATTTATTTTTGTTTGACACAATTTCTACTTTCTAGTTATTGTCAATGTGGTGCTTGGATTTTTACAATCGCATCATTGTTTTTTATTAATGTAGTGTTTAATTTTGTATTTTCACAATTACAAAATTTGTATTGTCATTGAATATCATTTTTGGTTTTGTGTCATTTTATAATTAAGCAATGAATTCGGAGAATGCAAATCATAGTGGGGGCGGTGAAGGTTTTACTCCTCAAGATACTCGACCTTTATGAAAGTTTGTGACGAAGTCAGGTAGAACAGAAGGGGGTGGAAATATTTCTTTCACATGTAATCTTTGCAAGAGAGCATATAAGGGTTCATATTCGAGAGTAAAAGCACATCTATTGAAAATTGGAGGATACGGAATCAAAGCATGTCCGAAAGCAACTGCCGGCCAAATAGTTGAGATGACAAAATTAGAAGATGAAGCAGTGCAAAAAAAAGAGAAAGGTCAGCCAAAAATGGTTCCTTTACCTCGTTCTATTTGTAGTTCTAGTCAATCATCTCTCATTCTGTGTCAATGGATGCAATCAATCAAAGTATTGGAGGATAGATGGAGCAAGAGTAACACTCCTTTGCATTATCTTGCTCATTCCTTAAATCCAAGGTAACCCTTTTTTTCTTTTTCACTATTAAATTTTAAGTAGTTTATCTTAATTTATTCTCAAGCGTGTGCTTAAAGTATTATTTTAATTCTTTATAGATTTTCAACAAAAGATTGACAAAGTCAACATCCAAACCTCACTCCACCACAAAGTGATATAGAAATTTCCAGGATGAGGAAAATATGTTTGGAACGTCTTTTTCCTAATGATGATACAAAAAGAGAAAGTGAACATGGAGCTTGCAAGATTTTTTGGATGCCTTTATGACTTTGCTGATAAAGATTCTCTTCGAGATAGATGGGAAATAGGTCCAATCAAATGGTGGTTAGTACATGGTTCTACAGTCACCTTCAAAGTATTTCTCTAAAGTTACTTGGCCACGTTTCTTCTTCTTCTTGTTGTGAGAGAAATTGGAGTACTTATGCATTCATCCACTCGACAATGAGGAATCAAATTACTCCACAATGTGCTCAGGATCTAGTTTTTGTGCACAACAATCTTCGACTTTTGTCAAGAAAGACTCCACAATACATGCAAGGCGACACTGAAATGTGGGATGCGGTAGGAGATGCTTTTGAGACCATAGAAGATGTTGGCATTCTACAGATTGCAAATCTCTCTCTTGATGAACTAGAGTTGGAGTCTGTTTTATTTGATGAAATTACTGAAGATCCACCAGATGATCATGACAATTTAACTTATTTGGATGACTAGAAATTTGGATGATTTAATTGATTATATATGTATTCTGGTTATGAAGTTATGAACTTATATGTAAGACATCATTATATCATGCTTTATTGTGACACTTTTATATTGCATATATTAATTTTATGAGAAATTAAGTGTATATATATAAAAAAATATATTATTTATAATCGTGTCAGTGTCATGTCGTGTCCTACTTTTTAAAAAAATTTCGTGTCACCATGTCTGTGTCGTGTCGTATCCGTGTCTCCGTGTCTGTGTCTATACATCATAGTTCAAGAATAAGTCGGCCAAGAACAAGGTCAATCAGCCGGCTAACCCCGCGATAGCATCTACTGTCTACCGCGGGGAATCTTCCTCAGTCGACATGCACAAGAGAAAGATGGTAAGTAATTTTTAATTTCTTTTAAAGTTTTTAGCAACATTTATTAAATATTTGGCTAATTGTTCTTTTCTTGTACAGGAAGCACAGCTCGGTCTGCCTGTGAAGCAGATGGATTATTCTTCAGATGCTACAAAAAGAAGGCCGACGGCGGCTGGAGCGGCCCGAGTGCAGCGAAGGTGGCGGTAAGTAATCATCATTTATTTATTTTTCTTTAATTTTTTTGAATAATAATAATAATAAGGGTTAATTACACTTACACCCCCTCTGAGAATGTATAATTACACTTTCCCCCGAAAAAGTTTTGAAATTACAGTTATACCCCCTTCGAAAATTCTCTGTTTACACCTGACCCCCATCCGTTAGAGTTTGGACGAAAAATATTCACGTCAACAAAAATAATTACACAAATTTTCAATTTTTCCCATCATTTAACATTCTCATGTATATTTTTGTACTTATAAGAGGACAAGTGTAACGTATATGTATGGAGTGAGGCCAATATTATTATATTTTTTCCTTATAAGTACAAAATTATTGCACGAGAGTATTAAATGAGAGGTAAAATTAAAAATTTATGTAATTATTTTTGTTGAAATGAACATTTTCCGTCCAAACTTTAACGAATGGAGGTCAGGTGTAAACAAATAATTTTTAGAAGGAGTGTAAATATAATTTCAAAACTTCTTTGGGGGAAAGTGTAATTATGCATTTTCAGAGGGGGTCTAAATGTAATTAACCCTAATAATAATAATAATAATAATAATAATAATAATAATAATATTTTAGTTTGTTTTACAGGAGACGTTCCAAAAGTTGCTGGAGGATCACCTGCCTCAGGCCACGATACTCTGGCCGAATCGGAGGGCTCAGTGGCGATGACTGAGCAGAATCTGTGGTTGGCAGCGGTCGGACTCAAGAGCAAGGGTCGTGTATTTGACCTTGGTTCAGAGCCCCACACCATTAACCAGACCTACATATCACCATTGCCACAACGAGACATGGAGGATCGGATGGTCCAACTTTAGACGATGATGGTGGACATGATGGACATGATGAAGGCTATGCAGACCAACTCCTCCACTGACGGTCCCTCACAGCCTCCAACGAACCCCTGTGCCCCAGATGATGATGACATGGACCATGGCGCTGAGGGGGCCGGGGTGTAGATTAGGTTGTTTTTTTTTAATATTGTAATTAAACGTATATTTATTTTATTACTATAATTTTTTCCATAATTATCTATATTGTATTGTTAATTGCATTCAATTATTTAATATTTAATTAGTTAATCAAATTAAAATAAATAAATAATTTTACTAATCAATTATAGTTTTTTAATTATTATTTTAAAACCAAAAAAAATTAATAATAAATATTTGAGGGACGATCATTTGAACAGTTAGGGATTGCCTAGATATCGAATAAACCGTTCCAAATCTAGATTCCAAGAACAAGTGATCCGTTCCAAAGTGTAGTCCAACCTGAGGTTCAACCTGTGTCACAAATACCGGTCCAAAATATTGAAACAAAAGTAAATGCTGTTCCAAAATTAATTACCAAATATCAAGGTTATCGTTCCAAACAAGCACCTAAGTACCATTACAATGTTGCATTCCAAATAAGGGACAAAATTGTGCCTAATTAAATTCAAAAGTTAATGACCAAATATTATTTATGTCGCTCCATACCCCATTCCTAAAATCGTGCCAAGCATGTATTCCAAATAAAGAACAACACCATCCCTAAATACATTTCAACGTAGGATTCAACTAGAGTTCCATATGCCGTTCCACTACCTATCACCAGGACATAAACCAACCATTCCGAATTGTATACCTAAAAGAGTTGCAAGATGCGTCTTTCATACATTCAAATTTATGTTAATAGAGTTGCAAAGACCGTTCCAAATCATGTCCAAAATTAAAGAATCGAACCATTCCAAATAATAAAAATATGTTCCAAATACAAAAATTATATAGGTACATATACTAACTTAATCAGGAGTGATTTTTACCATGTGAGTAAAAAATCCTGCCTAATTAAGAGTGATCGCTTCACAACCATTCCTAAATATTAGGAATACCATCAATTACGACGGAACGTTTCCCATTCCATTACCGTTTCAAAGGCTAGTCCAAATATGTTCAGCGAGTAATTCTCCCTTCCAAATTGAAAAAAAAAAAAGAGTTCCTAAGCTCGGTACAATTCCCCCATTTTTATGTTTTTTTGTAGTGTTGCAAGTACCAAAGGGATGGTATAATCATTTCGACAACTATCTTTTTGGAGCAGTCTTTTCCATGTTTCCTTTTTGTAGCGGTTGTTAGGCGGATATTTGGAATTGTTGTCGTTTTTCATTCACAGGCTGCTCCAACAAGTAAAGAAGTGTTCCAACATGTAATACTAGTTCGAACACAATTATTGGCACGGTAGGCGTAACGGTCATGCCGTTCCAATATGCTCGAATTTATCACAACAAAAATGTAATGTCAGCAATGGGTTTTTGCTCCACAAGAGTTCCTATGACCATTCCAAATTGGATCAGGATTTGGAACGTCACACTATCCGGGCCAATCTCACATTTTTTTGTAGTGCACCAAAGGCCTCGATTCTAAGTATCAGAATATGGCAAGGGAATTGTAGTGTGGAGAAGAACTCATTTGTGGGGGAGGTTCATGTGGTGTTGGGGAAGATTTATATGGGGAAAGGGAGCTTTGAGGAGGTAGGGAGACGGCTAAGATTGGGTTATAAACCACTTATTTGTGCAGGGAAAAGGGTGAAATTATGTACAAGGGCCTCAAAAAATTGGCACATAGCATGTAATTCAAACAGTCTGAAAATACACTAATTTTGATCTGAAACATAAAATAATGGTAATATACAAAATTTACAAAGGTTGAGAGGTGATTTCTCAAAAAAAAAAAAAAAAAATAGTTGTGAGACAAAATGCAAATCACCCCATATGTTAGGGGGGGAGGGGGATGTCTGCATTTTACCCAAGAATAAATGGTGACAATCTATTTTGGTTTTTTATGAATAAAGAACCTTTGAGTTTTGAAGAAGTCGTAAAAGATAAGAAATGCGTATAAGGCATGGAGGAAGAAATTCATTGAATTGCAGAGAATGACACTTAGGAGATAGCGACACTACCATGTGGTCATAAAACCATTGAGTCAAATGAGTGTACAAAATTAAGAGAAATGCTAAAGGAGAAGTGAAAAGGTATAAAACGGGGCTTGTTGCAAAGGGGTATAAACAAAAGTATGGTATCGACTATGAAGAAGTTTTTGCTCCCGTTGTTCGCTTGGATATATACGGTTATTGGTCGCTCTTGCGGCACAAAACCGATGGCCAATTTATTAAATGAATGTGACGTCTGTATTTTTAAATGGAACTCTTGAAGAATAAGTGTATGTTGAACAACTGGATGGTTTTATGGTTAAAGCCATGAATATGAGATGTTAAAATTCAAGAAATCATTATATGGTCTCAAGCAAGCACCAAGAGCATGGTATAGTCGTTTTGACAACTATCTTCAAAAGAATGATTTCTCAATATGCCTTCATGAGTATGTTCTTTACGTGAAGAAGGAGAGAGGAGATATTTTATGTGTATTCATTTATGTGGATGATCTCATTTTTATGAGATATAATCCACATATATGCGACAACTTCAGGAAGGCAATGGTGTAAGAATTTGATATGAGTGATATGAGATTCATGTCATATTATTTGGGAATAGAGGCGAAACAAAAAGTGACGAAATTTTCATTTCTCAAGAGGCGTATGCAAGAGAGATCATAAAAAAAGGTCCAGGATGATAGAATGCAATCCGGTGAATACTCTAATAGAGTGTGGAGTGAAACTCTTCAAAGAGGATGGAGCAAAAAAAGTGGATTCCAACTATATTTTGAAGTCTTGTGGGGAGTTTACGGTACTTAACTTGTACTAAACCCGACATACTATTTGCAGTGGGATTAGTGAGTCGATTCATGGAGAACCCAAGTGAACACATATGAATGTAGCAAAGCGAATTCTTCGATATCTAAAAGATACTGTTGATTATGGCATTTTCCACACTCTTCTAACCAAGCTTGTTTGAAAGGACATTGTGATTGTGACTATTACGGTGATGTTGATGATCGAAAAAGCACTATCGGGTTTGTGTTTTCCTTTGTTGAAAATGCAATTGCATGGTGCTCAAGGAAACAACCAATTGGGACTCTATCAACATGTGAGTAAGAGTATGTCGCTACAACTGCGAGAACATGTCATGCAATTTGACTAAGGAGATTACTAGGTGAACTTTATTTTGCGCAAGATGGAGCAACTAATTATAGTGGGCATTAAATCAGCTATTGTTCTTGCTAAAAATTCGGTGTTTCATGATCGAAGGTAGTATATAGATGCAAGGTTTCATATTATTTGAGATTGCATTGCTACCAAAGAGATTGAGGTAGAGTACATCAAAGCACTTGATCAAGTTCCAGATATTTTTACGAAGGCCCTCAAGAAAGATAGAATCCAATAATTTAGAGAGATGATTGGAGTTGTAAAGAAGTCAAGTTTACAGGGAGTGTTGAAAATTGCCAAAAGAATTAAACTTGTCTTCTACTTTTCAGTAGTCACAGTTTTTCAGCAGACTTATAGACGCATTTTCAGAATGCAAACGATCGTTATTTTGGGTGAATCTTAAATGGAATTAAAGCTCTGTGGGCCTAGTTTCAAATGGTGAAAATTTCAAGTTCATTGGAATTTTTTGTAGAAAGTTATGATTGTCTTATGTAGGACTGCCAGAAACAGAGTGTGTTGTTTAGGATTCTATTTTTGCATTTATTCTGTGTACGAAATTCTATGATTATTAACAGGTGTTTAAACCTTTAAGGCCCTGTTTACTTCACAGGATGGATAAAGAGGCGAAATATTAATGTCTGATTATGTTAGATATTACATTGTTTGGGACCACTTCTTTCCTCTGTATACTTTGCTGAACAAAGTTCAGAAGAGAAACATGATTTATTGCCATCTTATGTTTCTTTGTATGCATACCCATATGGATTAATTACTCAATTACATTTTTGCCCACACAAGAAGACAAAAGATGTCTAATCCTCTCTCTCCCCCCCAACCTGTTGCGATGCCCATTTCTTCTGTTTTCTTTCCTCTTCACACAAATGAAATCAACTGTAATTTTCATTGTTCAGAGTGAGATCTGTAGAGTTCCTAGTAATGGCCGAAGGTAAGTTAAACAAAACTTATTATTCAGTTCAAATATCTAAAGGTTTCACCGCAGCTTACAATATTGTATGAGATTACACCATTTCTATCGGGTTCGTCATTCTTTCAATCGCACAATAAGAAAAAACAAAGAATTAATAATTTATAAAAATTAAAAAGTATCCACTCACACATAAAATTTAATGTTGCGAATGAGATGAACGGGAAGAAAGGAGAACACGGAGAAAGAATAGAAAGGAGTTCCTCACCTACCAAGCACATGAAATCACAGCTTCATTGAAATTGTGTATTGAAGCTTCTACAAAATAGTCAAAAAGGAGCCAGAAATGCATTAAATTGTCTAACATGGAAGGTGGTAATATGTGCAAAAAGTAAGGACAAAACAGTCTTAAAAAATAAAAAAAAAGGAGGGCAAAAAAGGAAGAAACAGAACTCCTAGTTCTACAATAAAATGGTGGCCTTTAATCAAGGCAAGAAGGCTGCTGACCAAAATCAGGGAGGAACAGGAAAAAATCAAGGGCCACACATTCTACTCACGGGCCGATTAGGAACGCAGTAAACAGTCGACTATGGCTGATTAACAAGGATCCTTGTTAATCTGCCATAGTAAATGCGCCCTAAAAGGACTTGTAATATGATGTTATTCAGATGAAGAGAGGAACAATTTAGAAAATAAGATATACTCCTTTTCTCTTTCTTAAAACATATAAATAAATATTGAACCGATCATAACTTCCAATAGAGAAATCGTCATACTTCCTTTGCCACCAGACATCTTTTAGCCCACACTTCTCGGGTCTAAGCTTAGTTCCCTTACAATCCAACTCTTGATGCATTTTTTTTTTTCTTTTGGTAACAAGTAGGCCATGCTACCAAAAGAACACCATATTCCTAGTCATTTGAAGCACACTCATAAATCTTTCATTATTAGCTTGTTAACATGTTTCACTAATCAAATACTGCCTTTTGCAATAAAAGACTTCACATGATCAGTGCATAAGTAGTAGGAAATTATTTAAACTATGTTCATCATTGAAGATCAGTGTTATACATCTGCTTTTGATGCAAGTGTTAGATATATATATTTATATATGTTCTGGTGCATGACAGCCGCATATTCTTGAGACCATCGCCGTCTGTACTTGACACTGTATAAAATTATCTCAATGCTTTGTGTTCTCTCCCAATGAGTTGATGCATTAGAGAGATGCAGAGAGTCAAAAAGGTCAGGAAGGGACCACCACTGCACTTCCGAGTTCTATGCTCCTACCATCATAAGCTACTGCTTAATCAACTTCTTAGACTATGATTCTTGTGTGCAGCACTTCTGTTATAGTCCACTATGTCGTCTCGTTGTCGTTAATATAAGTTTGGTTTACGACTCTATTGATGCCTTGTTGCGCGATGTATTGTCCGTTTTGACTTCGTATGAACCTCAATGTTTTGTCCTAAAAAGGATAGCTCGATGAGGAAAGGAGGTCTTGTGGTTTATATGCCCCTCATACTTCTCGTCTGCAATCAATTGGGATGTTTGCTTGCAGCACTGAGATACTTCTGAATTTGTTTGCTTTAATTATCAAATAGAAACATTAATTTTTGGTATTTGATTAATGTTCTCTGCAATTATAATTGGAAAAGAAATAAAACATTATTAATTTTTGGTATTTGATTAATGTTCTCTGCAATTATAATTGGAAAAGAAATAAAACATTATTACCAGAACCAAGAATCACTGAGTGGAGTCGAGATTAGAGAAAAACATATAACAGGATCAATCTAGTCATGCTTTCCTAGGACTGAGTTCATGTCTGTGTCCTAGATTCACCAAGTATGGTTTGTTGGAGGGATAACCCGAAGCTTCTTATCAAGAAAGGGAGATGTAGTTTGTGGCAAAACCTTAAACAGACTAAAAAAAACAAAGGATCATCAAATTTTAAGGAACAAGCTTTGGTTATTCATCACTTCCTCCTAGGTTTAATTATTCTTACCAGAATGCGGGTTGTGTCTTCGTCATCATGAACTTATCACCATGCCTACCAAGTTCACATCAATCAGGGACCAAAAACGAATAAATTATGGGTCGCGACAAATCAGAGGCACTTTAGGGCTGGTGGGACTCAAGCTTTCCACATATCGCGACAAATGTAGGCATGCAAGATCGGTACACCAAGAAAATTAAGATATGAATTGAATAATTAAGTTATTCTAGAATCACTTTCTTGACGAGATTGGTAAAACTGCTTTTTATGTGTTTCACTAGTCTAAAGATGGTTTGTCTGGCAGCCTTGCACTCTTGAGACCATCTCCTTTTGTACTTGATACTGTTTAAAAATGATGTTATTGCGAGCCCGCCTTTGCTTATTTAATTGCAGTTCAATAATAAAATGGAGTTGCATAATGTAAAAAGTGGTAAGGGACCACAACCACACTTCTAATGTCAAGAAAGAATTTCTGCAGTTGTTTTCTAAACTAGTCTGTCTGGTGCAAGAATTTGAACATTCTTATTCTTAATTGGTACTAGTAACCTTAAATCTTTTGGTTGTCTGATGTTTCATTGGAACATGAGACTAATTTTGGACTAGTTCTCTGGATAGCTAAAGAGTAAACCATATATGCTTTTCAAACGGATAAGGAGAAACCAGAATCTTGATTATGAGAAATTCTTATGAATTCATGGCCTAAGACATAGAGAACATCAGTTCTCCCACAAGGGCTAATTAAATTCTTGATACACTCGAAGTTGAGATTTTGCTGTAGAAATTTTGCTGTAAAGTTCTAAATCTACTAGAAATTGGCACGTGCAAGTCGAGTACTGGCTTAAATTTGAGGTCGCACATGACTTGCACGCATTGTCTTTCGACCAATTTCAGATTTCCTATATATAAACTATGTGATCAAACTGCATAAGTTACAAAAATAATGAAACCAACATGCAAATTCCATTTCTTACAAAATCAAAACCCAAACATATAATTACAGGACTAGAATACAATAATGCATATGAATTATGATCATTACATACCTCTTATGTTTAAAAAGGGGTACGTGTTTATCATTTTACTACCTAGTACTGTTCAAAACGGGGAAATAATGAGAATTTACTGCCTTGTTAGTATTTAATGTGAACCCTTTTTCACATAAGACAAAGGGGTTTCTATTTAAGGAACAGACCTCAAAATAATCGATGGATCTAACTGTAGATTGATTCTTTATCTCATGTCCTAGAAAAGGAAGTGTAAAGCCAAGGTAAGTTAGGTAACAGGAAAACTTAGGCAGAATCCAACTTCTTGCTATCCGAGGTGTGAAGCACGAAAAGTAGAATGTCCCAACTTTTAGCATTTGTTTATGTTTAATATTGGTTAAACAGTGAGTATAAACCCTATCATATTAGGACTAATTGCACACATAATGCAATGAATCTGATCATCTGTATTTGAAATTGCCAAAAATTAATTGCACAAAGTCTTCTTATATGCTCACAACTTGGCCTAACCCACTCACTAAACTTTCCATCATATCCAAATCTTCAAAGATCCTTAAACTCCAAACCCTAATTAAAGAGCAAAAGTAGAACCCTCAAGTGATCATAATTACTCTCTCAAGAAAGTGTACAAAATGGCTTTAGAGCAATTTTGCACCAAATCTAGTTGCTTCTTTTGCCTCATGAAGGAGCCGGATTCATCAGCCAGGAGGGCTGCGATAAAAGAGTACCTTAAGCACGTACCGTTTCTTGATGATGAAGAACTTATTCTAGTCGTGAGTGGGCTGTGGAACGTTGCAATGACTCGACCCAATGATGAAGAGCTTCCCTCTCTTGGTATCTTTCAATGCATGGCAGATTTGATCAACAGAGGTATACATGATAGAACTTGGCTTCTCACGCATCAAAACATCTATATTCCCTACTATGCAGCCCACATCATTGGTTCATATACTATGAACAAAGTTGATTTCGCTGTTAAAGCTGTCGAGTCCGGGGTCATACCACCGCTATTGGAGCTCTTGAGAGGGAAGATGAGTTGGGTTGAGCAAAGGGTTGCCATTAGAGCACTTGGCCACCTTGCCAGCTATGAAAAGACCTTTATACTCCTTTCAGTGTATGAAGATGAAGTGATCAAATTAGCTATGAACTTGGCATCATCCTGTTTGGAAGAGGTGTATAGCATGTTTGTGGGAGTTAAGGACAGGAGAAAGAGACTGAAATATCACTCTGATTTGCTTACAAGAGGAGTTGGAGGAGTGGAGACAGAGAACCGGAAGGCGGAGGAATGGGCCAGCCAACTTCAGTGTTGGAGCATACATCTTTTGAACTGTTTTGCTGTGAAGGAGAGATCTATAAGTATCATTTGCAAGCAAGAATTTCTCCAGGAATTGAGTGAAATGTGGGGTGGACTTGTGAATCACTCATCACCAGCAGGAGTTGGGCTGATTAGAATCTTGTGTTACAGCAAAATTGGAAGAGAAAACATCTCGAAATCTAGCTATGTTGTTGAGAATCTATGCAAGCTCTCGAGATCTTCCGATGATTGGCAGTACATGGGGATTGATTGTCTTCTCTTGCTTCTCAAGGATCGAGATACAAGGTACAAAGTCATCGAGATTGCTACCTCGTACCTCGTTGATTTGATCGAGCTTAGAAACCTTGGCAACAGGAGGAATGTTGGTGAAGCAATCACAAGGGCACTTCTCTATGACAACAAACATATGCACTCAAAAATCAAGAATGTTCATGTCCGAAGAGCACTGGAGGAAACATGGGACTTCAAGGTAGAAAGAAGAAAGAAAGAGCAGATTACCTGTGACGAGAAGCTTGAAGGAAAACGGGCCATGGTGAAATTAATAAAGCAACAAGGAAACCATAAATTCTTGGTAGGAGAAACAGAAGAAGCACATGTGAAGTATACCGAGGCTCTAGAAATATGCCCATTGAGGCATAGAACTGAAAGAATTGTCCTTTACAGCAATCGAGCACGGTGTAATTTGCTGCTAGGGGATCCGGATTTAGCTATCAGTGATGCAACTAGAGCTCTTTGCCTTTCCAGCCCTCCAAATTCTCATGCCAATAGTCTCTGGACAAGATCACAGGCCTATGACATGAAAGGGATGGCTAAAGAGAGCTTGATGGATTGTATAATATTCGTTAACGTTTGCATCAGATCGAAGGCAGACGATCGGGTAAAAATTCCATACTATGCGGTTCGTATGATCAGCAAGCAGATGGACTCAACATGGCTCTTCAGAGCTGCTCAGCTCAAGGCACTGAACAAGCTGCCTGAGAAGGCGAAAGAACCGAGTGAAACAACGAGGATTCAAGTGCAAAACAAGAGCTATATATCAGGTAAGTTTTGCATAATTCTCATCAGTAACAGATCATATCATATGTACTTAATTACCTGATGATCATCAAAGTTCAAATGGGATTTGTGCTAATTTAGTCTTCTTTAATTTGCGGTCAAAATGCTTTTTTGGTCCCGTAAGATTAGGGTAATATTTGTTTTGGTACCACAACTTAGGTACGTGGTTATTCTAGTCCCATAAAACACGTTTTTCAATTTTGTTGGTCCCAAAATGTCACGTTTTTCAGTTTTTTTGGTTCTAAAATGTCATGTCCCATGTGCAAGGCACATGACATTTTGGGACAAAAGAAACTGAAGAACATATTTTATGAGACTAAAACAGCCACTTAGCTAAGTTATGATACCAAAATAAATAATACCCTAATTTTACGGGACCAAAAAAACATTTACCTCTTTAATTTGCATTAACAATTTCCAGGCCTGTCTACAATTTTGGAAGAACCTTTTGCTGGAAAAGATGGCAGTTGGAGGAAAATGATGGAAAGGGCTGAAGGAAGAAACAAAACTCTCTAGGCTACATCAATTTAAGGATGATTAATTAACAATATGTGGCAAATTGTGGAAACTAATGTTATTTCATGGAACATTTTGTGGTATGTAACTTGGTGACATTACATTAAATTTGATTACAATTTTGTCCACCCACTGCTCTAAGTGTTGAATCTTCTGCTTTTAACAGATAATGATTTCGGAAAAATCTGTAATAATTCATTATAAATTTTTCTTGGTTTTCGATTCATATGGTGACGTACGATATTTATATCAGGAAGACTCGTAATCAAGAATTAATTAGACACTGATTTATCACAGGGCAATTGCATTTTTGGTCTGGTATATATAACCACGTGGTCTTTTTCGTAAAATGTTAATAAAATTTGACCAAATAACCAAAAGTGAGACTTTTTACAATTTGTGTGATCAAGAATGAAAATTCCATAACTAATAGAATGAAAAATATATTTTCCATGTTTAAGATACGCACGGGACAAAAAATATAATTTTTTCAGGAAGAAACCCTAACTTTATTGTTTTCTGGCCTCAAACAACGACTTGGACAAATACTATATATTAAACCTCATAATCTACCTGATAAAAAAAATGATTAGATAAATGATAATTCGATGTTTGTTATTTAAACAATATATAGTCATAACCTGCCCCGACAATCAACTTGTGTAGAATAGTTTCCTTTCTTCTATTTTGTATGCAAGGCTTAAATATATTTTTGATCTTGTAAGTTAGTCATTTTGGTATTTTAATTCTTTATCTTTTTAGAATAACAAATAAGTCCTGTAACTTTTTAATTTTTTATGATTTTGGTCCTTTAGTTGGCAGAATTTGCAAATCTTTCCGGAAAGGAATGCATATGTTTTTTAAATTTGTGGCTTTTATTCCTATTGATCGATTTAATAAATCAAAATTGCAAAATTATAAAAGTTATAGAACTTATTTGCTACCCTAAAAAAATAAAGAACTAAAAAATCATAATACAAAAAATACAGCACGAAAAATACATTTAAGCCTTCTATCTAATGTATATAAAGAGATGAGTAATTTTCTTTCCGCGTATCTTCAAGTGATCTATAAATGATATTGGTAAGGACCACAAATCCACACTGAATTTAAATACTGTCAATAAAAAATTCCTTGTCTAAAGAATATGTTACCTTCCATTACCTGAGTATTTCAGTGCAAGAACTTGTACTTAATAATTTCATCAGTGCCAACAGTAGTAATAGAAATTAAAAAAATAATTTAGTAAAACTAAAAGTGTACAAGAAAGAAGAATGATTTAATTAAGTAATTTCAAATTACTTCAACAATTTTGTACATATGGTTATAATAGAATTCTATTATAATTATTGGTTGTATCAAGTTTTCGTATTTGAGCACCAAATCTCTACACAAAAAAGAAAAAACTATTTTTTACTAGATGAATATGAAAAATATTGCGACAAGGTGTGGGCTTTTGGGATGGATTTTATGATGGGTAAACTCCCACAGTTGTCAAAGAGTCGGAAAAAAATGTGACTGGAGAAATATATTTGTCCAAATTTATTGCGGACTAGAGACGGATACATCTCGCCGTCGGAACTGTTGTTCAATGAACGAATAATAGTTGAATTAAATTTGTAAAGGGATTTCAACGACTTTTGGAACATAATTTGCTTACAACAAAATAAGTTTACAACGCCTTTGAGCCGGATACGCGGCTCAAAATCGTCCACAATTTTGAGACGGGTATCAGTCCCAATCACCCAAAAAGACGGGACAAATTTAAGATGCGTTTGCCATCAGGTTAGTCGGACATTATGGGCGGATTTGTTTGAGACGGATTTTGCGACATCATTTCCGTCGCATTTTAGGGCAGGGTTGTGCATTGGATTTTTTAATTATCATTAGATTTTCCGCTTTTATTTTTTGTAATTTTTGCAATGACATATGTTGCAAAATTTGTCGCAATTTTTGAAATTTGATTTTTCTTAAATTAAATTTATTTTATTTTTTATTATAATAAATTGAAGTATTTCAATTTACTTAATTTCTTAATTATTATAATTTTAAATTAATTTATTTTTAATTATTTTGATAAACTAGTTTATTTTATTTTTAAACTAATTTATTTCTAAATTAATTTTGATATTGTATAAATTGAATTATTAAATAAATTGAACTGCAAGTAGATTAAAGTAGAATTAATGACAATATATATATATTAATTAATGAAACTGAAAAAAATACAAATTAAATAAAAAAATATCCTAATCTAAAGGGGCCTCATCATCTTGCTCCTCGTCATCACCTGGCTCGTCAATTGTCGTTGGGCCATCGGATTGAGGCCAATGGGCTCGGGCATTGAAGGGATGTCTAAGTGTGCCATCATTAGCATTATCATCCCTCTGTCCTCTCCGTACGCTGCTTTAGGTCGATGGTCTCTAAATTTGGGGTCAGTGTTGGTGGCGTGGTTTTCTGTGATGGTTCGATAGAAGACATGTGGACCTTTAAGCCTAGACCAAATATGCGGCTCTTATTCAGGCTTTATACTCTCGTGATCCACAATTGCTCCTCTGTCTAAGCCATGGAGCCTGCTAAAGAAGCGTGATCGTGCCCATTGGCATGTGCCTCCGGCTCTTGGTCCTCCAATGGCTTCTAGAACTCCTTAAATAAAAAAAAATAAATAGTAAAATCACAAATAATTAAGTAAATTATTTTTATTTTGATGTACTTACTCCCACTTGCCCCATCCTCGACCTTCTTCTAGTTATAGTCAGGCTTCTTCTTGTTGCATTTGGAGATGAGCACCATCTACTTTGACGACCTGCCAAGCTACGACTCATGTTGAACAAATGAAAATCATAAGTACTATAATTTAATAATTAAATCATATCTATTAATTATTGATAATTAAATAAAAAGAAAACTTACTAGCTTCCTTCTGTGCTTCCCTTCGGAGGATGACTCCCGGTGGTACACAATAGCTGCGGATGTTGTGTTCGCCATCCGATTCGGTCTTATTCTTCCCGACCTCCTATTGGAACTCGAGGGAAGCGTAGTACTCCTATAGTTGGCGCAAGATGTTGGCCAGCCACGACAAACGTGTTAGGGATTTCCTAGCTGCACCAAGCGTACGCCGCAAGTATTTACAAGAAAAGATTTTGAAGACTTTGAACATCTCAACATCGTGCAGTCCCTGTAGTACCAAAGCTGAAAGTCAAAGAGGCATATAAAATTATTAGTCGTCAGTAATGTTTTTACTAAAGATGTAACAAAAAAAAATTAATTACTTCAGTTGCTGGAACCAAAAGTCCTGGTGCTCCATTGGGATGTTGATGTATCTAGGCCATGGCTGGAGAAAGTGGCCGCGCACCACAACCCCGATGGCGCTGTGAAAATCTGGATCCGACCTAAAAAAAAAAATTAATTAGTATCCAACAAAAAATTTAATGAAAAAATTTAAATCAATTTTTTTTCCTTACCCCGCGTAGGAGAGGCTGATTTACTGATGCTCAACTGGTGGTGACGGTGGTGGGTATGGAGGAGTAGGTGGGGTATGCGACGACTAATAGGGGGCGGTCAACAGATCAACATGCGATGTGCTGGGTGTTACGGCTGATGGACCTGCCCTCGTAGGATCCATCGGCAACCTCTAAGATGTCGGAGTGAACTCAGATGGTGGAAAAGGCTGTGTCGATGCTTCCGCAACATGGGAAACATCAGCAGTAGGTGGTGGAACCACGACCGCAGCCATATCCAGGTGAGCTGGCCCAAAACCTCTAGTCATACCTAACAACAATTTTTGTTTTTCAATTACAAACTATATTATAATATTATATTTTGTTACAATTGAGCCATGTTATTGAAGTTGTATTGGATAATGCAACAGTATTTATTTCATTGCTTAATATGCAATACTTGTTTAATACCAGTGTTAATACTGGTAAAAATTCTAAAAAAGAGGAATATGAGATTCCTAAGATTTTGAATCAATTAAATAAATGGACAATTCCTAAAGTCAATCCTAGATTAATTTATAATTTTGGGTGATTTGATTTTTGAAAAAGTAAACAAATCATAAAGGTTACTAAAGAATCTATAGCCCTTGATAATGAAGAAAAAGTAATAAAACTTTTAGATGCTATGGATATAGGGCATTATCAAGAAGAATACAAATCTCTGCATATAAGTTTAGTGCAAATTGCCTTCAAACCTTTAACTCTAGAAAGTTTACCAGAGAGTCTTTTAGCTGCCCTAAGAGATGACTGAAATTTAGACTGAAAAAAAAAATTTAATTGGAATTATACACTCCAGTCTAGCCCACATGCAAACCAGTATTTTTTAATGTGTATCCAAATTTACAATTCTCATTATCTGATGTAAATATACTTGATGCATTAACATTAAATATTAAGACACATAGGCATAATTATGCACCGGGATCTGAACTAATATGTGTATTTTATAGAGTATACTATAAACTTCTCCTTACCCTTAATCCTAATTCCAAGATACAACACAATAAGTCTTTAAAACAAACGATATTATCTTAAACTAATCTACACAGTTCCAGAATTAATACTAGAAGACAACTAAATTGGAGCTAAATAGATTTTCTAGAAAATTGAATAATTGAGAAGGAAATTCCCATTTTAAGCAATTATTGAAAGTAATTATACTAGTATTATTCAAAATCAAGAAGGGAATGTTAGGATAGACTTTGTTAATAATCAACCAAAGTGTTTAAGAAGTAAATCTTCAAGATATTCTATAATTTTTTATTTTTCACGGGTTGAGATAATGACTCCATCTAAAGCATCCACTTCTCAAATAGAGAGGAATTAAAATAGTCAAGAAGGTCCAAATTATAATAAAGTTGAAGAAATAATGATTCAGTCTAATAATATTATTAAAGGAATTTATAAAGACCTGAGACTAAATGAAGAAATAACTTCAGAAATAAATTTTTATTTATAAATGAATATTTCAGATTTAATTGAATTTGAAAGAGAGATTCAATTTGAAGATTATTCAAATTTAATAGATTTTGCCCTGGATCTCTAGTTAGAAAAGAAATTCAAAAAGAATTTTTGGAAAAGAGATGGGAACCATTTAGGAAATGGTTTTTTGAAAATTTTTCCCATGAAAACCAGAAAACAATTTATGATCAATTCTATAAAGAATTAGCTATAAGAAATAAGACAATTGCTTTTTTTTTTTTTCTTGGTTTATAACCAAATATTTCAAACAATACTTAAATATTTTGGAAAGAAATACTTTCGACGTAATGGAAAAGTCATTAATAATGTATTTCCCCCTCAACAACCTTTTAAAATGAACTCCAATAATTTGAAATGATAATCTAATGGTCACAACGGCTGAAATAAATGACTTAATGAAGAAATAAAATTATACTAATCTATATTTAAATATTATAGAAAAATGAATAATAGAATTTAATAATAAAATGGATAGAATTTTTAATTGACAACAAGAAACTGGTTCTAAAAAACCAGTAGTTGAGGGGGCAAATAAAGAAATTACCGCTAGACCCTCAATCCAACCACCTTCAGATATTTTAGGTTTTCATTTAAAACCATTAGGTGGATTAGAAAAATTATTTGATAAAAAATTTAAAGATCGAAAAATTAAGTACTTTAAATGAAATATAAATATTGAAAACTACAAAGAAAAGTTTTCAGAAGAAATAAATAAATTGGAGAAATGCGCTAGAAAGCATATACAAACAAAATATATTATCCTAGGCCTACACCTCAAGACGTACTTTATGAATAACAAGAGATATTTGACCAAAATAGTTATAATGAAAAATAAATTTATGAATGGAATATAGATTGATTTACAAAAAAATAAATTTACAATATTATTCATAGAATGATGATGTATGGCACTATATGTAAAGGAAATGATAACACTGATAAAGCTAATGCTAAAATGATCATAGCAAGTTTTATTGGTCAGTTTAAAAGGCTGGTGGGATAATTATCTCAATCAGGTAGATAGGAATGAAATTGTAAATACAAAAAAATTGAAATAATGTTCCAGAAGAAAAGGTAGTATATATACTTGCCATAATTATTGTAGAATATTTTATAACAAGATGGTCCGATAATAGTGAAAACATTAGGACCCTACTCTAGAATTTAAAATACAAAACTCTAACATCATTTAGATGGTATAAAGATGTTCTACTTAGTAGAGTAATGGAACTCCTAGAATCTAATGATGCCCATGGAAAATCTAAATTCATATATGGCGTTCCCTACTTAAATTGGGACAATTTTATGCTCAATTTGGGATAGAGATGAAACCATCGCATAGACAAAAAATTCCTAAATATAAGACTACAGAAAGTAGAGAAAAGTGACATAAGAAAAGAAAAGTCAGAAAAGATAGAAATAAAGAAAAAGACTTAGCTAGAAAGAATGAATGGAAAGCTAATAATAATGTAACAAAAAAAGTAAGGAGGTGTTAAGACCACCTTGCAAATAGATGCAAAATTAAAAGAGCTAAAAGATTAAAAGATAAAATTAATAGTCTTAAACTAGAGATGAAGAAAAAAAATATAACAAATATGATGTTTCCAAAGAAAGGAAATCCTCTCAGTCTGAAGAAAAATCTGACTATCAGGATGAACTAAAAAATACAAAAGAAAATTCTAAATATTCGTCAACCTGTTCTAAAAGCCAGAAGAAGAGGAAGAACCCTCTTGTTCATGTAAACAAGGAAAAACTGAAGAAAATTCGAATCAAGAATTTTATGAATTAATGGCTAAATTCAATGAATTAGGAAAAATAAATGTTCTTACTGATAATCATACAGTCGAATTACTTAGGGAAATTAAGGATCCTGAGATAAGAGATATTACTCTCAGTAAAATCAATAATAATGATAAAGTCTCATCATCTGAGTCAAATCAAGCTTATGAAAAGGTAACAAGTAAGCCATTTAGCCTTATACAATTACTGAGGTTAAAAAATTACTTAATGAAAAACATACAATTAAAAATAATCCCTCTACTTTAGAAGATTTAAAAGTAGAAGTAGAAAAATTAAGAGGATAAATAAGAAATATTAAAAGACATAATCAGTCTCCCACTACTAGGATAGAAATCTTAGAAGTAGACAAGAACGATATATTTACTGAATTAGGTAAAGAAAAAATTGAGGATAATTTCCTATTCATGCTAGAAATAGTTACTAGTCAAAAGTAGAGTGTAAAAAATAATATTTATTAATAAATAATAATTTTAGAAAGACATTCACTGCTCCAATAGACAATGGAACAAATATTAATTGTACCAAAGAAGGGGTGATACCAACAAAATATTTTGAAAAGACAACCCATTCTTTATCCTCTGCTAATGGGCAGAAATTGACTATAAGCTTTAAAATCCCAAAGCTTACATATATAATAATAAAAGATGTATTCTAACAAGTTTTTTATTGATAAAGGATCCAACCAATGAGATAATTTTGGGGGCACCTTTCCTTAAGAATATTTTTCCTATAAAAATGATTAATGAAAAAGGTATTATAGGAACTTGGAAGATGAAATAATAAAATTTGAATTTATTACTCAACCAAAGGTTATTAATGAAATAAGAGATCTGATAGTTTCTAAAATGAATCAAATTTGTTTCATAAAAAAAGAAACGAATTCATTACAAATAAACGAATTACTTGAAAATCTTAAATTACAAAGAAAAATTAAAATGATTCAGAATAAATTTGAACTTGAAATATGTAATGAACATCCTAATGCATTGGCATAGGAAAATACATATGGTAAGTCTCCACTATGAAAATGAATTCTCAGAGAAAAACATTCCCACTAAAGCAAAACCTTGCCAAATGAACTCTGAATATTTAGAGTTATGTAAAAATGAGATTCAATCACTAATAGATAAAAAATTAATTAGATCCTCTAAATCACCTTAACCATGCACTGTCTTTTGTGTTAATACACATGCATAACAAGAAAGAGGGAGACCTACACTTATCATAAATTACAAGCCTCTTAATAAAGTTTTAAAAAGGATAAGGTATCCAATGTCTAATAAGAAGGACATTTTAGACAGATTACATAAGGCGATAATTTTTTCAAAATTTGATTTGAAATCAGGATATTGGCAGATTTAGATAAATGAATCAGATAGATATAAAACCACATTTACAGTTCCATTTGGACACTATGAATGGAATTTAATGTCCTTTGGTTTGAACAATGCACCTTCAGAATTTCAAAATATCATGAATGATATTTTTAACCAATTTTCAAATTTTATCATTGTTTATATCGATGATATTTCAGTCTTCTATAAGAAATTTTTAAAACATTAGGAATTCAAAATGGATTAGTAATATCAAAATAAAAAATGAGTATCTTTCAAACTAGAATAATTAGATTTCTAAAACATAATATTTAAAAAGGAGTGGTTATTCCTATCAATAGATGCATAGAATTTGCGGATAGATTTCCCGATAAAATAATTGATAGGATGGATTAAAGTTTTATTTCCAACAAATATTTCGAGTTTATAAATATTAGAAACTTTTCAAAAATGTTTCGAAAATGCTATAGAAAAATCGTAAAATTAAATAAACATACATAATAGTCATAGAAAAATTTAAAATATTACCTTTCATTTTTTAATTCAAATATATGTAGTTTAATATTGTATCATTTATCCAATTAACATTATTTTCTGTATTATAATTATGTATTTGGAGTTATTAATTGACGTAGTTGTTACTGAAACTAAATACTAATATAATATTTATGTTTAACTATGTGCTGTAAAATACCTATATTACGTTGATACTTATACGTATAACATTACTAATTTAGCTTAATATTAAATTTGTTACCATTAAATGAAATACTTATGTATAACACAAGAATTTATATATTTATAGCTAAAAGTATGAAATAAATATTTCGCTGAAAAATTAGAAAAAATAAAAAGTTTCTTAGGAAGCTCAAAATATTTCGAAGGAAAATTAAGAAAAATGAAGTGTTTCTAAGGAAACTAGATAATTTCAAAACTACCATGTATTTTTGTTTCGATAAAAACGCATGAAAATCCTAAACCATGACAGATAGAACCCAATTACAAATATTTTTAGGTAGCTTAAATTATATAGCTCCATATTATAAAAATCTTGCTCAGGATACAGCCTTATTATATGATAGGATTAAGAATAATCCATCTGAATGGACAGATGAACATACGAAAGCAGTTAGACTAATAAAACAAAAAGTTAAATCACTACTGTGCCTAACACTTGCAAATCCTAATTGGAAAGACATAATCGAAATAGATGCTTCTAAGATAGAATTAGGAGGAATATTTAAAACAAATTGACGATAATAAGTAAGAATATTTAGTTAGATTTCATTTGGGAAAATGGAAGGCAACCAGTTAACTTATGCTACTGAGGCTAAAGTAGTTCTTGCTATTGTTAAATGTGTTTCAAAATTCCAAGATGACTTATTAAATCAAGAGTTCACTATCAGAACAGATTGTTCTACTTCTAAGTTTATATTTAATAGGAATTTTAAACATGATGTTTCTAAACAGATGTTTGCCAGATGGCAAGCACACTTAGCCCCATTTAATTTTGCCATATAACATATTAAAGAAAAGACTGATAGTCTTCCTGATTTTTTATCAAGAGAAATTTAAATGGACATAGACCTTGAGAGATTTAATTGAATTGGAGATGAAATTTTTTGAGGAATAAATATCTCCTCTAAATCCCATACTATTGAGCTGAAGAATTAATTGAAAATGAAACTTACTTTATGAAAGGGAGTAGAGTGCCCTCTCTATAAATTTGAATTTGGAGATGAAAAATTGAATATAAAGAAAGACTTAAGAGAATCCAAAGAATAATAAAGAAAAGAATTGATGGGATCACAAAAATTATTTCTAAAATCTTTATCAATTTCCTAACGCAGAAGTTTCTGGCGACAATCGTATAAAAAATGTTTGGATGACAAATTCGTTATATCACCAGATTACTGCTGGTTATTATGCTGGATCATCATCATCTTCAACATCTTATGCTAAAATACTGCAGGAGGAAGAGGATGAATTGGTAAACTAAAAATTTAGTGAATATCGGGAAGTAATTATACTCCTAGAAAATGATGACTTGAGATAGGAAAAAGACCATGGTATCTAATAAAAAGATATCTTGATGTTGCTTCATCATACTCCAACAATGGTAAGGAGTTCAATTATTCAAAACAATAATCAAAACATTCATCACTGCTGTCGAATGAAAAATTAACCTATTAGGTGAAAAGGAATATATCCACCCTGAACCAAAGAATCCAATAAGATTCAATTGTTACGATTACGTCGAAGCGTTCAATAAAGTGTTTATCTACGAAAATTACAAGAGAAAGCACACATGGTATTTTAAGATTTGTCCATTAATCTTTCAACAAGAAATACCAAGCTAGGTGTTTTAGTGATGGCTAAATTATGGTCAGTCAATTTCTATTCTACCTAACATTTTTCAGGGGTATTATACAAAATGGATCAACTGTTTACCAAAAACTATTCAAGTGGAAAAATCAAGAAAATGGATAGAAGGAATGTCCTCTCTCTTCTTCTTTATGGAATTCTCACTCCCATGAATATAGAAATGGCTACCAAAAGTAGAAATAAGCCTACAAAAGATTCCTTGAATCAAAAGGCGATCTTGTTGAAAATTCTGGAACAAGTTAATGCAACTTAATCCAGAGACGAAAAATACTTCGGCCAAGAAGTTTTGGATAAAATGGAGGAGAAACTCTGACATTAATCTCTGCCTCTCATATATTCCTCCTACGTCAAAGTTAAAGCTATCCCATCAAAGCGTTCGATGGCACCCAAGAAGGATCAGGTCGCCATGAACAAAAAATACACCATCGACACCACTACCATCGTTCACTCCTCCACCGGGGCAAGATCGTTGACACAACTCCCTCCGATGGTTTAAACTCGAAAAGTCCTACTTTCATGATTTTGAATGACTTGGTCATTCATCTCCAAAAAGCACACAATCAATGCCACAGACCTACCTCTCGTTTCTCACCAGCTCCTTGTCTTCTCTCCACACTAGCTGAAAATTCCCTCTCAAATCTCTTAGTTCTTCTTGATTTTGAATCAAACCAAGAATGTAAGTAGATTTGATCTTGCTACCACGAGTATGAAATCTAGACTGTCCAGTTTGGTTTTTACAACCTTTGAAGGGTTTCTACACTTGAAAACTTGCTTGCACGAATTTGGAGAGAGGAGCAACACAAGAAGCTAATTCGAAGAAAATAGCAAAGGTGATAATTTAGTTTAATATTGCAATCTCATTTTCTTTCTTCATAGCCTGAATGCATGGATCTGTTTATGTTTGTAATCTTTGCGTTTTAATACACCGAATGCCCAGGAATATCAAGGGAACACACGTTGATCTGGATTTAAACTCTTTGATATTTTCGTTTTTTCACGCTTCCGCTGCATTCTTGGGCTAATCCACTCCTTTCAGCTTCTAGTCATTGGGGTTAAGCATGATTTGTTAGTAGCTCTGGATGAATTCATTAGACATAATAGTTCATGACTAGAGGTGGAGTCCACCAGCTAGTCTATGCGGGGAAAAGTATAGAAATCTTTAGGGCAAGCTTTGTTTTCATCCCTATCTACAAACATACTCCATTTGTTACTTGACTTGGGGACAAGTACAAAGTTAGATAGCCATTCCGGAAATTGAATCTCCTTGATGTGCCCCGGCATTAAGGATCTTACTTACCTCTCCTGGATGACTTTGTCCTTTTCAGGACGAAATATCTTTTCTTCTATTTTACAGAAGGGGAAGGATGGATCTATGTTCAAGCTATGCACCGCGATACTGGGGTCAACCCCTACCAAGTCGCGGGTTGACCATGCAAAAACGTCCACGTTTTCCTACAAGAAAGTGGTCAATTGCCCTGCTAGTTCAAAGCTTGGTTGTGTTCTGATCCTAGTAGTCTTGTCCAGCTCTCCTGGCACTAGCTGGATGCTCAACAGATCCTTTGTGGACTGCACTCGAGCAGGAATCTCATTTACCTGATCGTCATACTGCATAGGTTTTCTACTCTTCATTTAAGCTATACTAAATAATTTTGAATGATTGGTCAATGTATGTGAAATACTTATAAAAAATTAATTTTTTTTATGAGTATTATGAAAAATAAAAAATGAGTAAATCGAATTTATTACATCAATAACTTGAACAAATATGTTAATCATCATTTTTCATACTTTAGCTCAAGATTCCCGCAGATGGTGAGAATGATGCATACTGGAGTCCAACAACATGCTCAAATGAATGATGCTCAGCATCTTCTTAAATTAGGGTCCAGCAACATGCTCAACATATTCTTAAACCAATGATGCTCAAATGGTGTCAATGATGCGTATTGGGGTCCTGCACCAAGGATTGAAGGATCTTCTAAAAAATCCTGAGACTATCGAAGGGGTACACACTCCAATACTTAAGTTAGTAAGCAATTCGGCTAAATAAAATAGCAAATTCAAGTAAGAACGTGAGATCTTAGTAACATTAATTATTTAGTTTGGATATGGAGTGCTGAACGTATGAAAATAATGCTTAAAATTCACGTGGAAGCTGTGGAAAAAATAGCATAAATCGTGCAGCTTTGCTGCTTGAGAAATGTAATGGGTTTAGTTAGCTTGGTTTCCTTGTTGACTTACTTAGACCCCTATTTGTAGGAGTCAGTTTTGATAGATTAAGTTATCGAGCGGTGGTTAAGATATCTCCAAAATCCTTGGGATGTCTATTTGTTAGGTATGGTGCTTATCCAACTGCTAGAGCTATCCACTAAAGATATATCCTGCCAGGTCAACCAACAATACATGGGATGTGTTAGTTATTTGTTACTTCCACAAGCCGAATCCAACTAACTACAACGTCCCTGCTGGTACCTTTTTATGGTGAAATGACCAATGATATGTAGAATAAGCTGATGTGGCAGCCTTGCTGTTGGTACATACCCTTGTTGTCTATCAAGTTTACTTGGGCCAATAGAGCTTGGGCCTGCTTGGATGAGCTTGTAGGGGCCTGACTCTTTGGCTTAGGCCGAATTTGGTCATTGGGCTTGAAAAATTATTTGTTGTAGACATCAATATACATTATTTGAAAGTTCATCCTTATAAGTATGTGACGATGATCATCTATCTTGTGAAGGAATCTAATTTTAAATTCGACCATTAGATGTAATCATATTGACACCAAATTTATTGCCTTGATATTTTAGATGCATCTAATTAATGGATGTACAGTTATCATATTGGAAAATACATGAGTGAATTTTGTGATGAAAAACAATGATTGATTTTGTGACAGTCAGTCGCTATCCGTTGCAAGTTCATAGCAATGTGGCGGAGTTCCTACAATTTTTTGAGTTTGCAATTTCATGGCATTTGCAATGATGCCTTTGCAACTAATTTGCGACAGGCATTTTGAACTTTCAATTTTCCGCCAAAATTTTCAATACACACTTTCATAAATTTTAGGGATGAATTGCAATGGGTATTTCTTTCCATCCCAATTTGTCGTTAAATCCATTCAAATGTTTGTTTTGTTGAATTTTATAATTTCTTAATTATATCATAACTATTTTCAAAGACCACTTGCATCTAAGTGGAGGGTTTGGTAGAACTCAACTTCTGTATTAAAAACCAAAAAGTGAGTAGTACAAGCAATATTTAATGCGATAAAGTAAAATATGAGTATTACACTCTTACAAAATTCTACAATACAAAAATAGAATGTAATCTGAATCATTGTTTTCTTCATTAACATCTTATTAGTCTTATAGTCCTCAAAAGTATCTCCATCCTCTTCTTCCTGATCGTCGAATACCACCTCTCGTGCTTGGTATGTATCAACTCCTTACTGCATCACAAAAGAAAGGTCAACAAAAATAGGATATCATTTGGATTATGCAATTTGTATGTCTTGTTGTCCATAGTAGTTGAAAGAACATCAACGACTTTTAGGCAGATATGCAGCATCTGCCTAATGAGCACTCACTGTTCTTCTAAATTTTTTCTTGGATATAAATATCCAATCAACATTGTCTTTTCTCATGCTTGGATACTCGATGTAGTAGACCCGAACTGTTGGTTGTGCTAGTAGGAAGTTTCATCCATTTAGCATACCCGATTGAACTTAACATCAACGAGGTGATACTGAGAGTGCACTTTCATGCCCCTGGACGGATCAGCTTATTTGCACTTGAACTTAACCACATCCAACTCGGGGATTACTGGGTTATCTAAGTGAATAATCTCTTTCAACATTTTGAATAAATCACTATTTGTTGAGTACAAAGAGCTTTCCAAAACCATGTCATAATGCATAGTTGATTTGTCAACATTGTGATCAATGGTATGAAAAGTTGTACCCTTTGACAAAGTAACATGACCATATCATCACCTGATGATGTTGCCCCCAATATAGACTTTTGTGAAGTTAATCTTGAATGTTGTTTATTTCAGCTTCAATATATAACGGTTCCACATAGAATGTAAATTCCAACAGATGAGTCAAATATGTAATATACACTTAAACACATATTTGACGTTAACCTTACGCAATGTTTGGACTATTAGAATAGGTGCCCAAAAAGCCAATTGGATTGGAGATTTTGAGAACTGTTCAACAATCTTTATTAAAGTAATATTATCTTGATTAATATAGTTAGTATTTATCCTTGGCATAATGCGTTTCTTGTGCTTACTAATTATGTTTAGTGGCGTTTTAACGTTACAACAAATGCTTATAAACTAATTCAATAACCCATGTAGTTGGTTGAGTATTGTATGACAACTATAAACCAACTTGTGAGGGTTGATCTGAAACGTTCCAAGTCGAGGACCTCGAGACTAGGCATCGAGAGTCCTATAGAGGCTTGCACTAAGTATTGCATTCCTTGGATGATTGTCGTGTCTCATGGGCGATAGACATAGGACGTCTATGCAATTTTAGTGGGTTAATTGACAAGGTTGTCAGCTAACTGAATTGACTCGCGGGAATCGTCATATGGAGCTTTGGTCGATATGACTACAATTTCCAATTTCAATAGTATGGAATTAGTTCTCGAAGTTGAGAAATCATGGCAGTCGCATGCATAAGAAGGCTATATCTTGGATCTGAAGAGAGGTGATCATGTCTATTGGTATGGTCATTATAAGCCTATCCAACTAGCTAGAATATGTAGTGAGGACGGTGAATTTCGAGAGAGAATCTTTCCCCTGTCATCATTTGACAGAATGTCTCCTAGATGCTTTGAGATGGTTTAGACTCATTGAAGTCTTTGACTAAAGCGATTGGTCGAGTAGGGAATGGTTCGATAGGCCGATCAATAGAGTAAACGCATTTCGAGTATGATGCATAATTATCTAGTCAAGGATGAGAACTGAAACTGAGTTCGATGCCCTAGACTAAGGCCGTGAGATGGTCAATGGAATGACCTACCTGGATGGAACTCGGAGCGATAAATGTTCCCACCAACATTTACCTAATCTCTAAGACCATGGAGCTTTGCTAAAGGACAGCTCATGGTGATGGGCTTTGCTGGTATTGGATAATCAGAAACAATTAATTAAATTGGATTTAATTAATTGTGTTGGACACTAACCCAAGTCTAGTTGAGGGTGAACCTAATGAGTCACACACAAATCACTGTGAAAGTGATAGAATTAATTTAAAATTAATTCTAAAATAAAAAATTAATTGAATTGAATTGAATTAATTCATTTGTTTAAAATAAATGATTGGATCATATTTATATATGGGATGATCCATTGGATGGATAACCCAAGGTGCAGTTAATTGGACTAATTAAATTTGGGCAGGCTTTAAATTAAATGGATTTGTTTAATTGGGCTTGTTTTGATTAATAAATTGAATTTATTAATTGAAGGAGATTGGGCGTATATATTTTAATTGGATTAAAAGACATTGCACTATTTTAGTTGGGCTTTAATTGAATTGGGGACAAATTAATGTTCATGGACCTTGGGCTTGTTTTAACAAACCCGGTCCACTAAAATAGTGCACATTGGCCGAGTTAACTTCCCTACATGGAAAGGAGGAGTTGAACTCCCACTATAAAAAAAAAAGGCGGGATCTACAGCAGTTTTAGGAACGGCATTCTCTTTTTTTTTTTGGAGGGGGGGGGGGTGGGGAGGAGACAAATAAATAGTTCAACAGTGTTGGATCGGATCATGGAATGATCCATAACAGGTGTCGGTCCCTTCCGTCATAATAGACGGTGTTCTAAATTATTTAGAACGGTTGGGACAGACAGTTCCTATATTGTATCGATTTTTGTACAACTTGTTCAGATACCGTTCCTAAATAGGTCTTACTACCTAAAAATATAATTCTTTTTTTTTTTGGAATGGTTTTTTTTAGAATTTTTGTACATATTTTGGAACGGTCATCGTAACACTATCTACATAAATTTGAATGTAAGAAATTCACATGTTCCGACTCATTTTGGAATACATTTTGGCATGGTTCTGATGGTGCCAATTATATATTTAGGAACGAACATTTGAACTCTATTTGATTATTGATTTAGAATATATTATGGGACAGTTTGGTCCTTTGTTTGGAATACATGTTGGAACTACTGGGTCGATGTTGTAGAATGTCAATTGAAATGGTGTTTACACCACCATTTCGTAGTAATGGTTAAGACACTTTTTGGAATGATCGAGTTTGTGCTTGTTATGTTAGAATAGGTGACCAAAAGCCAATATTTGTAACCTATTTGACAACTTGACGTAATGTAAGATTATGTGATGAATAAAATGAGTATTTGTCACTAATGGTACATACTTTGTTGCGCTCATTTTTACATATGCTAAAATGGTATTTTACTTATATCGCAACAAAGCCCACAGACCACGGTTAACAACGCATACAGTTGGGTCACCGCATTGGATGGTGGTCATGAAACCAACTGATTAAGAGTTAGGTCTGAAACGTTCCAAGTCGAGGACCTCGAGACAGGGCATCGAGAGTCTTATTTAGACTTGCATCAAGAGTCGTGTTCATTGAATGAGTGTCATATTTCATCGGCGACAGGCGTCGGACGCCTACACGTGTTCCATCTATGCCCTATGTGTAATACATGCTATAGTATTTATAAATCCTACATCGAACGCCCGGTTGAGCACCCAAGGGTACACCCCTTGGGATTACGTTTATTTATGTAATTTAAATTTACGTACTTCCATGCTTCTCGCTTCCGCTCGTGCTCCCGGGCGTATCCGCTTGTCCTTCAAGTGGTATCAAAACCCAGTTCGATGTAAGGGGCATAGATCTATGTGCTTGGCATGATCTACTTGCTTTTATGGCTTTAATGGCATGTTTGATTGCATGAATATATGAATAAATATGATGATTCAATTATTTAAATTTGATGGACGTTAAGCATGCTCATTTTCTGAGATTGGATCTAGAATTGCATGCTCGTTTTCAGTTTATTACTGTTTATTTGTGCTGAAAAGGATGTCGAAAAAGTATGGAAAAATGGACAACAGCGGCAGCGGTTGGCTGCCGCCCTTGCCGGGTCACTGGCTGGCAAGCGCGCTGCCGGGCGCGAGCGGGCTCACGCCTTTGCGCAGGCCTGGTCGGCGTGCCTGCTAGCGTGCGTGCTGGCAGGGTAGACGTGCATACTGCGGCCGCGCGCTGTGCGCAGACATGCCGAGGCCAGCGCGGCATGAGGCGTGCACGCGCACGCCCACTGCCCTGTGCGCGTGGTTGGCTGACAGGCACAACAGCTGGGCCGTTTCGTGTCGTTTTTCGATATTCTCCAGAAAATTTGATTTTCTATTTTTTTCTGCACATTTTTCTGAAAATGTATTAATTTTGCACATTTGATTTGGGAATTAATTGGATTATTCCTTAGATCAAATTTGCTTAATTAATTTGGGATTAATACATGCATTGGATGCATTGTTTAAAATGTCCATTGAATTTGAAATTTGAATATTTGCATATTGTTTATGTATTGATGCTTTGTGATGTTGGACATCACTTGGATATTTGGAATATCCATAGTTTAAGCATGATTATTTGGAATAATTATGTTATGTGCGTTGATGGGATCAACAAGGGATGATCACAAGAGCCCTTGACCTTGTGTATGGATGAATGTATGATTATTTACATTTTTGTTAGGTGGGGCCTGCGTGCCTCTTGTTTTGGGACTATCATTTCCCGTATTTCAGCCTCATGATGTTAAGGTTTGTTTTTATTTCCCAAATGTATTACTTTCAATTGTAATGAGAGTAGGTAGTTTTTGGTGAGTTTTTTTTTTTTTGACAAGCCCATGGAGTCGAAGACCCAAGGAGGAACATCAAGGCGTGAAACAAGAATAACACAAGGCCCATTGGAATGACAAGGGGTATATTACTTTGTAATAATTTAGGACCACCCTAGACAGACGATAGACTCACTGTGGCTCAGTGGGTCGCATAGGTTGGACTTGTGATCATCCTAACAGGGGTATGCTATGTTTTCTGCATGCAGTGCATTTATTTAATCACTTTAAATATGGGATATTTATGCATGCTGAAACACCTTAATGTGATGAGGTCTCGGTCGTACATTAAACTCTCATTTGGTTGGACCAAATAAATATTAGGCCCAAAACGAACTTGAATCGAAATAGCATTTTGATCTGTCCGAGCCTTCCAGCCACAGTAATGTGGTGAGGAAGCAACCACTACCCAAGTGTGGTCTCACATGTCGTGGCACACTTGGACTAGGGGAAAGTTGCACCATTGTTGTGAACAAAGAGACAACACTCGTTGTTTTCCTGTCTCACGAGTCATGGGGGGTGACAGTTTGAGGAATGATTTGGTTGATAGGTCGGGCCCAACACTGAGTAACATGGTTCGCTTGGAGTCCTCGGAACCATGCGAATATGTGAGGCAAAATATCTTGGGAATCTCATGGGATGAGAATGATATTGGATATCTCCCATGAGGTCTTCTTCATGTGAATCGTAAAAGCGGGGCATGGAGATTACGCTTGTGGATCACAAGCCCACTAGGAAATAGTTTCCCGAAACTCCACTTGAGAGTGGCGGACTTTCATACAAATAGTGGGAGGGTTAAAGACTAAAAGACCAAGTCTTCAACTTTAATAATAATATTACCATCATCTGCTAATTTCTACTTTACATGTTTTATAAATGTAGATATGTCTAAAAATCCATTAACCATGATACTTGAGACTAATAAGTTCAACAAAACGAACTATTCGGACTGGCTGAGAAACCTGAGGATTGTCCTCGGTTTCGAGAACCAAGGCTACGTCTTGGACGAGCCGCGCCGAGCGACTTACCGGAGGGGTCCAAGCCAGAAGAACGTTTGACGTTCGAGAAATGGCATGAGGACAACCGGAAAGTGCGCAATATCATATTGGCTTCAATTTCTAACGACATCCAGAAGCAATATGAGAGGCTGGACAACGTCTCCGCCATAATGCTCCGCATGAACGAGGTTTATGCAGTTCCTGATAGGCATATTAGATATGCCACCACAAAAGCATTCTTTGCCACCAAGCTTGCTGAAGGAACGTCTGTACAAAGTCATGGGGTTAAGATGCTCTCCCTAGTAGAGAAACTTGAGGACCTTAAAGCTAGGCTTAACAATGACACGTACATTGACGTGATCCTCCAGTCGCTTCCTCCGTCCTATGACCCATTTGTTGTAAACTACAACATGAACGGACTTGAGAAGTCTATTCATGAGTTGATCAACATGCTAGTCCAATACGAGGCAACGACCCACAAGTCGGCGCTGGCAGTATTGATAGGAGAGGCTTCGACCTCCAAGGCGAACGGCAAGAGGGCCGGACGCTAGAAGAGGAAGGAGGAAAAAGGGAAGATGGTTGCGGCCCCTGCTCGCGCTCCAGGTGCCCATGTTGCCCCGGTGGGACCGGGCAAAGGGAAAGGGAAGGCCCGTGGTACTCAGCGGTCCAAGGCAAATGATGTCTGCCAAGGAAATGGATATTGGAAGAGGGAGTGCCCACAACTCCTCTCCAACCCAGGTATGTTTGTGGTTGAACTAAACATGATAACTAATTCTGCTTCATGGGTATTGGATACCGGGTGTGGTTCTCACGTCTGCAATGATTTGCAGGCACTACAAAGAAGCAGAAGGCTAACCAAGGATGAGATGATCCTGAGGCTAGGCAATGGCAAGGCCATTACTGCGGAAGCCGTAGGATCAATGGAGTTAGTCATTAGTAGTCATGTTAGGATTGTACTGAAAGACTGTTTCTATGTACCTAGTATGATTAAAAATATTGTATCTATCCCCGTCCTTGATAAGGAGGGATATTCATTTACTATTAATAAAAACGATTTTTTCATTATAAATGATGGTATTTCTCATTTGCTTGGTACATTGGTAAACGGTCTGTACATACTTCAACAGTTTAATTGGATTATGACTGCGGAACACAAACGAAAATGTGATGATCACGATAACGTACAGATATGGCATGCGAGGTCAGGTCATATTTCTAAAGATAGGATAAGAAGGTTGGTGGACTCAAAGATTCTAGAAATAGATGATTTGGACAACCTACCGACCTGCGAATCCTGTCTGAAGGGAAAGATGACCAAGAAACCCTTTGTTGGACAAAGCACGCTAGCCAACGGTCTATTGAATTTGATCCATATGGATGTCTGTGGCCCACTAAATACTCAGGCTAGAGGTGGGTACTCGTACTTCATAACCTTTTTCGATGATCATTCACGGTATAGTTATGTTTACCTGATAAGGTACAAGTCTGAAGCCTTTGGAAGGTTTAACGAATACAAACTTGAAGTAGTGAACCAAACCGGTCGAAAGATCAAAGCCCTTCAGTCGGACCGAGGTGGAGAATATTTGAGTGGTGAGTTTACTGATTATCTAAAAGAGAATGGGATTCTCTGCCTGTGGACCCCTCCTGGAACACCACAGCTTAATGGTGTGTCTGAAAGGAGGAATTGGACCTTGTTGGACATGGTCCGATCCATGATGAGTTTTACCGAACTCCCCTTATCCTTCTGGGAATACGCTCTTGAGACGGCAGCCAAAGTTTTGAACTTGGTGCCATCTAAGAAGATATCCCAGACACCATATGAGATATGGCATGGCAAGCCTGCCTCCTACAAATACTTGAAAGTGTATGGTTGCCCTGCATATGTAAAGAGATTAGTGGGAGATAAATTGAACTCAAGCTCTAGTTTATGCAGGTTCATCGGGTATCCGAAAGAAACTGCGGGGTATTATTTCTATGATCCCTCCGAGCAAAAGGTTTTTGTCTCGTGAAATACAGTATTCTTGGAAAAGGATTTTCCATCGGATAGTCGACACGATGAGGTACTCCTTGAGGAATCAAGAGAGGTACCCCATATGGCATCAGTGACATCTGAGCCGGTAGTTCCCACTGATAATGTTCCAGTCTTTCGTAGGTCGGCCAGAATATCCCATGCACATAATAGATATGAATTTCTGGGCCTAACCGATCAGTTGGATAATGATCCAAAGACGTATGGAGAAGCGATGTTGGACATTGATTCGGATAAGTAGCTTGAGGCCATGAGATCCGAGATAGACTCGATAGGTTAAAACCAGGTTTGGACACTGGTGGAACCACCTAAAGGGGTAAAACCCGTAGGATGTAAATGGGTCTACAAACGTAAGCTTGGAGCTGACGGGGAGGTTACAACCTTCAAAGCCAGGCTTGTGGCGAAGGGTTACACTCAGAGACCCAGGGTCGACTTTGAGGAAACCTACTCGTCCGTAGCAATGGCTAAGTCCATTCGGATACTGCTTGTCATAGCAGCATGGTATGACTATGAAATATGGCAGATGGACGTGAAAACCGTCTTCCTCAACGGTTTCGTAGAGGAAGAGATCTATATGGATCAGCCGGAAGGTTTCACATCTGTTGGAGAAGAGCAGAAGGTCTGCCATCTCCAAAGGTCCATCTATGGCCTCAAAAAAGCTTCTCGAAGCTGGAATATACATTTTGATGAAGTCATACAGGGATATGATTTCATCAAGAACGAGTCCGATCCTTGTGTATATAAGAAGATTAGTGGGAGCTCGGTTGCGTTTCTAGTGCTTTACGTGGATGACATCTTGCTCATTGGGAATGATGCTAAGATGTTGGGTACCACTAAAGCTTGGTTGTCAACGCAACTCTCCATAAAGGATATGGGCGAGGCATCCTACATCCTTGGCATCAAGATCTACAGGGATAGATCTAGAAGGATTTTAGGGATGGCCTAGTCCTCGTATATTGAGAAAATCTTGAAGAGATTCAAGATGGAGAACTCAAAACAAGGATTCCTTCCTATTAGGCATGGAATTAAGTTATCCAAGAAACAGTCTCCTAAGACTGATGAGGAGCTTAAACGGATGTTGGACATCCCCTATGCTTCAGCCGTAGGCAGCATATAGTATGTCGTTCAGTGCACTAGACGTGATGTGGCTTTCGCTTTGAGCGTGACCACTCGATATCAGTCGTGTGCCGGAGAGGCACACTAAAGTGCAGTCAAGACTATCCTGAAGTACCTGAAAAGGACTAAGGACATATTCTTGATCTACGGTGGTGGAGAGTTGATACTGGAAGGCTATAGCAACACTAGCTTCCAGTCGGATGACGATGATGCCAAGTCTCAGTCTGGTTTTGTGTTTAGACTTAATGGTGGCGTGGTTGCTTGGAAGAGTTCGAAGCAGGCTACCACGGCGGACTCCACCACAGAGTTTGAATACATAGCAGCTTCGGAAGCTGCTAAGGAGGCGGTTTGGATGAAGAGCTACATCCAAGAGTTGGGTGTAGTAGCTAGCATCGCTGAGCCAGTGGTTATCTTCTGCGATAACAAAGGGGCCATAGCGCAAGTAAAGGAACCGAGATCTCATCACTGATACAAGCATATTCTTAGATGCTACCATCTCCTTAGAGAGATGGTTAGCAGGGGTGACGTTTGGATTGACCAAGTCAGCTCCGCAGAAAACATAGCAGATCCACTTACTAAACCCGTGTCGCAAGTTTCCCATACTCAACATCTGGATAAGATGGGTTTGATGTCAATGGGTGATTGGCTTTAGGTCAAGTGGAAGATTGTTAAAATAGGTAACCAGAACGCCAATAGGTTTGGCATTTTGTAACCTATTTGACAACTTGATGTAATGTAATATTATGTGATGAACAAAATGAGTATTCGTAACCAATGTTACATACTTTTTTGCACTCATTTTTACATATGTTAAAATAGTGTTTTACTTATATCGCAACAAAGCCCACAGACCACGGTTAACAACTCATACAGTTGGGCCACGCATTCGATGGTGGTCATAAAATCAACTGATTAAGAGTTAGGTCTGAAACGTTCCAAGTCGAGGACCTCGAGACAGGGCATCGAGATTCCTATTTAGACTTGCATCAAGAGTCGTGTTCATTAGATGAGTGTCGTGTTTCATCGGTGACAGGCGTGGGACGCCTACACGATCTTGATGGGTTGGTCGAATGGGGTTGAGCCGACTAGACTGACTCGCGGGGATCGTTATATGAAAGCCTTGGAGGCTTGGTCGGTATGATTGGATTTCCCTGATTCCGATAGTATGGGAGTGGTCCTCAGACTTGAGGAATAATGGCAGTCGCGTGCACAGAACGGCTGTATCTTGGATCTGGCGAGAGGTGATCATTTTGTAAGATGATCATTATAAGCCTTGTCCAATGCAGTCAGAATATGTAGCGAGGACGATGGATTCCAAGAAGAAGATCCGTCCTCTGTCAGTATGTGACAAAGGTATCTCCTATGCACTTGGAGACACGTTCATGCTATTTAAAGCTGTGGCCACAGTGGTTGGTCGAACAGGGAATGGTTTTCTGTGTCGACGCATTGAAGCATATGTAGTCTCGAGTATTAAGCATAGATGCCTAGTCGAGGATGGGAACCGACGCCCAATTCCATACCCTAGACTAAGGCTGGGAGACGGTAGCCGGAAGGACTGTACCCGTACGGAATTGGCGCCTAAATGTTCACGCCAACATTCACCTAGTCTCTAGTGCCATGGACCGTTGCTAGATGACCACCCATGGTAATGCGCCCTTATGGGACACGGGCTCAAGTCTAGCTGAAGGTGAACCTAAAGGGTCACACACAAATCACCGAGAACGTTGAGAGATTGACTTGGAGTCAATCTCGAAGGATAAATAAGTAATTGGAATACTTAAAGGATAGTCCATTGGATAGACGGACCGATATTGTATCGGGCCCTCGTTTAATCGGTAAATTAGATTTACCGATTAATTATGGAAAGTCGAGATGTTGGATCTTTTGATTGGATTAAAAGACCAACGGGAATAATTTAGGTGGACATTAAATTGGATTTAATTTTGGATTCGTCGTAATAGGATTACGATATAATCTGGTCAGTTAAATTTTGACCCGAGAGGAGAATTAATTCCTATTTTGGAATAGGAAGAAGTTGGACTTCTTTCCTAATTGAACATGGCCGAAAATGCTCCCTTGGAGGAAGCAAAATTCAGCCATATTGGATGCAAGGTGGCGGTTGACTTGTCTCTTTTGGTAAGAGACAAATCAACTCCAATCAAACCCTTCACTTTTGGTATGATTTGATCATACCTTAAAAGTTGGTAAGCTTGATTGAAGAATTAATGGTGGTTGATTGGGATGTATCTAGACATCCTTCGATGAACCTAGACACATTCCAATAATCACATTAATTATGTATATGTATTGGAATATACTAACACCTTGTGTATGAAAATCATAATTCATCTTTTCTAGGAAAAGAAGAAGAACATTTTCGCCTCCTCTCTCCCTTACACTCTCGGCCACTCTCTCCCTCTTTCACCTTTGTTCTTCATTTGATCTTGGATCAAAAGGGAAGAACAAAGAAATTTTAACAAGAACACTAATTCTTAGTGTTCATCTTCTTAAAACCGATTCCTTCACAAACCCGTTTTCTTCTAGCAAGGAGAATGTGTGTTTTCCTTGCGGTGTGGTGTGGATCTCCTTTGGAGAGTTTATACTTTTGAACTTGGTAAGCATTCGGAAGAAGGAACAAAGCTTGTAGCCGTACGAGTGTGAAAAAAACTACGAAGGTAACATCCTAATTACGCTTCTATTGTTTTTCATTCATCTATGCCCTCTGTGTAATACATGCTATAGTATTTATACATCCTACATCGAACGCCCGGTTGAGCACCCAAGGGTAAACCCCTTAGAATTACGTTTATTTATTTGATTTAAATTTACATACTTTCATGCTTCTCGCTTCTGCTTGCGCTCCCCGGCGGATCCGCTTGTCCTTCATGTTATACATATAGGAATGTATTTAGTACTTCAATTGATTCTTAGTTTGGTATACATATTGGAACGCCTCTGTCTATGTTTTAAAAAATATATTAGAACGGTATATTCACCACCATTTCCCACTAGGTTTAATACACTTTTTTTGAACAATTATTCCGATACTGTGGAAATAATTTTGGAATGGTAATTATTCTGTTTGAACACATTCACTTATCGCGTAAAAGCCCGTTCCTAATTTGTGTATTTATTAAAAATATATTTATTTTAAATTTTCAATTATTTAATTTTATAGAATAATAATTAATTACTGAATTTAGTAAAATTCATTAAAAAATAATTATTTTATTTTAATTTGATTAATTAAATAAATATTGAATTATGTAATGGAAGGCAAAATCTCACTTTTGGTCCCACTAGATGGGGCCATTCTCACTTTTGGTCCCAAGCTTTACGGGCTCGACACTTTTGGTACCAACATCCTGCATTTTTACAGCGTTAGTCTTGTTCCATTAAGCTTTAACAGAGAAGGCACGTGTGTAATCACGTGTTGTTAGTCAACAACTAATAGAGGGGGGTGGGTCCCTTTCTGGCTTTACAATTTCATTTGCTGATTACAAAAAAAATTCAGTCTCCCTTTCTCTCCCTTTATCCCCAAATCGAAACCCTTAATCCACCCTTCCTTACAAACAATATCTATAGATTTAGGCGATTCGAGTGTGTGAATCTTAAGAACAATGTAACCTACACAACGAGCTGCAAAAGGAGGATGAGTTTGAGGCACCAAGTGTGTGTGGACTTCCCAGACCCTTAATACAACAAATATGGTTAGTGGTTCTACCCTTAATCATCGTTAAAAATGTGATAATGCTTGAACTTGTGGTTCCTGTTGTGCTGTAAAAAATTATTTTTGTTTTGGATTGTTCTGTATGTGATTTATTTTTATTTTTATTTGTGTGCCAAGCAGGCAACATGTGGTCACTTTCCCTATCTTTTTTCTCTATTGCTTAAGTTACCCAAGACTTTATGTTATGTTCTTGTTTATTTATTATTGTTTTCTGATTGTAGATATTATTGTCTCCTGCTCGTTTTCTAATTTTTTTTCTTCAATTTCCAAGGAATGGACCCTTTGTCACTATTGTTCTGTATCATGGGAGTTCAATTGTTAATAGTCCTAGAGTAGAATATGTGGATGGGACTAAAAGTAAATTTGACTTTGTGGATGTAGTTCGTATTAGTTAAGAGTACTTGAATTAATTTGTTGAGAACATGGGTTACATGGGGTCTAAGCAGTTTTACAAACTACATATGAAGAATTTTAGGCCACTAAACAAACAAACTAAGATTGTGAAATTCGCTGATGCATACAGTCCCCAAAATACATTGTTTACTATGTATATGGAGTGTGTAGAGTGCCTAACTAGTCAGCTTAATTCCTAAACTTCTAATGTTGAACCCCAAATTCAATCAAATGTCCAAAAAGGGAAAGGGGTAGTAGTGGGTGATTGGAATGATCCTGACTTGGATCATGTACAATGGGATGAGGTTTTCGAAATAGTGGATAGTTATGCAGAGGATAATGGGCCAGCTGACGGGCAGGTTGATAAACAGTATGAAGGGGATGGTGATGGGGTTAATGAAAGGGAAGGAGATGATGAAAGTGATAGGTTACTTGAAGATGGGTTAGAGGACTTTGGGTATGACTGGGAAGATGATGATTCAGACATGATACTAATTTAGATGGCAGTGGGGGCAAAAATAGTAGTCAGGAGGTAGAATCATCTGACTCTAAGGATACAACATCAGATGATGATGTATGCTTGAGTCAGCATGATTTGGAATCTGTTGGTGGTTCTGATGGGTAGGAGAAAGAGCCTTATCTTGTTCTCAACCCTATAAAAAAATATGACCCCCATTTTTAAATTTGGATGATATTTAGTAACAAAGTTTAACTGAGAGAAGTAGTACATTGTCATGCTGTCGGCACAAAAAGAAGTTTGAAAATATGCAAGGATGATAAAAAAAGAGTTTATGTCAAGTTTCTAGGGGATGGGTGTGAATGGAAGATGCATGCACTTAAACTTGGGGCGGAGAATACATTCAAAATCAAACAATATAACCTAGAACATAAATGTGCGAAATCAATTAATGTGAAGAATGTGAATAGCAAATGGTTGTCTACAAAATATGAATACCACTTCAGAACAGATCCTAAAAGGAACGTGAAGGGGTTTAGAAAGTATGTAATTAAAGAAATCAGGTGTCATGTATCAAGAAACCAAGCATATAAAGCAAAGAAAAGCGTTAATATAATTGAGGGCAAAGCTGAAGATCAATTTAATAGTTAATGGGATTATGCAACAAAATTAAGAAGCAATAACCCTGGGTCTACAGTGATGATGGTCATGACTAATGGGGATGATGGGACTGGGCAAAGAAATCTAAGTTATATGTGTGTTTTAATGCTTTTAAAAAAAGGGATTTTATCTGGTTGTAGACCTGTAATAGGGGTGGATGGGTGTCATTTAAGGGTCCCTATTGAGGTGCAGTTCCGATCGATTGACCCCAACAACAACTTGTACCTATTGGCTTATCTTGTGGTTCCTGGGGAATCTAGGGAAGCATGGTTGTGGTTCCTGAAATTGTTAAAGGGTGACATACATATTGTGAGGGGTGACACATATACCTTTATAAGTAACAAACATAGGGGGTTGGTTCCTGCATTTGAGTGTGTATTCCCTGGGCAAATAATAGATTATGTGTAAGGCACCTACATGGGAACATGAAAAATACTAGATTTAGAGGGTTAGCTTTCTAAAGAAGATTGTGGAATGCTGCAAAGGCTACAATAATGCATGAATTTAATTTTATAATACAAGATTGGCTTAACTAGATACCAAAAATGAACTTTTTCCAAATTTGTTTGAAGTCCTATTAACATTACCGACTTTCATTTGTTCTTATGTATAGATAAGTATATCCACAAGGAAATCTATGCAACAAGTCAAATGGAACAACTTTCTGCAAATCTGGATGTAAGTTTAAAAATAATGTATTGACATGAATTATATGCTTGAAACTGACATTACTTTGTGTACAGTCAGGGAGAACTACAACATCTAAGTTTTTTTAGTCGTCCTCTCAACCAAGGGTTTACACCTCCTCAATCAATTACCACTGCAATGGTAACAATTAATTGTTGCAACATTTATTCAGTTTTTTCAGTTATTTCTATCCCTTGTCAATCTCATTTAAAATGCATGTTTTGCAGGCAAGCCAACCAATGCTCCACAAGTTTACACAATTCTCAACAGTGAACCAGTCTTCTAGTAGTGGAGTCCCCTGTCTCACCAAAGGAGAAAGGAAGTTTGTCACAATAAGAAGACAAATTGATAGATGTTATGTTTTTGTTGGTTTTAAGTATGGATGGTTTGATATCTATTGAGTTGTAAGTATGCTGCACCTTTTGGCCGAATTTTTGGTGATGTAAAGTGGTATATTTTTGGGGACATATTGGGGATGTAAAGTGTTACTTTTTGGTACATTGTGTGAATGCAAAGTGGTACTTTTTGGCACATTTTTGAGATGTAAAGAGGCACTTTTGGCACTTTTTATCAATAGATTATGGCCTTATGTTTCTATTAAGTTCTTCTTTTTTTTTAACTGCTTTTTGTTCTTGTTCTATTTTTAGCAGGTTTTTGATTTATAAAATCGGCAACACTTATTCTTACAAATTTAAATTAAACATTAACTAAATTAATTACGAACTAATTAATATAATCTGATAACAAAAAAGCATCGCAATTATTCCTTTACACATAATTGACCAATACTAAAACGTCATCTAGTAATATATAAGACAACAAATAAAAGGTTATACATAACAATCGAAGTGCTCAAACTACTAACATACATAAGAACAACAAGAAAAAAAAAAAAAAAAACCCAATCATTACAGAAAACACAGTCTAATTTCTTCTATGCAATTTTTGAATTTCTTCCTCATGCAAATTCAATCGCGCAACAAACCAGAAATTATTACAGTATCTCTTGGACACATTGGTGGATCTAACCACATGAAAAATCCACATGCACCTCTACCTCTCCTCCAAGAACAAGTATAAAACCTCCTACCTGAATTTTCACTTGTCCATGAGGTTTTCAAATGAGTAGTTTTCTGACAATAACATTCAACCTCCTACTCTTTTTAGATGTTTGTGAAATCTTTTTGCCTATAGATTTCAAACTAAAGTGATGAAAAATATATAATTTTTTGTTGTTAAGAGGGAGAAGAATTTGTGGTTGGTTTACATATATATAATAGGCTAGAGTGAGAGAAATTGACGCTTGGGCGCCATTTTTTTCCCTCCATGAAGCAACACCAATGGCTAGAGGGCATTGCTTTCCACACCAAGATAGTTGACTAACGAGATGTGATTACACACATGCCTTCTCCGTTAAAACTTAACGGAACAGGACTAGCACTGTAACAAAAGTACGATTTTGGTACCAAAAGTGTCAAGCTCGTAAAGCTCGGGACCAAAAGTGATAATGGTCCTATCTAGTGGGACCAAAAGTAATATTTTACCTGGAATGCAATTAACATTAAAAAAATAGATAATTAGGAAAAAAATATTATATTAATATAAAATTTGTATGTTTACAAATATTAAAAAAAAAACCTTAATCTACACCATGACCCCCTCGTCATCATGGTCCATCTCCTCATTGTTCGGGGCACAGGGATCCACCGGAGGCTGTGAAGGGTTGCAGTAGAGGTGTTGGGCTATGAAGGGCCGGCAGTCGAGGCAACATATATAGAAGAAATTTTGGAATGGGCCTTGGAATTGTATTTGGAACTCCACAAATAGCCGTTAGAATATAGTCGTTGCACCACATTTAGGAGCGGGGTCTGGCACAGGATTTAGAATGCAGAAATAGCCGTTAAAATTTAGCCGTTGTAATGTATTTGGTACGGGTATTATAATACAACATTTTCTATCTATTAAAGTTGTAGCAAATTCTAACTCACTTTGGAACGGTACTTAGAACACAAAATACCTCCCACAAATACCATACGTAGGAACAGGTATTGTAATATAAGAATTTCTAAGGACTGAAACCGTCTCAAATTGTACCTCATTTTGGAACGGTTTTGTCCACGCTCCCATACTTCAAAGGCCGTTGGAACAAAATTTAGAACGATACTCGTTTACCATTGGTGTGCCGTTACAATTATAAAAAAAAAAAGTGTTCTAAACTGTGTTACAATATTTTACCATTCCGCTTTTATCACGATGACAGGAACACAATTTGTAACAGAATTATTGGAAAGGATTTCGTAACGAAAGTGTCGTCCGAACACTAAAGCATTGAATATAAGAGGAATATGACATCAGCGGTGTGATTCCGTTCCTCAGCAGTTGTATCTTTGTATATATAATTGTATATAAATCTCTTGCATTCTACCCCTTTTTATAGGTAATTTGTTGCACTAGATACAATGAATGTAGACAACCCCTTTTGGTTTGCTCTTAGATAAAACTTGTGTTCTTTATAGACAAGTTCTAGCAATACTCATCTTTTCTCCTTCAACACTTGTCTTCTTTATAGACAAGCTCTAGCATGACTCATATTTTCTTCTTTATCTAAAGATAAAAACAATGTCATGTTTATCTTCAATGAATCTTGTCTTGTGGATTTGTTGGCTTGGGCTAAGGTCTTGGTCTTTATTAATTGTCAATTGGACTAAGTCCAATTTAATTAATTCTCAATTAATTGATTTCCATTATTGAGCTCTGATATTTAATTCTTTAATTAAACCAGTTAGTACCCCATGCCAAGGCATGGGAGAATTGTATTTTCAATAAAATAAAGAAATAAGTTTATAAATAATTTAAAATTTAAAATATAAAAGTAAATAAACAATAAAGAATCTAAAACTGAAAACTAAAGTAATTAATAAGTATAAAAATATGAACGTGTATTGAATATAAAAATGAAATTAAACTTTTTACTAACTAATTCTCTTAAATAATGAGTGATTTTTTTTTTTTTGGATAAAGGTAAACAATAAATATGTGCTTTAAAATGAATAATGAATATGTGCTTCAAAATAAAAATAAATAAGATAAATAATTACTTAAATAAAAAATACTTTATTTCATTAAGTGGTAAAAAAAATTCAAAAAAGGCTACTGTAAAGCAAACATGCGCTTTAATAATAAATAATACAAATAATTTCAATTTTAAAACAAAATTAATATTTAATAAATAATTGAAAACTAAAATGAATTAAAAGAAGAGGACAAATAGGAGGAATTCGTGATTTTTGAAATGTCATAACAAATTCTTGATTAACAATTTTTTTATGAATGCATTTCTTTACTGCAATAACTAACAAAATAAATTATTACTGTTACATATTCAGGAAAAAGTAATTAAAATTATAGAAATTGTGTCTTATTGAAACATAAAAATGTAGAATAAATACTAAACTTGTCAATGATTGAATTATAACTCATTGGCATTATCATTGATATGAAATAATATATATATATATATATGTACATATTGGTTTCACCGACGATTGCAAAAAATAACTCTATCAAATTTAAAAAATTCTCACTTAAAATATAAGTAAAGAAAAAAATATGAAGGTGGAAAGAGAAATTTACATACTAGTGTAGCATAAAATTTCACAGTCATGTGATTTATTTTTGAGTTGCTTCTGCAGATCTATTATTTATAATATTACAAAATTTTTATCTTCAGTAATTTTGACTTTTGAAAGAAAATAATAGATAAGTTTTATATAATTGACTTATCTTTATCATTAATAAAAAATTTAAAATTATTTAAATTTTTTAATTGATAATCATGAAGTAATTCTCCCTATGATAATTAGAATTTTTTGGATAAACACGAATAAGTATAAAAGAAGAAATTATTATATTATCAATAAATGTAATATTTTTTTTAATATACACTAATCTATAGTTTTTTCATATTATTATTATATATACACATAATATTTAGATATTGTAGTTGATTATGTATCAAATGTTCCATAGTCATATTACTTAAAGTATCTTATGTAAAATGTCATAAATAAAATATTATGGCTATTATAAGAAACTATAATTTATAACGAATAATCAATTCAGATAATATTTCATATTATTGGAATAATGAACAATAATTGATATTTATATTAATGATATTTCGAATCAAATGAACTTTAGGGGAAATTGCAAATTTGGTCCTGTAAGTTTGGGTAGTTGACAAATTTAGTCCTTTATCTTTTGATCGACAGATTTGGTCCGGTAACATTCATAAAGATGACACATTTAGTCCTCTAACTAAATTAGGGACAATTTAACCCTTCTATAACTTTGAGAAGAGCATTTTAGTCCATACGCATTTTTATTTGTCTTTCCTTTCCCATGCTCAATCAGAATGGTATCAGAGCCATGTTTATTGGAGAAATATTTGTTTATATTAATATAGATATTTTATCCCTAATGGAGGAGATCTTGAAAGTATGGAACCGAACGAGAGTTAAAGTTACAATAAAAATAGAGAATATTTTCAGATTCTGAAAATACAAAAAATTAATTTTCTCATGGAAATTTTTAGAAAAATTGACAACAGTTCGAGAAGGATTGACTTGAATCTTCTTACTAAGAAGAAAGAGAGGAATGTTTGAGAAATTACTAGGTTCGACAATCGCTACCAGGAAACGCGGTGAGACATCAGCGGAGATCCATGGTAGAATCCCAGCCAGGAGAAATGAAACGAGTAAATTCTTGAATCAGTACAGTTCTAAAAACAATAACTAAAGGAACTGATTGGAAAGAACTCAAGCCGGACACCTCAAAAATCTCTCAAGATCTACGAGAGATCCAAAAGACAGTTCGAGACTATGAGTATAGGTTAATCCATATACCAATGAAAATAGACGTCTTGAGCCAAAAGATGGATGAGATCCTAAAGATCATTTCAGATCTATGCAAGGATCTTACAGATCTAAAAGCTAAAGTCACAGATCTGAGGAGAAATTAAAGGAATACCGTTGAGACATTTAGATCTCACCAAGAGCGCATCAGGGACGCCTTTGGACCAGTACCGCTTCTGCATTAGAAGGGAAAGGCGACGGAGATCCCAAAGCCAAAGACGCAAGAGGATCTAATCCTTAAAATAATCAAATCTATAAAATAATGGAGCTATCAAGGTTGGATCTATCAGATGTGCAAGAGTTAGCAAAATCCTTTTCCCAACTTGGGATTGTAGATCTTGACAATGTCCAAACCAACAAAGTGGCTCCAGCACTACCACCGCCAAAGGGAAGTACAGGCTCAATGTTCCTTCACAGGATCATCCTATGAGAGAAGGTACGGATTTCCACACCAATGCTACCCCAATGTTCGTTGGAACCAGATTAAGAGAAAATCCGGGGCGGAATCCAAGACGAGCGCCTAAAAATATACCATGGGCAAAAACTATGCTCGAGCCCTTACATCCGTATGGCACTACACTCAATCTGGATATCATCGACTTTCGAAACATTGAAAAGTTGATAGACGAATGGGTTGCAACCATGAAGATAGCAGCAACCACATTGGAACTTTACAAGGACAACTTCATAAGATTATTGGAGTTAAGCTTGGAATGGTCTGTGAAGGTTGGATGGGATAACACCGCAGGAGACACCAAAGCAAGTGTTCCAGCCGGAGAGTCCAAAACTGCTATCACGGAAAGACTCGAAAGGTTGATTAAAATACACTTCATCGGAGACGGATACTTCAAAGGAAGTAGAGCCGAAAAGGCTAGAGAGTACTTACAAGCTCTTTATGCCCTTGAATTAAGAAATATTTGTGTAGTAGATGAGTATATCTATTTGTTTTGAAGTATTTCTTCCAGAGTGGAGTAGGAACCGAAATAGCTGCTCCGATGTTCTTTGCAAAGATCTGCAGTCCATGGAGGGAAATGTTGATACAATCATAGAAAGTATCCGGAGGACAACTAGATTCAGTAGCAAGAAGAATGTCTTTCCTCAAAGGTAAACTGAAGGATTGGTGCTATCAAGCGTCACTCTAAAAGAACATGAAGAGACTGAGAGGTAAGATCAAAAGAACCCCTCTCTATTGTGATAATAATTATTTTCCAACCATTATAGGAGAATCAAGCAAGCAAAAAGAGAGAAAAAAGCAAGACAGTGACTCTTATCCCAGGACTTCCTGAAAATCCTCTTTCAGAAGGAGGTCATGGTGGTCCAAATCAAAGGCCAAATCATACGAATCTGGACAGAGAACATGACCAACAAGGGCTTCATCCCAAGGATCTCGACGAACAGATGCAAGATCCACAAGGGGAACTCCTATGAGAAGAACTTTCAGACAAGCCCATACCCGAGCCAATGAAAGCTTCAAAGTTGTAAATGCTAGACATGCGGCGCAAAAGGACATATATCACCAGATTGCCCCCAAAAATGTGGTGAATTACGACAGTTTGAAGCCACGAATGACATCCTTGATGTAGTTTACTATGGCGACTTGGTACCAATCTACCAATTCAAAGATCTTCCCTTAGATGAAAGCATCTACGAGGAAGAAATAGGAAGTGATTCGGGTGGATCTTCAACCGAGTCAGAGTAATTACAACAAAGGAGATAGGCTTCAAACCTCATATAGACTATCAGAATTCTTTTCAAGGATAACAGTGTCAAACAAAACCATGGAAAGAATCATGAGACAAGACTCTAATCTCAGCGTATGACGGTTTTAGGATTGGAGGGATCGGTAGGGTCCTAATCGAGATTGGACTAAACAAGAGGAAACGTCATATAATCTACAAAGTAAGTTTAGGTGAGTTTACAATTCCTATGGAACTTACTAGTAATGTGATGGAAATGCAACTTATCCTAAAGAAGAAATTCTTGAAGAATTAGTAAAGGAAAAATTATTTTTTTAGTCCGTTAAGTATGCCCAATATTAATTTTAGTCCGTTAACTATGCCCATTTTTTTCTAAGTCCAGTAACTTGCAAAATTGATGAGATTTAGTCCTCCGGTGGTCGATTTTTGATTTCTTGGCCGGAAATATTACATGGCATGCCAACTGGACATATTTTGAGAATTTTTAGCCTACATGGTTGTACAAGTGGCAACTAATACATGTGGTTGTACACGTGTATAAATTATCGTAAATTAACCAAATAGTTGCCACATGTGCATTTTCTGGCTAATTTTCAAAATATCGCCGGAAAAGTGAGTAAAAAACCCTAATTCGGACTAAATCTCATCAATTTTGCAAGTTATTGGACTAAGAAAAAAATAGGCATAGTTACCAAACTAAAATTAATATTGGGCATACTTAGCGGACTAAAAAAATAATTTTCCCTTAAGTAAACTCAGGGAAGAAGTAGCTATTACTATGAAATGGATCCACATAGGAACTATTGAAGTAGTAATAAAAGCAACTTTTAAGGAAGGAATTGATTAAAAAAATACATTTATCAATAATGGATAGAAGAATCAATAACTTAAGAGATGGTTGTCTTGGGACAATGATAGGAAATTTGTATGCAGGAAAATTGATATTTGATATTCATCCTCGGATAGCATACAACCTAGTTGACCAAGATTTCAGTCGAGTTTTAACCTTTCATTAGGATTTTAAAAGAAAAGATCTTATGAAAGATGGGAATAGACCATATTCTATAACATATAGAATAGCATATGCCTTTTCCAACACTCACCATTCGAACTTGTTCCTTAGGAAAGAGTATATTGAGATTCCTAGAATTTTCAACGGTTTCGTAGAGGAAGAGATCTATATGGATCAACCGGAAGGTTTCACATTTGTTGGAGAAGAGCATAACGTCTATCGTCTCCAAAGGTCCATCTATGGCCTCGAACAAGCTTCCCGAAGCTGGAACATACGTTTTGATGAAGTCAAATGGGGATATGATTTCATCAAGAACGAGTCTGATCCTTGTGTATACAAGAAGATCAATGGGAGTTCAGTTGCGTTCCTAGTGCTTTACGTTGATGACATCATACTTATTGGGAATGATGATAAGATGTTTGGGAACCACTAAAGCTTGGTTGTCAATACAATTTTCCATGAAGGATATGGGCGAGGCATCCTACATCCTTAGTATCAAGATCTATTGGGATAGATCTAGAAGGATGTTAGGAATGGGCCAGTCCTCGTATATTGAGAAGGTCTTGAAGAGATTCAAGATGGAAAACTCAAAACGAGGATCCCTTCCGATGGGGCATGCAATTAAGTTGTCCAAGAAGCAGTCTCCCTATGCTTAAGCCGTAGGCATCATTCAGTACGTTGTTAAGTGCTCTAGACCTGACGTGGCATTCACTTTGAGCGTGACAAGTCGATATCAGGCGTGTGCCGGAGAGGCACACTAAAGTGCAATCAAGACTATCCTCAAGTACCTGAAAAGGACTAAGGACATGTCCTTCATCTATGGTGGTGGAGAATTGATACTGGAAGGCTACAGCGACGCTAGCTTTCGGTCGGATGATAATGATGCCAGGTCTCAGTCTGGTTTTGTGTTTAGACTAAATGGTGGCGTGGTTGCTTAGAAGAGTTCCAAGCAGGCTACCACGGGGAACTCCACCAAAGAGTCTGAATACATAGCAGCTTCGGAAGCTGCTAAGGAGGCGGTTTGGATGAAGAGCTACATCCAAGAGTTGGGCGTAGTACCTAGCATCGCTAAGCAAGTGGTTATCTTTTGCAATAACAACGAGTCAATAGCACAAGCAAAGGAACCGAGATTCATCATCGATCCAAGCATATTCTTAGACGCTACCATCTGCTCAGAGAGATGGTAAGCAGAGGTGACGTTCGGGGACCGAGTCAGCTCCACATAAAACAGAGCAGATCCACTTACTAAGCCCGTGTCGCAAGTTGCCCATACTCAGCATCTGGATAAGATGGGTTTGAGGTCAATCGGTGATTAGCTTTAGGTCAAGTGGGAGATTGTTAGAATAGGTGACAAGAAAGCCAATAGGTTTGGCATTTTTTAACCTATTTGACAACTTGATGTAATGTAATATTATGTAATAAATAAAATGAGTGTTCATTACCATTGGTACTTTCTTTCTTGTGCTCATTTTCCATATATTAAATGTTATTTTACATATATCATGACAAACCCCACAGACCACGGTTAACAACTCATGCAGTTGGGCCACACATTAGATGGTGGTTATAAAACCAACTGATAAAGAGTTGGATCTGAAACGTTCCAAGTCGAGGACCTCGAGACAGGGCATCGAGAGTCCTATAGATACTTGCACCAAGAGTCGTATTTATTGGATGAGTGTCGTGTTTCATCGGCGACAGGCGTGCGCCTATACAATCTTGGTGGATTGGTCGACTGGGGTCGAGCCGACTGAACTGACTCGCGGAGATCATCATATGGAAACCTTGGAGGCTTCGTCGGTATGATATTGGATTTTCCCGGTTCCGATAGTACGGGAGTAGTCCTCAAACTTGAGGAACCATGGTAGTCACGTGCATGGTTGTATCTTGGATCTGGCGAGAGGTGGTCATTCTATAATATAATTCCACTTTTGGAATCCGTCTCCTGTCAAATGATTGACAGTAGTGTCTCACCTATACTCTGAGACTCGTTCCCTATAAAATCTGTGGCCACAATGACTAAACAGTAGGATAAGATCCCAATGACGTTTTAGTGTATAAACGAGTATTGGCTTAAGTCAAGGATGGGTACCGACATCCTAAACATCCATACCCTAGACTAATAACTGTGAGATAGTAAACGCTCATACGCATTCGGGGTCTAAATGTGCACGCCATAATTTCACCTAGTCTCTAGTGCCATGGACCGTTGATAGACAGCCACCTATGATAACAGACGAACTCATCTCATGAGATGATTGGATATTCGCCTAAGTCTAGCTGAGGGTGAACCTAAAGAGTCACACTCAATTTACTGGAAATGGAGGAATTAATTAGGAATTAATTCTGGGAGGTCAAACAATTTAATTAGATTAAATTGGCTCTCTTTTGGAGTGTCAAGCCTTCATATATTAATTGGATTAATTAGGCTTGTTCATGAATTAGACACGGGCCCAAGTCTAGCTAAGGATGAACCTAAAGGTCACACACAAATCACCGAGGAGGTGGAGAAATTGAATTGGAGTTAATTTCAGAGGATAATGAGTAATTGGATTATTTAAGGGATTGTTCATTGGATGGACGGGCCGATATTGTATCGGGACCTCGTTTTAATTGGTAAATAGGATTTATTGGTTAATGTAGAGATTCGAAAGTTGGATCTTTTAATTGGATTAAAAGAGTAATGGGGATTATTTAAGTTGACCTTGAATTAAATGGGATTTAATTTTGGGCCTGTTGTAATTGGATTACAGTGAAACCCGGTGCATTAACGGCCCAAAAGGAGTATTAATTCCACTTTTGGAATGAGAAGAAGTTGGACTTCTTCCCAAACTAGTATGCCGAAAATTACATCCTTTGGAGGTGTAAAAATCGGTCATACAAGGCCTTGATGAAGTTGACTGCTCCCTTTTGGTAAGGGACAAATCAATTCCAATCAAACCTCTCTCATTTGGTATGATTAGATCATACCTTATGAGATGGTAGGCTTGATTGATGAAGTAGTGGGATTGATTGCGAATGTATCTAGACATCCTAGGATGAACCTAGACACATTCCAATAATCATATTAATTTAGTATATATATGAGTATATACTATCATCAAAGCAAGAGAATTACATTTTCATCTTTTTATAGGAAAATGAAGAAAAATACACCTCCCTTTTCTCTCTAATTTTCAGACCCCTCTCTACTCTCATACTATCCCTTTGTTCTTCATTTGATCTTGGATCATCTTGAAGAACAAACTTAGTTCAAGTTTCTTGAACCGTGTCCTCTAGATCCATTTTTCTCTAACAAGAAAAATGTGATCTCTTCCTGTGTGGTGTGGACTTGTCTAGAGATTTCATACTTTTGAACTTAGTGGACATATCCGGCGAGGAACAACGCTTGTAGCCATGCAAGAAAAAAAAACTATGAAGGTAATCTTTGGTTTAACATCATTGTAGTTATTTTCTACATCTATGCTCTATGTAACATATACATTTTTATATAATCACATCCTACATCGGACGCCCGATTGAGAACCGAAGGGTACACCCCGTGGGATTTGGTGATTATTTTTTTAATTTATGCACTATTTCAATTCTCGCGCTTCCGCTCGCGCTCCCGGGCGGATCCACTTGTCCCTTCAGGAGTTCTAGTCATACCCATCATGCCATATGGGGCTTCCATATGATAACTCCTACGAGTCAATTCACTGAACTTGGTAACTCCTTATCAAGCATCCACTAAAGTGCGCAGACTTCATACATCGTTGTCTCTGAAACTCGACATTCATCATATGAACGCATCACTTAGTGCAAGTCTTTAAGGAATGATCCATGCCTTGTCTCGGCCGATTCATCGACGTGAAATATTTTAGATCAAAGCATAGAGGTTAATTTCATGGTCGCCATTGTATGCGCAAGCCAACTCTGCAGCATAATTGATCTAAGGGCTTCAACCAAATGTACATAGAAATATAATGTTTAAAGCATATGATGAAGATGGTCAAAGAACATTTCTTAAACTAACATATTATTGAAAAAGATCGTCTAGAATAGTTTACAAAGAGCCAATCAATTGGGTTGATGGTCACCTATTCTAACAGTTTATGCAGGTTTGTCGGATATCCAAAAGAAATTGCGGGTATTATTTATATGATCCCTCTGAGCAAATTGTCTTTGTCTCGAAAAACACAGTGTTCTTCGAAAAGGGTTTTCCATCGGATAGACAACGTGATGAGATACTCCTTGAGAAATCAAGTGAGATACCTCGTGAGATAATATAGACGTTGTTTGCATCTAAAGTTCCCACTGGTGATGTTTCAGTCCTCCATAGGCCGGCCAAAGTATCCCAACCACCTGATAGGTATAGGTTTTTGGGCCTAACTAGTCAATTGGATAACGATTCAAAGACGTACAGAGAAGCAATGTCAAACATCGACTCAGATAAGTGCTTAAGGCCATGAAATCCGAAATGAACTCAATGGGTTCAAACCAGGTTTAGACCCTGGTAGATCCACCTAAGTGCGTCAATCCCGTTGGGTGTAAATAGGTTTACATACATAAGCTTGAAACTTGAAGGGAGGTGACAACCTTCATGGCCAAGCTTGTGATGATAGGTACTCAGGTCGACTATGAGGAAACCTACTAGTCCGTAGCAATGGCCAAGTCTATTTGAATATTGCTTTCCATAGCAGCATGGTATGATTATGAGATATGACAGATGGACATGAAAATGGCCTTCCTTAACGGTTTCATTGAGGAAGAGATCTATATGGTCAACCGAAGGGTTTCATATCTATTGGAGAAGAGCAAAAGGTCTGTCGTCTCCAAAGGTCCATCTATGGCCTTAAACAAGCTTCTCGAAGCTGGAACATACGTTTTGATGAAGTTACACGAGAATATGATTCCATCAAGAATGAGTTTGACCCTTGTGTATACAAGAAGGTCAGTGGGAGGTCAGTTGCATACTTGTGCTTTATGTGGATGACATCTTGCTCATTGAGCTAAAGCTTGATTATCCACTCAATTTTCACACCTACATGCCACAACTGCAACAACTCCTCAACCAATGGTTGTATATACACATGAATAAGATGTTTGGGGTTGACAGGCCAGGAATCACCAATGTCAGGAACATATACTCAAACTTTATCCACATTCCTAGGGAAGAAATTTTAACATGTCAGGATCACATGCTAACAAAGATAAAAAGGCAAAAGGTAATAGCTCTCAAAAAACTCTCCTGAAAAGGAGTACAAGGTCCACTTCCTTCTCCCTTTTATATATGATTAAAATCCTTATTTGGATCATTCGTGGTATCGGAAAAGCTTCAAAATAAAAAATTCTTTCTGACTTGGTTCCTGAGCATAAACCACACATTTTGGTACTTTTGGAACCATATGTGCAACTTAATGAACATTTCTTCACTCGCATGCTATGATTCAATTATGTTGTTGTTAATCTCAATAATGAAATTTGGTGCTTTCACTCTCAAGTTATTAGTGTGCAGGTCCTTAAGGAAAACTATTAATTCCTTCATGTGAGCATAACATCAGGGCTAATTCCTGAAGCGGTTCGATGCACCTTTGTTTACACTAAGTGTAATAGAACTCCAAGAAAGCTTCTATGGGAAGAACTCAACATTCTGGCCACGAAGGAGATGCCTTAGCTTGTAGGTGGTGATTTCAACACCTTTTTTATAGCTAATGAGAACCAAGGAGGACAGATATGACACACATTGTCATATGGAAGATTTTGGAAACATGCTTATGGATACTAGACTAACATATGTCGGATTCGAGGAAGAACCCTCTACATGGACCAACAATCGGGTTTGGAGGCGATTGAATGGAGTCTCTATTCAACAGAGTGGACTGATCTTTTCAACTGTACTCGTGTCACACACCAGCCAAGAAGAAACTCTGATCATCACCCACTGCTCATCACTGCCTCTCACTCAGAGAATAGAGGACCTTCTTCCTTCAGGTATCAAATATGTGGACTAAGCACCCCTCCTTTCGCGACACCATGAAAAAATCGTGGACTCTCCCTATCAGGGGTTATGACATGTATTGCAACATAAAATTCACCATACCAAGGAGCTCCTCAAACAATGGAATAAAGATACTTTCAGCAATGTCTATAGCAAGGTGGAGCAGGCCAAAGCCAACGCAACAGAGATGGAGCAATAGTTTGACAACCATCCGTCTTAGAAAAACCGCATGGAACTCAACAAAAGAAATGCGGAGTTGATTCAGACCTTGACCATTGAATCCGAATTTTGGAGACAAAAAAGCAACCGCAAGTGGCTCGAAGCAGGGAAAGAAACACCAAGTACTTCCATGCGCTAGTGAAGAAGAAACACACTCAATCCCGCATTCATAGAATTCTTGTGGACGGCCAGGAAGTAACTGACCTCAACCAAATCAAAAACTCGGCGGCCATATTTTTTGAGGAACTCCTTACTTCATCCACCTCACAGGCTATGGAGTTTGACCCCAATTCTCTCTCCCTTCAATCTCCGATGAAGATAGAACTGCCCTCTTATTCGTACCTTCAGAAATGGATATCAAAGATGTGGTCTTCGGCATCAATCGAGATAGCGTAGTGGGTCCAGATGGGTTTTCTTCTGCATTCTATCAAGACTATTGGGAATTCATCAAACAGGACATCATTGATGCTGTCCATGACTTCTTTGCCGGAACCCCTATGCCGAGAAGCTTTTCTGCCACCACGATCACTCTCATCCCAAAGGTGGACTCACCATAATCGTGGAGTGATTTTCGCCCCATCTCCCTTTGCGATGTCTCCACCAAGATTCTCTCCAAGCTCTTATACAAGAAACTTGCCCAGACTCTTCCACACCTAATCTCTCCATCATAGAGCGGCTTTGTCCGGGGAGACTTATTTGGGACAACATCCTCCTTGCACAGGAACTGGTTCACCCTATTGATGCAAGGAATAACATTGAAAACCTGGTTATTAAATTGGACATGGCCAAGGCTTACGACAGGGTGAAATGGAGCTTTCTCTGCAAAATCTAGAAAAAATGGGCTTTTCTCCTCCTTTTATTCAGCTCATTAAAAACATGATTCAAAACTATTGGTTCACTGTACTTGTTAATGGTGAAATAGGTGGATTCTTTAAGTCCAGTCAAGGCCTTAGAGAAGGAGACCCCATATCTCCAGCACTCTTCATTCTGCAGCCAAGGCCCTCTCATGAGGACTTAACCACCTATCTGACTCCAATCCTCATACATTCAATAGAATAGGAAGTCATACTAGAGTCTCTCACTTAGCTTATGCTAATGACGTGATATTATTTACTAATTGTGAGGATAACTCTCTTGTTAAACTGATGCAGTTCCTGGAAGTGTACGAAGACCTTTCAAGCCAAAAAAATCAATCATGCTAAAAGTTCATTCATTTCTGGAAAGAAGGCTAATTGACTGCGCACGGATTCATCCATACAACGGGGTTCTCCATGAAATAACTTCCTATTACATGGCTTGGAGCCCCATTGTACAAAGGTAACAAAACTAAGATGTTGTATGATGACCTCACTAACAAAGTCGGTACTAGAATTACAGGTTGGGAACACCGATTTCTCACTCAGGGAGGGCGACTCACTTCGATTAACAGCATTCTCATGTCCATGGTGGTTTATCTGCTACAAGTCCTTAACCCCCCCCCCCCCCATTGCAGTTATCCAAAAGATGGAACAATTCTTCGCCAAATAATTCTGGGGATCAACAGAGAAGCATAGAAAGAGACACTGGATGTGACGGGATAATCTTTGCTACCCCACTAATGAAGCAGGACTTGGTGTTAGAGACATTAGACATTGTGCATACTCACATAAACTATGGTGGCGGGTTAGGCTGAACAAGTCCTCATGGGCAGAATTCACTCTTAGCAAGTATTGCAAGAGAGAGCATCCCGCACTCGCCAAGGCCACGACGAACAATTCACCCATCTGGAGAAGGCTATGCAAAGTCAGAGGAGAAGCAAATAGCCATATTGTTTGGACTTTAGGGGCTGGTGGTGCTGGCTTCTGGCAAGATTGGTGGACGCATCTACAACAATACTCATGTTCCCGCTAAATGGTTTTGGACAAAAAAACAACGGGATCAGACCAAATTGCAACAAGTTCTCCACAAGAACTTACCACTCGTATTAAGGAGTCCCCTATCCACTCAGAACAAGAGGATTGCATGCATTGGAGGTTATCGAAGCAAGGAAACTTCACAACTTCCTCCACTTGGGAACATTATAGAGACAAGAAACCCAAACATCACCTTTGGAAGATGATTTGCTCGCCACTCATCACACCGACCATCTCCATCTTCATTTGGAAACTTATCAACAACTGGGTCCCAGTCGAGAATCGCCTCCAAAGCAAAGGACTTGCCCTGACATCCAAATATTGCAGTTGTAAGGACACGGAATCCATTGAGCACCTCTTCATGCTCTGGCAGGAATGTGACAAAGCTTGGGAACACTATGCCGCTATATTCCAATTCCAACTCCCACAAACTGACAGCATTCAGAGGTTCATACTGGCCTGGAATAAGAATGCCTCCCCACAACTTAACATTAGAGACATCGTATCCCTCCTAATATGTTGGCACATATGGACCACCAGAAATGAGGCAAAACATGAAAGGAAAACCTTCAGTGGCTATAGAATCCTCAACAAAACCTTGAGGTACATTTACACTTTGCACAGGGGCGGCCTGTTGAAACAAAATCACATCAAAGGAGAAACATTTGTAGCCAACGCATTGAAGATGCACTTCGCTCCCCACTTGAAGAAGCAACAGGTTCTCTTTGTTTCTTGGAGGAAGACCCCTGAAGGATAGATCAAACTTAACACAGACAGCGCCTCCAAAAAGGCAACCCTAGAGTCTCAGGGGCTGCGGGCATATTGAGAAACCACTTAGGTCAAGTCATTCTTGCCTTTGAGGAACCCTTCAGATATTCCACTAACATCTAAGCAGAACTCAAAACCCTACTCCGAAGACTACTCCTTTGCATTGAACTTGAAATCCCTAAAGTTTGAACTGAACTTGATGTTGAGTACATCCTGCAGCTCCTTCACTCTCCCCCTAAAGGGGGTTGGATGTATCAAATAGCCTCCAACAGATCAGTACCTATCTTAACAAACCTGAGATAAAGATATCACAAATCTACAGAGAGAGAAATCAAGCAGCTGATTAGTTTGCTAATCAAGCGTGCCTTGTAGATTCCTTGGCAATCATCTCCAGGGAACAAATGTTGGGTAAGATCACAGGTATTTTGAGATTAGATTCTATTGGTGTCCCTGATGTGCGTACATCCTTTAAATAATGTTGAACCTATTGTGTTACATGTTCTTGCTAGCTTGATGTGGCTTGCTGCCACTTTGGCTTTTTCTTTGCATATGCTTGATTTTACTCTGCTTTTGTTACACCTTGTCGGTGCTTATGGTATCAAGAATATTTTTTCTTGCTCTTGTGCATATATGTTGTTCATGTGCTACATTTTCGTTGATATTACTCTGCTTTTGCTGCACATTACCGGTGCTTGTGGTATCATGAATATATTGGCCTTGCCCTTGTGCGTATATACTGTTCACGTGCTACATTTTTGTTGATATTAATCTGTTCTTACTGCACCTTGCCGATGCTTGTGGTATCATGAACATATTGACCTTGCTCTTCTGCATGTATGTTGTTCATGTGCTACAATTCAGTTGATATTACTCTGCTTCTACTACACCTTGTCGGTGCTTGTGATAACATGAATATTTTGGCCTTGTTCTTGTGCATATATGTTGTTCAGGTGTACATGTGCATAGATGGTCATTTGTAATGCCCTTTGTTGCAGATTTTTTTGGTCATATTTTCAGTGACTTGGCATTCATTTTGGCACGATGAAGTTTCAACTTCGTTATTGTGTCACTGACTTTTGTCTTAGGGATACAACTTTTTGTTGTAAGTGAGTAGTACTCCTTATTTATGCTTTCAACTTATCACATTGTAAGGGAGTAGTACTCCTTATTTGTGCTTTAACTCTCTTACACTGTAAGGGAGTAGTATTCCTCATTTACTGCTTTTTAGATCTCACTAAGGAAGTAGCTCTCCCCGTTGTATACCCTTATTTTGACTAATTTTATATAGAAGGGATGGGGACCCCGAAACGATTCCCACCACCTTTGGGGTGGCTTTCTTTAAAAAACAAAAAAGAGTAAGTGTTGTTATACTGTTCCACTAGCAAAAATCTATCAGCACATAAACCCAATCTTGCATTTCAAGGCTCTGTTGAAATCTGTGTGCATCAGATCGAAATGTTCCCACAACATCTTCGGTTACACATGGAACCCTCATTTGTCTGATGGTTGGCATACCAGGCCATGTGCTTGGCCTCTATTGGTAAAACACATAACTTGTACAAGTGGGTAGTTAGTGGTAAGTATCTCAATTCATCATAGGCAGACTTCTAACCCAGGGGTTTCACGTCCTGGTTGGTTTGTACCTTGAATCATTGCAAAACTTGCAAGATTCATTCATTGTCGTCCTTCCAATACAATATGCAATCGTTTTTGCACAAATCAATCTTAATGGTCGGTAAAACCAATTCCCTTATTAATTCTTTCATGCAATAGTAATTGGAGGGAAATGTGTAATCACGAGGCAATAACTCATCTACCAACTAGAACACCTCATTGTGGCGTCTTTGGTGCATGTTGTTTTTACAATAGGTGATCTGAAAGCCAATTAGATTAGCCTTTATGTAATCTATTTGATAGACTCGATCTAATATCATATTATGTACTAAATAAAATGAGTATTCATTATTTGGCATTACCTTTTTTGTGCTCATTTAATTATGTTTATATTGTATCAACATCATAACAATGCCCATAGACCACATAGACAACGATGATGGTTGGGTCTAAAATGTTCCAAGTCAAGGACCTTGAGACAGGGCATCGAATGTCCTATTGAGACTTGTGCTATGCATCGTAATTATTAGATGAGTGTCGCGTTTCATCGATGGCAGACGTTGAACATTTATACGATCGTAGTAGGTGGACGACCAGGTGTCAAGCCAACTGAAATGACTTGTGGAGAATCGTCACACGAAATCCTTGGAGGCTCGGTATGACTAGAATTCCCCAGCTCTAATAGTACGGGAGTAGTAATCGGACTTGAGGAACTATGGCAGTCACATACACACGATGGTTGTATCTTTGATCTGGCGACAGGTGTTCGTGTCACTGACATATTTGTCATAAGTTTTGTCCAATGAGGTCAGAATGTGTAGGATAATGTGTTTCAAAAAGAGGATCTGTCCTTATCAGTATGTGACAGTGGTATCTCCTATGCACTCGAAGACACGTTCTTCTCTCAAATTGTGTCCAAAGTAATTGGTTGAATGGGGAATAGTTTCCTATGTCGATGCAATGAAGAGAGTGCGATCTCAAGCGTCAAGCATCATTGCCTAGTCTGGGATGGGAACCGATACCCAATTCCATGCCCTAGACTTAGGCCGGAAGACAGTAGATAGAAGGACCGTATCTGTATGAAAATCGAGAGCCTAAATGTTCATGACAACATTCACCTAGTCTCTAGTGCCTAGGCCATTGCTAGACGGCCACATATAATAACGGGATTATGCGATACGAGCCCCAAGTTTAGCTAAGTGTGACACCCTCTACGGCACAACACTTTATCGTTACTAATCATTATACTCTTCGAAATTATAAGTTGTCTTATAAGATTTTCCATTTTAAACTAATAAGATAAATCCTATTTTTCTCTCGATATAATATAAATCTATAAATATATCTTAAATCACGATAGTATCATCAAAAGTTTATATTTACTAGGCCACCGATATACTTATATACAAAACTCCAAAAGATGAAAGTTTCAAACTATAACAGAATCCAAAATGCAAACCCGACGAAAGGCTAGAGGTTTAATAATCATATAGACAGAACCCTCGGCTTCAGATGTCACGGCTGACCCACCTATTCAGATCCATTTCTCGACTTCCAATTTAATGTAGCTAGTTCACCGTGAGCTATCTCCTGAAAAATATTGGCAAGGGATGAGCTGCCTACTCAATAAGTATAGCTAATTAACTTATACATATACACGCACATACATAATACAACGAGTATCATGCAATACAACGAATATAAGAAATAACATATACCAAATCATATATCAAATTACACATAATAATCGACTTTATTGTTTATTTCCTTAGGGCCCTGCTTACCCCTGCTGGAATGCATCACTCAATACTCTATGCCAGCTATCATCTCCTCAATCATAATATCTCTTCTTTTTTTTTTCCCCGGTACCACACAGCACACAGCTCGTATGATACCACATAATCAATGATACCACACAGCACACAGCTCGTATGATATCCCATCATTAATTATATCACACAGCACACAGCTCGTATGATATGTTACATCATCTCCCTCGATCAATGACAGCACACAGCTCGTCATTAATCATATCACCATAAGCCATTACAGTATGCCCTCCAGTTAGGTAAGCCATCTCTTTATCTCAATTCACGATATTCTCATCAATAATATCAGAATTCGTCTTCATTTAATAATCAAATATAATACATATCACCATCCTTCTAAATTCCGAACAACATAACCACATATAATCACATAACGACAACTTCACAAAATAGCAAGTAATTCAAACAACTAGCCAACAACTCACAACTTCGTATACAACACAAGACTATATATCCATATATATATAACACATATATATACATATATATATATAAATTCAATTAACTATACTTACCTCGATCCCAAAACGATTATGCTAGTAGGAGTTGATTAATCTTCTACTTTATCCCCGTGTCCTATAATGCGTTATAATATGTATAATCAATATATATTGAAAATAACGTAAGTTACGACTGAAATTACTAAATATATGCGCATATTTTATATCAATCTTTTAATATTTCATTTATATTAAAATTCAAAACCTCCATTCCTTTCTCGTCTAAATTTTAGACGCTATAAACTCCCCCGGTATACATCTAATTTATCTATTAACTCATAAAAGCTTATTCTATCAAACCCCTCATGTTTTTATAATTATTATCCTTTATACCATCCGTAATTGAAATTACTACAAATATCTCATATTTCTTTTTAATAATTATAATTTTCTCAAATACAATTTTCCTAATATTTCTCAAATATAATTCCCTATTATCCCTATTAATTTCTACCAATTCTTCACTATAATGATAATTATTTTAAACACTGGTACATACAATTATGTATTTAATTAATAAACCCGACCAATTTGAATAGTCCATTATAACAACTACTAAATCTAGTAGGTTATATAATTTTATGTTATTAGCTATAATATTCTAGTCCAATTAAATATATACCCGAACACTAATTTGTATAAATGCTCAAATTCAATAAATTTTCCGGTTAAATAGTAAATCGAATAGTACAAATCATATTTAATAAATGCACTAATTAAACAATGTTAATATAATAATTAATTTGTAATTTATAGTAAAAAATAATACTAACCTGTTTCCGTCCGAAATTTACACATTAATTGTGTGTGAATGTGTGTTTTTGTTTAAATGCATATGTTTTCTTTTCTTAAATAGTAAGTTAGCTATACATATATTTTAATATATATGAGGTACAATGGATAGCAGCCACGTGCTGCTGAAATGAGATTTTGCATTTTTTTTTTAATTTTTTTTATTTTATTTTATTAAAATTGCAATTTGGTCCCCAACTTCTATATATTTATGTATTGACCACAAATATTTAATAAAGCTCCAATTTAGTCCCCTTCAAGTTTTAATATATTTATAATTTCAACATATAACTTATAATTAAATTTATATTTTCTTAATAATGACTAATTAGTCCATCGATTATGAATAAAATTATATGGACGTCACACTAAGGATGAACCTAAACAGTCACACACAAATCATTGAGGAGGTGATAGAATTAATTGAGAGTTGATTCTGAAAAATATTAAATAATTGGATTATTTATGTATGAGATAGTCCATTGGATGGATGACCCAATATTGTATTGGGCTTACACTAATTAAGAAATATGATTTATTAATTAAGAGAATTTAGCCTTAAATCTTTAATTGGATTAAATGACTTTATGCCTAATTTACATGAGCATTGAATTAAACTAGATTTAATTCAATGGGCTTTTTGGGCTTGTTTTAATTTACCGAGTTGACTTCGATATTTTGAAGGGAAAGAAATGGATTCTTCCCACATAAGGAGAGTAGCTGATTTTGTGCTTTTAGAAAGCACAAAAATCGGCCATCAACTTTAGAAGGTGATGAGGTTGTGCTTTTGAAAAGCACAACTTGACCCTTGATTGTGGTTCTCTCACTTTGTATGATTTGATCATAACTTGTGAGAGGGAGCTTGATTAATGGAGATTAGTAGAAGGCATCTAGACACATCTTCATGTATTTAGACACATTACTTAAATTCCAATCATATTATATATATATATCACTATAAAAAAATGCAAGATTTGGAGCGGGTTTAGGAGCAATATATATATATATATATATTTGGATGAGAAATTAGTAGTTGGACACTGTTGGACCAGTATTTGGAACAGCCACGGAACGAGAGCCCTTTCGTTGTAAAAAATGTGTTCTTAATTGTTTGGAACGGATGGGCGGTGATTGTTCCTAATTAGTAATGGATTTTGTACTACTTGTTCATAAACCATTCCTAAATACATTTGACTATTTAAAAATGTATATTCTTTTCTGGAACACTTTTTTCTATTTGGAACGATTTTTCTTCTTTATTTTATTTTTCTTTTTTTGCATATTTTGGAACGGCCATTGTCCATCTCGTCATCGTTTGGGGCACAGGGGTCTGTCTGAGACTGTGATGGGCCGACTCGATGCGCAGGATTGTTATGGGCCGGTAGTTGAGGCAGTGGCCTGCATTGACTTTAAACATACTCATGATATCGACCATCATCATCTCTAGCCAGATCATCCGATCCTAGAATAATCTAAAAGTTACATAAAATTCCCAAAAAAATTACAAAATTAAATTACATAAAAATTTTCCAAAATTTACATAAAATTCCCAAAATATAGCAAACAAAATTATTTCCAAATTCCCATAATTTGCATAAGTGAATTCCCAAATTTTGCAGAAAATTACACAAAAGTCCCCAAAATTAAGGAAAAATATTATTTTCAAAAATTTATACAATGAATTCTACTCTATTTCATCAGTAAATAAATATAGAATTAACCAATTACTATATCAACACTAATTAACCCAATAATTCATATCATAACTGCATTTTTAATATTTCAAATAAACACAACCAACAATCAGAAAATCGTAAAACGAAAACAGAAAAACATAAAAAAAACTATCAGAAAATAAAAAATGCATTTCTGAAAATTTTAGAAAATTTCAATATTTCAGAATATTTTGGAAAATTTTAGAAAATTGTAATATTTCATATTATCATAAAAAAAATTTAATATTTCATAATATTTCTGAAATTTTCAAAAATATTCTGAAATTTTAGAAAATATTTTAATATTTTATTTTTCAGAAAATATTAATATTTTAATTTTCAGAAAATATTTTAGAAAAATTTAATACTTTAGAAAATATTTTAATTTTTGAAAAAAATATTACAAAAATACAATTTTGAAAATTCTAATACAAAATACTTTGGAGGATATCATTATCAAACAAGAATATTTCTGAAAATTTTCATAAAATTGTAATATTTCATAATATTAGAAAATTTTTAATATTTCTGAAAATTTCAGATTTATTTTGAAATTTTAGAAAATATTTCTGGAAAAAATTTTAGTATTTCAGAAAATTATTGAAAATTTTAATATTTCAGAAAAAAATTAATACAAAATGCATTGTTAAATACAAAAAAATCAGAAAATTGCAAAAAAAAAAAAAATCAGAAAGAGGGAGTTGAAGAGTGACTAATAATATGCTAAGTGCCACTTTTATATTAACTTTTTGGAATGTCATTTTTTGGCCAACCGTTCCCATGACCTTTCCGAAGCTAACAAAACGCATCGCTTTAACCCCACCTATTTTTCAGTACCAAATGAAATTATGTTGGAACTGTTTTTGGAACGGTCAATTTGAGATAACCGTTCGAAGTTTTAATTTTTCCACTTATTTTTCAGAAGACAACAAATGAAATTATGTTGGAACTCTTTTTCAAACAGTTATTTTTTAGCCGATCGTTCCTATGACCATTTCAAAGCTAACAAAATGGCACCACTTTAACAAAAAAACGACAACGTTTTACTTTGTTTGGAACCATCATTTTTGTTAACTTCCTGAAACAATCATTTATTAGTGGAATCATCCCCACGGCCATTCCAAAACTAATAAAATGACATCGTTTTATTTTAAAAACGACAACGTATAAAGATACATATTACAAAATCTTTCCTATTTTTTAAAAATTGTACTTATTTGAGTTCCAAATAATTGTTTATTTTTCAAAAAAAATAAATAAAAATTAAGAAAAATTCGTATGGCACACGTTAATGAGCAAAGAAAAGTATACAATGTGTGGATTAAGACAATTAAAAACATAAATATTTTCATGAGATTGATAAATGTTCATTATATGAAATATTTTTGTATATTCAAATTTGTTAGTATTACACAGATGTTACTAGCATCTTATATTGTTGTACTGCATCGCTCAATCATACCGTCAAAATTTTGATCAGACCATTAGATATGATTAAATAGACAAAAGACTACATTCCATGATGTTTTGGATATTTTTGGTACACGGATATTGAGATATCGTATCTGGTTCGTAATAAGTGAGATTCAAAACGGCGCAACATCCAATCAGACCATGTGATTTTAAATCAGACCGTTAGATATATTCAAATAGACGGAATTTTATATGTGTTTAAGTTTGAAATTAATCCAGCTCGCATCGAAATATCATAACCGAATGTACACTAAACATTTTTTATACACATTTTGAATAACATTTTGAACGATTTCGTAGAATTAGGAATGGTTATTTAAAACATAATTAGGAACAATTTTGTAACATATAACCATTCCAAGTTATAATTTTCCCATCTATTTTACAGAAGGCACCAAACGAAATTATGTTGAAACTCTTTTTGGAACGGTCAATTTGAAATAATTGTTCCAAGTTTTAATTTTGCCACCGATTTATGAGAAGGCACCAAATGAAATTTTATTAGAACTCTTTTTGGAACGGTCAATTTGAAATAATAGTTTCAAATTTTAATTTTTCCACCTATTTTTCTGAAGGAACCAAATAAATGAATGTTTGAATTTAGCCGTTGTAACGTAGTTAGAACAGGTATTGTAATACAATATTTTCTGTCTATTAAACCCGTGTCAATGGTAACTCAATTTGGAATGGTGCTTGAAACGCATACTATTTCTCACAAATACCATATTTAGGAACGGGTATTGTAATACACATATTGCTAAGTACATAAACCATTTCAAATTGTACCTCATATTGGAGCGGTTTTTTGAACTGTCCATTTTTCAATGGACTTTGGACCGCATTTTGGAATGGTATGTATCTGCCATGATGGACCGTTACAATGGTTATAAAAGCATTCCAAATTGTGTTACAATATTTTACTGTTCCGCTTTTGGCACGGTCTTAGCAGCACAAGTTGTAACACAAGAATCAGAATGGTTTTGAGAACGGTCTGACCCTTCCAAAAACAAAGGATGGAATATGAGAGGAATATGACATCAGCGGCCTGGTTCCATTCCTCAATAGTTTCAATGACCGTTCCAATTAGAAATGGTCATTTTATCCGCGCCAAATTTCTTTTTTTTTTTTTTTTTTTGTAGTGTATAGCCAAACCACAAAGCACTCTCCTCACTCTTGCACTCACCACTAGGCCGACCTCCCTCTCTCTCTGGTAAGGATCGGACGTGAGACCCATTGGATATAGTGATCAAACAACCAAACGTATAAAAATAGGCAGCAAAAATCCCAGATCGATTATCTAGTTTGATTGTACCTGGAGCTTGAAAGAACCTTGACCCATTGGCTATATCGGCAGCCAAGGACCTTGGTATCATGAACGCCACATGATATTGCTCAAATATCATGAATCTTCAGAAGGATTCAACCACGAATATGAATCTTCATCTACATCGAAAGGAGAAAGATCAGTCACATTAAAAGAAGCACTTACATTGTACTCACCGGAAAGGTCTAGTTTGTCATTGATCCTTGCAATCACTTGAAATGGACCATCCCCCCTTGCTTGCAATTTTGACTTGCGCTTTGCTGGAAATCTTTCTTTTCTCAAGTGCAATCAAACCCAATCACCTAGCTCAAAAATGACTGGCTTTCGCCCTTTGTTGGCTTGTTTTGCATATTGTTCAGTTCGCTTCTCAATATTGAGCTTTACATTTTCATGCAACCTCCTTATCAATTCTTCCTTGGCTTTTCCATCAAGATTTATTCGCTCATCGGCGGGAATAGGCACAAGATCAAGTGGAGTCAATGGATTGAAGTCATAAACAATTTCAAAAGGAGTAAAGTTAGTAGCAGAATGAACACTCCTGTTATATGCAAATTCAGCATATGGCAAACAATCTTCCCAATTCTTCAAGTTCTTTTGAATCAAAACTTTAAATAATTGAGATAAAGTTATGTTCACTACTTCAGTTTGTCCATCAGTTTGTGGATGACAAGTATTAGAAAATAGAAGTTTAGTTCCCAATTTACTCCAAAACACACGCCAAAAATGACTCAAAAATTTTGCATCTCTATCACTCACAATGGTTCTTGGAACTCCATGCAAATGCACAATTTCTCGAAAAGAACAAATCAACAATATGAGTAGCATCATCACTTTTATGACATGGAATGAAATGTGCCATTTTAGAAAATCTATCAACAACCACAAACACAGAATCTCTTCCTTTACTTGTTCTAGGTAAACCCAAAACAAAATCCATAGAGATGTCCACCCACAGTTCACCAGGAATGGGTAAGGGTTGATACAATCCATGAGGCTTTGATTTTGATTTAGCACATTTACATGTTATGCACCTTTTCGCAAATTCTCTCAACATCAATGTGCATACCAGGCCAAAAGAAATGTTCACATAATACTTTTATGATTTTATGTACACCAAAGTGTCCCATTAAACCTCCCCCGTGTGCCCTAACAAGTAACTCCTGAATAGAACATTTAGGGATGCAAAGCTCATTTTCACGAAATAAGTAGCCCTCATGTTTATAGAACTTTTCAAATGCAGCAGGTTCACAAGCTAACTAAATAGACCCAAAATTAGAATCATTGGTATACATTTCTTTTATTGACTTAAAACCAAGAAGTTTAGAGCTCAAAATTAGTGATTAAAGCATACCTTCGGGATAATGCATCAACTACAATGTTTTCCTTTCCTTTCTTGTATTTGATCACATAAGGAAATGATCCGATGAACTCCACCCATTTCATATGCCTCCAACTTACCTTGGCCTTTGGGATACTTAATAGACTTATAATCCGTATGAATCACAAACTCCTTTTGCCACAAGTAGTGTTGTCGTGTTTCTAATGCTCTTAACAAATAATAAAGCTCCTTATCGCATTCGGATAGTTCAATTGAGCTCCCTTCAACTTCTCACTGAAGTATGCAATTGGTCGTCCCTCCTGCATCAAAACAGCTCCTACCCCGACTCCAGATGCATCACATTCAAGTTCAAATGATTTATCAAAGTTAGGCAATGCAAGAATAGGTGCAGTAGTTAATTTTTCTTTTAGGAGATCAAAAGTTTGTTGTTGATTTTCTCCCTAATGAAAATCAACTTCTTTCTTAACAATTCATTTAATGTAGCAGCAATCATACTAAAATCCTTTACGAACCACCTATAGAAGCTTGCAAGACCATGATAACTTCTTGAAAGATTATGTGGATCGTCCCGGGAAAAACGCGAATGCGGAAGCGCGGTATAATTAAAAAATAAATGCGGAATTTAAACATGCTTTTAAATTAAAACACGTTTCAAAGGGTGTGCCTTTGAAATTTCCCGGGCGTTCGGTGTATCTCATGAACGAATAACATAAAATAAATCATGGAGGCCATAGGGTTGGAAATTAAAGAGAGAGGACGAAAATCATAAACGAGACCTACCCGTTGTCGTTTTCGTCTTCAACGGCTACACGCGTTGTTCCCGTTTTGCACCAAGATCTCGTCTTTGAGACCCTCCAAATCGTGACACACGATCCACCCACGTATCTTGCACGTCGTGCTAGCAACGAACAAGTGTATAATATTTGGAGTGGATGAATCAATAACACATTATGGATTAATGGTATTGATTCATCAAGTTCTTAATGTTCCAAAGAACAAAAAAGAACCAAGAAAATATTTCTTGGAGAGGGAGAGAGAATCGGACGAGAGAGAGGGAGAGAGAATCCGTGTGTGTGTGTTGTAGTGTGTGTGTGTTGGAGTTTTATCATTCAGCTAGACTTGGTCGGATTCCTAGAATCCGTCCGTTACCATGGGTGGCCATCTAGCAACGGTCCATGGCACTAGAGACTAGGTGAAATATTCAGGATGAACATTTAGGCTCTAACAGTACGCTTGTCCTTCTGTCTTCGGTCTCATCACTTAGTGTCTAGGGCACGGATAACGCAGGCACCCATCTTGGACCTAAGTGTCGGTCCGTCCTCACTAAACGCCGCAAGGGAAACCTTCCCTTCTGTTCAGTCACTGTGGCCACAGTTTTAGGGACAAGACCTAGAGCATACATGAGACTCAACTGTCAAAACCTATTGACAGGAGACAGATTCTTTCTTGGAAACTACTGTCACTTTGCACACCAGGACTGCACTAGACATGGCTTATGACTACCAAAGAGAATTCTGGCAATCTCTCACCATATCTAAGATACAGTTCTGATGTACAGGTAAACTCAGTAATTCCTCAAGTCAAAGGACTTGACCTGTACCGTTGGAACCGGGAATACTCGTCATACCTGGCAGACCATACTCAAGGTCCTCCGTAAGACGGTTCCCACGAGTCACCTCAGTCAGCTGCGTCCTAGCAGGCTAACCCACTAACACTGCTTAGACGATCCTCGTCACCCGTCGATGAAACACGACAGCAGATGCTTAGTGCAAGTCTCAAATGGAATCCCGGTACCCATTTTCGGGATTCCTTGACTTGGAGATTTCCGGACTGATTCGGGAAGACTGATTTCATGGACCTACCTCCAAGCGTAGTCCCAGTCCCCGAAATCGAATCTCAGTCCGTGGGCTCTGTTTGCGTAGTGAACAGATATGGAAAAATAGGTGCAAGTGAACACAAACAAAGTAATGCCAAATGAAAATTCACTTCTTTATTCATTAATGATTTATCAAAACACCTATAATTGTCTAGACATAGGTTACATATACCCGCCAAAATTGGCTTACATGGTCACCTATTCTAACAATCTCCCACTTGACCTTTAAAGCCAATCACCCATATGCCTAATCCCCATCTTCTCAAGATGTTGCGTATGAGCACTTTGCGACATAGGCTTTGTCAGCGGGTCTGCTGTGTTGTCTGCTGAGTTGACTCGGTCCATCCGAACGTCACCTCTTCCTACCATTTCTCTAAGAAGATGGTAGCGTCTAAGAATGTGTTTGGAACGGTGGTGAGATCTCGGTTCCTTCGCTTGCGCTATTGCACCGTTGTTATCACAGAAGATGACAACGGGCTCGGCGATGCTAGGCACCACACCCAACTCTTGGATGTAGTTTCTCATCCAAACCGCTTCCTTGGCAGCTTCTGAAGCTGCTATGTATTCAGCCTCAGTGGTGGAGTCAGCAGTGGTTGCTTGCTTGGAACTTTTCCAAGCCACTACTCCTCCGTTGAGCTTGAATACATACCCCGATTGAGACTTGGCATCATCGTCATCAGACTGGAAGCTGGCGTCGCTAAAGCCTTCCAGAATTAGTTTTCCATTGCCATAGACTAAGAACATTTCCTTAGTCCTCCTTAGGTATTTAAGGATGCCCTTAACTGCATTCCAATGTGCCTCTCCTGCACAGGACTGATATCTGCTAGTCCGCTCAAAGCGTATGCAATGTCAGGCCTAGTGCAGTGGACCGCATATTGGATGCTACCTACGGCAGAAGCATAGGGGATGACTTTCATCTTTTCAAGTTCCTCATCAGTCTGCGGGGACTGTTTCTTGGACAACTTTGATCCCATGCCTCATAGGAAGGAACCCTCGTTTGGAGTTGTCCATTCGATATCTCTTTAGGACTTTCTCCATATACGAGTTTTGGGTGAGCCCTAACATCCTTTTAGATCTGTCCCTGACAATCTGGATGCCTAGGATGTAGGATGCTTCACCCAAGTCCTTCATGGAAAACTTGGTTGACAGCCATGCTTTCGTGTTTCCTAACATTCTGACGTCATTTCCAATGAGCAGAATGTCATCCACGTAAAGCACTAGGAACACTATGGAGCTCCCACTGACCTTCTTGTATACACAAGGGTCGGATTCGTTTTTGATGAAGTCATAACCCCGTATCACCTCATCAAATCGAATGTTCCAACTCCGGGAAGCTTGTTTGAGGCCATAGATGGACTTCTGGAGACGACAGACTTTTCTGTTCTTCTCCAGCGACCGTGAAACCCTCCGGTTGATCCATATAGATCTCTTTCTTCAACGAAGCCGTTGAGGAAGGCCGTTTTCACGTCCATCTGCCATATTTCATAGTCATACCATGCTGCTATGGCAAGCAGGATCCGAATGGATTTAGCCATGGCTACTGGCGAGTAGGTATCCTCAAAATCGACCCCGGGTCGTTGAGTGTATCCCTTAGCTACAAGCCTAGCCTTGAAGGTAGTGACCTCTCCATCAACGCCGAGTTTGCGCTTGTAGACCCACTTACAGCCCACTGGCTTAACACCTTTCGGTGGATCTACAAGTCTCCAAACTTGGTTCTCGCTCATGGAGTCCATTTCGGTTTTCATGGCCTCAAGCCATTTCCCAGAGTCGATGTCTGACATCGCTTCCCCGTATGTCTTAGGATCGTTATCCAGAAGATCGGTCGCACCTAGAATCCATATCTCACTGGAGGTCTGGATTCTCTAGTGGACCTTCGGAGAACGGGAACGTTAGTGGTAACTGTGGGCGCTGACTGTATCGGAGCCGGCGGTTCAGGGGCCGGGGCTGGCCTGCCTTGAGGTTGTCCTTCATGCCTAGCATGTTGGACTTCTCTAGGTAGGTCAGTCCTCCTAGTGTCTATCCTGAATCCTCTAGGTGAGGTTTCCGCGACTGTTTCTGATGACTGAGTTCCATCACTTGATTCCTCAAGGATCAGCTCATCAGGTTGGATATCCTCCGGGAAGCCTTGCTCCAAGAATACTGCATTCCTTGAAACAAATACCTTTTGTTCCAAAGGGTCATAAAAGTAATAACCCGCAGTTTCTTTAGGGTATCCAACGAACCTGCATAGGCTAGACCTGGATTCTAGCTTATCTCCCACTAACCTCTTGACGTATGCGGGGCTACCCCACACTTTCAAGTAGTTGTAGGATGCAGGCTTGCCGTGCCATATCTCATATGGCGTTTGGGTCACTACACTAGTAGGCGCCAAATTCAATAACTTGGCTGCCGTTTCTAATGCATAACCCCAAAACGATAGGGGCAATTTGGTAAAACTCATCATGGAACGAACCATGTCCAACAGGGTTCGGTTCCTCCTTTCAGAGACGCCATTTAACTGTGGTGTTCCGGGAGGTGTCCATTCTGACATTATACCATGTTCCTTTAGATAATCTAGGAATTCGGCACTAAGGTATTCACCGCCTCGGTCTGACCGTAGGACTTTAATTTTGCAGTTGGTTTGATTCTCCACTTCAAGTCTGAATTCTTTAAACCTCTCAAGAGCTTCAGACTTGTACCTCATCAGGTAAACATAACCATACCGTGAATGATCATCGGTGAAGGTTATGAAGTAGGAGAACCCACCTCGGGCCTGCGTCCTTAGTGGTCCACATACGTCTGTATGGACCAAGTCCAACAGACCTGTGGCAAGCCTGCTTTGTCCTACAAAGGGCTTCTTGGTCATTTTCCCTCTTAGACAAGATTCACAAGTTGGTAGATTACTCAAGTCCCCAACCTCTAGGTTCTTTGAGTCTACCAACCTTTTCATCCTATCTTGGGATATGTGACCTAGCCTAGCGTGCCACAGACGTGCGTTCCCGTTATTATCTAATTTCCGTTTGTGTTGAGCGTTAAGAACGAAATTCGTTTGTTGCAAGATATAGAGCCCATTATGTAATGTACCAAGTAGATGAGCAATTCCACACCTCATCAAATAAAAGCAATTTTTATTGATTTTAAACTCATAACCATTATTGTCTAACAATGGAATGGAAATGATGTTTTTAATCATACTGGGTACAAAATAAACTTGCTCTAATTCTATGCTAATGGTATCACTAATAACTAAAGTGGCGGATCCTACTGCTTCTGCCGAGATGGCCTTGCCATTTCCGAGCTTCAGGATCATGTCCCCGCTACTTAGTTTTCTGCTTCTTTTCAACACCTGCAGATCATTGCAAATGTGAGCTCCACAGCCGGTATCCAATACCCAAGAGGCAGAATTAGTGACCATGTTAACCTCAATCACAAATATACCTTGGTTTGAGAAGAGTTTGGGGCACTCTCTCTTCCAATGCCCTTTCTCACGGCAGTTGATACATATGTCATATGCCTTCGACTGTTGCTTGGAGACAACCTTTCCCTTTCCTTTGCCTTTCCCCTCTTTGGCAATGGGAACACTCTGAGTGTTCGTAGCTGCTATGACTGCCTTTCCCTTCCCTTTCTTCCTTTTCCAACGTCCGGCGCCCTTGCCTTTCGTCTTGGAAGTAGAAGCACCTCCATACAATACCGAAGGCGTGGACTTCTTAGTCGTTGCCTCGTATTGCACCAACATATTGATCAACTCATGAATACCCTTCTCAAGTGCATTCATGTTGTAGTTGACAATAAATTGATCAAAGGAGGGTGGGAGTGACTGAAGGATCACATCTATGTACGTTTCGTTATCGAGACCTGCCTTTAGGTCCTCGAGCTTTTCCACTAGGGTAAGCATTTTAACCCCATGTTCTTGTACAGAGGATCCTTCTGTCATTTTAGTTCCAAAGAACGCCTTGGTCGCGACATACCTAGTATGCCGGTCCGGGACTGCATAGCAATCCTTAAGGCGAGCCATTATGGAAGGGACATCGTCTAGCCTTTCATATTGCTTCTGAATCTCATTGGTCATCGAAGCAAGTATGATGCTACGAACCTTCCGGTTATCCTTATGCCAAGTCTCGAACGTCTCACGTTCCTCTGGCGTGGATCCTTCCGGTAAGGTCCTAGGGAGAGGCTCGTCCATGACGTAGCCTTGGTTCTCATAATCCAGGACTATCCTGAGATTGCGCAACCAGTCGTTGTAGTTGGTTCCATTAAATTTGTTTGTCTCAAGAATGGTTGAAAGTGGGTTCTTAGACATTTTAAAATCTACATGTAGAAAAAAACAACGCGCGATCAGCAGAAAGTAAAGACGGTGGTTTGATAAAAAATAATTAAATGCTTGGTCTTTAGTCATTTAATCCTCCCACTATTTATACGAAAACACGGTACTCTCAAACGTAGTTTTTCGGGAAATCCTTTCCTAGTGGGCTTGGGATCCACAGCGATTTTTCCCATACCCCGCTTTTACGATTCGCATGGAAAAGATCCTGTGGGAGGTATTCCATACCATTCTCGTTCCACGAGATTCCCAAGATTATTGCCTCACCCTTTTGCATGATCCCGAGGACTCCAAGCGAATCATGCTAATTAGGCGTTAGACCCGACCCAATCGACCGAGCCATGGACCCACTAGTACCCCACGACTCGTGAGACACGTAGCAGCAGCCCATTTTTCGTTCATGACATAGTGCAGCTTCTTTTAAGTACAATAACGTGCCACGACTCGTGAGACCACGCTATTGACCTAAGACAGCTTCCTCACTATGCCACGGATTGGAAGGCATGGACGAACTCCTAGAGTTCATGTCCACTTTATCTAGGGTCTAATATTTTAACATTGGTCCAACCAATGTGAGAGTAATAATGACCGAGATCTCATACTATATCCATACATTCATCCAAAAATGCATAAATGAAATTCATCCATAGCAGTTATACATGATAAATAAAACCCATTCATCCATCACAATAACCACATGCGAAATTAAAGCCTAGCACGCCCCTGTTGGATGATCACAAGCCCGAATCCTATGCGATCCACTGAGCCCGCAGTGGATCTAAGGTCAATCTAGGGTTGGTCCTATACTATTACAATAATAGTAACCCAATCATCATTCTGATGGGCCTTGGTCTCTTTTTCTCTTTCTTCACTTCATGGAAAACGCCAAGGGACCTCCGGTCTGGGCTCTCCATGTGGTCCTTCCTTCTTCTCCACCAATTACAAAAATGGAAACCTCACTCCTAGTCTACTCTCATTACATATAAAAAATTAGAAACCCCAGCGAAAACCCGGGGGAGTACATAAGGAGGGAGGTAGAAAGCCTTATTATTCCAAGGCACTAGAAAGAGAGAAGGAGAAAGCAGTTTAAAGAGGCACACAGGCCCAACAGTAAATTAAACCATACATTCGGTCTAGGGCTCGTGATCATCCATTTCCATCCAACACACATAATTACATGATCCAATCACATAATCATAATATTCCAATAATTCATGATTTCCAATCATAATAATCCAAAACAGAAATAAATGATCATGTGCGCAACGTGTGAAAAATAAAACACAAATATTGGTAATAATATTTTTCTCGTTTTAGGAAAACCTTTCCTCATTATTTTAAGTAAAATAACCCCGGGATTCCAAATCCAATTTATTTTACTTCTAAAATAATGTCTTTAGGAATTTAGGCAAAATTGAACCCAAAAACGAATTTTCAGAATTAATTCAAAATTAAAACTGAAAAGTAAATAATAAATAAAAAATAATAATGCTAGGGTTTCAAAAACCCTAGTTGCAGCAGCCGCCGGCCGCCGCCACTGGCAGCAGCCGGCAGGCCGTGCGCGCAGGGCAGCGGGCCCAGCCTGCCGCCCCTGCGCGCGCGCAGGCACTGCCTGGCCGGGCGCGCGCGCGCAGGCCCCTTGCCTGCGTGCGCGCGCGCCTGGCCGGCAGCGCGCTGCGCGGCCTGGTGTTCCAGAAGGCCGTCGCGCGCGCAGGCTCCTCTGCCTCGCGCGCGCCGGCCTGCTGGTCGCCAGCCGCGTGCCTGCGCTGCGCAGTGCGCGCGCGCGCAGACGCGCACTGGGCACGCCCGCCGGGCGCGCGCGCGCAGACGCCTCCGTCTGCGTGCGCGCGCGCCTGGCAGCGCGCCTGGTGCCGTCCGCGCGCGGGCTCTCCGCCCGACAGCCTTGCGCGCGCGCGCGCATGAGCGCGCCTACCGGCCGCGCGCGCGCAGACACCCTCGTCTGCCCGCGCGCGCGGCTGGAGGCGCCCCCTTGCGCGCGCGCGCCCCGCGCGCAGCCATCCTGGCTGCGCGCTGCCCCTGCGCGGCAGGCTGGGCGGGCGCGCGCAGGCTACCCTTGCCTGCGCGCGTCTGCCCTGCCGGCAGCGCTCGGCTGCGCGCGGCCAGCCTTCCCGGCTGGCCGGCTGTGACGTTTTTCCTCGTTTTTCAGATTAATTCCCATCCCGATTCCCAAGAAAAACAGAAAATACCAATATTCAGCAATTCACACGAATTAAAAGCAATAAAATAACATGCTTCAAGAATCAAGAAATTCAAGATTTAATTACAACATGCTATTTCACGTTTCATGCTTAAAAACGCACATAAACCCTAGGCCTATACACCGAACCGGGCTCTGATACCACTGAAAGATTATGTGGATCGTCCCGGGAAAACGCGAATGCGGAAGCGCGGTATAATTAAAAAATAAATGCGGAATTTAAACATGCTTTTAAATTAAAACACGTTTCAAAGGGTGTGCCTTTGAAATTTCCCGGGCGTCGGTGTATCTCATGAACGAATAACATAAAATAAATCATGGAGGCCATAGGGTTGGAAATTAAAGAGAGAGGACGAAAATCATAAACGAGACCTACCCGTTGTCGTTTTCGTCTTCAACGGCTACACGCGTTGTTCCCCGTTTTGCACCAAGATCTCGTCTTTGAGACCCTCCAAATCGTGACACACGATCCACCCACGTATCTTGCACGTCGTGCTAGCAACGAACAAGTGTATAATATTTGGAGTGGATGAATCAATAACACATTATGGATTAATGGTATTGATTCATCAAGTTCTTAATGTTCCAAGAACAAAAAAGAACCAAGAAAATATTTCTTGGAGAGGGAGAGAGAATCGGACGAGAGAGAGGGAGAGAGAATCCGTGTGTGTGTGTTGTAGTGTGTGTGTTGGAGTTTTATCATTCAGCTAGACTTGGTCGGATTCCTAGAATCCGTCCGTTACCATGGGTGGCCATCTAGCAACGGTCCATGGCACTAGAGACTAGGTGAAATATTCAGGGATGAACATTTAGGCTCTAACAGTACGCTTGTCCTTCTGTCTTCGGTCTCATCACTTAGTGTCTAGGGCACGGATAACGCAGGCACCCATCTTGGACCTAAGTGTCGGTCCGTCCTCACTAAACGCCGCAAGGGAAACCTTCCCTTCTGTTCAGTCACTGTGGCCACAGTTTTAGGGACAAGACCTAGAGCATACATGAGACTCAACTGTCAAAACCTATTGACAGGAGACAGATTCTTTCTTGGAAACTACTGTCACTTTGCACACCAGGACTGCACTAGACATGGCTTATGACTACCAAAGAGAATTCTGGCAATCTCTCACCATATCTAAGATACAGTTCTGATGTACAGGTAAACTCAGTAATTCCTCAAGTCAAAGGACTTGACCTGTACCGTTGGAACCGGGAATACTCGTCATACCTGGCAGACCATACTCAAGGTCCTCCGTAAGACGGTTCCCACGAGTCACCTCAGTCAGCTGCGTCCTAGCAGGCTAACCCACTAACACTGCTTAGACGATCCTCGTCACCCGTCGATGAAACACGACAGCAGATGCTTAGTGCAAGTCTCAAATGGAATCCCGGTACCCATTTTCGGGATTCCTTGACTTGGAGATTTTCCGGACTGATTCGGGAAGACTGATTTCATGGACCTACCTCCAAGCGTAGTCCCAGTCCCCGAAATCGAATCTCAGTCCGTGGGCTCTGTTTGCGTAGTGAACAGATATGGAAAAATAGGTGCAAGTGAACACAAACAAAGTAATGCCAAATGAAAATTCACTTCTTTATTCATTAATGATTTATCAAAACACCTATAATTGTCTAGACATAGGTTACATATACCCGCCAAAATTGGCTTACATGGTCACCTATTCTAACACTTCTTACCTCAGCAATGTTCTTAGGAGTTGGCCAATCTAAAATAGCCTTGACTTTATCCTTTCACATTTCAATTCCATTAGCACTTACCACAAATCCAAAAAAAAACAACTTTATCCATGCAAAAAGAACACTTTCTAAGATTAGCATGCAATGATTCTTTCCTTAAAGTGTTTAGCACGGCACTCATCTGTTCAAGATGTTCTTCTATGTTTCTGCTATATATAAGGATGTCATCAAAATAAACTACCACAAACTTCCCAATAAAGTCACGCAAAACATTATTTATTAATCTCATGAAAGTGTTTGGTGCATTAGTTAACCCAAAAGGCATAACAAACCACTCATATAAACCATATTTTGTTTTAATGGCAGTTTTCCACTCATTGCCTTCTCTAATTCGGATTTGATGATACCTACTTTTCAAATCAATTTTCGTAAAGATTACAGCTCCATACAATTCATCAAGCATATCATCTAACCTAGGAATAGGATAGTGATACTTTACCGTGATTTTGTACACATTCTCCATGATCATCTTTCTTTGATACTACGATCATCGGTATGGCACATGAACTCATGCTTTCTCGAATCTTCCCTTTTGTTAAAAATTCCTCCACTTGCCTTTGGATTTCCCTTGTCTCCTTGGGATTCACCCTATAAGCTGGTCGGTTTGGAAGTACGACCCATGGAATGAAGTCAATTTGATACTCAATTCCTCTTATTGGTGGCAATCCGCTTGGCTCTTCTTCTGGAAAGACATCATCAGATTCCTACAAAAGAGACATAAAAGTACTAGGCAAAGATGGGGTTAGTTTGTTAGTGTTCAAGGACTCTTTAAAAACCATCAGTAACACACTCTTTTCTTCAAGTAATGCTCTTTTCATCTCACTTGCTTTTGCATAGAAAGTCGACTTCTTTTGCCCTCACATTCATCCATTTTCTTTTCCTTCTCAATCACACTAAATTTTTTTTTACTTTTCTCTCCACTCTTTTTTTGTTTCAGACTTTCCACCTCATTCTTTCCTCTCTTTTTCTCCGACTCTCTCAATTTTCTTGCTTGAGACATTTTGAATTGATCTTCTTGAACTTGTTGGGGGTTTAAGGAAACAAGCTGAATGTTTCGATCATGATGCTTGAGTGTTTAACGGTTTAGAAAACCATCATAAGTCACCCTCCTATCGAACTGCCATGGTCTGCCCAAGAGGATGGGACTAGCATGCATTGGCACTACGTCACATAGAACGTCATCCTTGTAGTTACCAATGGAAAATGACACCAAAACTTGTTTACTTACCCGAATTGAATTTCTCCACAATCGTTAAGTCATTGCAACTTATACGGATTAGGATGCTTCGTGGTTGCTAAGTTCAATTTCTCCACCATTTCACAACTAGCAATATTAGCACAACTTCTTCCATCAATAATTAAAATGCATACTTTCCCTTGAACTAAACATCTTGTATGAAAGATGTTCTCCCTTTGTTGTTCGGCATCGTCCACCTTCATTTGCATGTTTAGAGCTCTTCTTACCACCAAAAGCTCTCCATGTTCGGGTGTAGTCTCCTCAACTTGCTCCTCATCGCTGGGTTCATGCTCACTTTCAGATTCTACGTCGCCATTTTCCCTTAAGATCATCTCTCTCTTGTTGATGCATTCAGATGCGATATGGCCATAACCTTGACAACAAAAACATTTGATATCTCGACTTCGAGATGAAGATGAGATAGATTTTCCCTTGTCTACCTCATTAGATTTTCCTTTAAACGCTTCATTTGGGTTTTGGAGGTGACTCCAAAACTTGTCTTCGAAGCCCCTTCTTTCGCCTTGCTTGGTGGCTGAAAATTTGATGTAAAGTTTTTTTTATTCGATCCCTTCCTCTTCAGTTGTCTTTCCACCTTTATGGCTATGTGCACCATGTCCTCAAGCTCGACATAATGTTGTAGCTCCGCAATGTTGGCTATCTCTCGGTTCAACCCACTTAAGAATCTTGCCATGGTGGCCTCCCGGTCTTCTTTAATATTTGCTCTAATCACAGCGATCTCATCTCTTTGTAATATTCATCCACAGATTTCACACCTTGTGTCATAGTTTGGAATTTTTGATACAAATCACGAAAATAATGTGAAGGAACGAATCTCTTACGCATGATGGATTTCATTTCAGCCCAAGTAGAGATAGGTCTCTTCTCCATACCGCCTTCGGTCTGTGATCAATATTGATCGAACCAAACTATAGCATAGTCGGTGACCTCAATTGCAGCAAGTTTCACCTTCTTATCCTCGGAGTAGTTATGACACTCAAAGATAAGGTCCGTCTTTTTTTCCCACTCTAAATATGCCTCTGGATCACTTCTTCCTTGAAATGTGGGAATGTTTTCTTTTATGCTTCCCAAATCTCGGTCTACTTCATTGCCTTGCCGTCTTCTACCTCCTCTATTACCATAATGTGGAGGCTCAACATCTTTCTCCTCTTCGGACTCCAATTGATGGATTTGGTGATTGTCGCGTCTCCTAGGAATTGGTTGTTCCAACCTCTCCAAACGATCGGTTATGCCTTCAAGAATTGCTCCGAATCTTGCAAACTGTTGTGGCATAGCTTGAATGGTAAACTCATTTCCCATATTGGTAGAAGTCCTTTCCATTGTAGAACCCTCACAATTCACTCGTGTATCACTCAAGTAATTTCTCACAACACTCGTATTTCACTCGTAGGCTTTTACCTTCTCTCTAATAATCTCACACTCTCTTGCCTTTTACCACTCAAATTCTCTTCATAGGCTCAATTAGAATAGAACCAAACAAGAAAAATTTTGAACAACTAGATGATGGCTGATTTTTTTTTTTTTTATGGTATTTAACAATGACAAGAGATGAATGAATACTTCAACAAAAAAAAATTCGTTTTTCACATGGCCACTTTTTCCACTTTTGTTGGTTTTTTTTTTCGGCCTTCTTTTTTTTGAACGAATTTTTTTTCTCTTTTTTGTTGCTGCTCGTTTGTCTTTTTTTTTTTTAGCTTTTCTTTTCTTTTTTGAAAAATAAATATGCAAGAAGATAACAAAATCAGATCAATACCAGATTGCTCTGATACCAAACTGATAAGGATAGGACGTGAGACCTGTTAGAATAGGTGACCAGAAAGCCAATCGGATTGGCGATTTTGGGAACTATTCATCAATCTTTATTAATACAATATAATCCTGATGAATAGAGTAAGTATTCATCACTGGCACTGTGTTTGTTGTGCTTACTACTAACGTTGAACAACGTTTCAACGTCACAACAAATGCCCACAGACCAATTGGATAACCCATGTAGTTGGGTTGCGCATTAGATGGCGGCTATGAAACCAACTTCTGAGGGTTGGTCAGATACATTCCAAGTCGAGGACCTCGAGACTGGGCATCGAGTGTCCTATTGAGACTTGCACTAAGTATTGCATTCATTGGGTGAGTGCCGAGTTTCATCGGCAACAGAGGAAGGTCGTCTATGCAATTTTAGTGGGATAGTTGACAAGGTGGTTGACTGACTGAAGTGACTCGCGGAAATCGTCATATGGAAGCCTTGGAGGCTTGGTCGGTATGACTGGAATTCCCGGTTCCGATAGTACGGGATTAGTCCTCGGACTTGAGGAATCATGGCAGTCACGTGCATATGAAGACTGTATATTGGATCTGCGCGAGAGGTGATCATTCTGTAGGATGGTCATGATAAGCCTTGTCTAGTGCAATTGGAGTATGTAGCGAGGACGGTGGATTCCAAGATAGGATCTATCCCCCTGTCAGTACATGACGATGATGTCTCATATGCACTCTGAGATGGTTTAGACTCTGAAAGTCTATGGCCATAGCAATTGATTGAGTAGGAAAGGGTTTCCTACGTCGATCGATTGAGTAAACGCATATCTGGTATGAAGCATAGTTGCCTAGTCAAGGATGGGAACCGACGCTCAATTCCATACCCTAGACTAAGGCCGGGAGACGGTTGACAGTAGGACCGTACCGTATAGAATCGTCGCCTAAATGTGCACGCCAACATTCACCTAGTCTCTAGTGCCATGCACCGTTGCTAGACGACCACCCATGGTGACGGACTCCTGTTGGACACGAGCCCAAGTCTAGCTGAGGGTAAACCTAAAGGGTCACACTCAAATCACCAAGGAGATGAAGGAATTGACTTGGAGTCAATTTCAGAGGATGGTAAGTAATTGGATTATGTAAGGGATTGTCCATTGGATGGACGGGCCGATATTATATCGGGCCCTCGTTTAATCGGTAAATAGGATTTATCGATTAATATGGAAAGTTGAGATGTTGGATCTTTTAATTGGATTAAAAGATCAATGGAAATTATTTAAGTGGACATCATATTAAATTGGATTTAATTTTGAGTTCGTCGTAATTGGATTACGGTAGAACCTGGTCCGTTAAATTTTGACCCGAGAGGTGTGTTAATTCTATTTATGGAATAGGAAGAAGTTGGACTTCTTCCCTAAATAAGTATGGCTGAAAATTGCCACCTTGGAGGGAGCAAAAATCGACCATGTTGGATGGTAGGTGTTAGTTGACTTGTCTCTTTTGGTAAGAGACAAATCAACTTCAATCAAACCCTTCCCTTTTGGTATGATTTGATCATACTTTAAAATATGGTAGGCTTGATTGAAGAATTGATGGTGATTGATTGGGATGTATCTAGACATCCTTGGATGAACCTAGACACATTCCAATAATCACATTAATTATGTATATATATGAGTATATACTAACACCTATGGATGATGAATTTCATTATTCATCTTTTTCTAGGAAAAAGATGAACACTCTCTATACTCTCTCTCTCTCTCTCTACTCTCTAAATCCTCTTTGTTGTTTCTTTGATCTAGGATCAATTGAAGAACAAAGTAAGATGAAGAAGGAACACTAATTTGATAGTGTAATCTCTTCTTTGATTTCATCCTCTAGATCCATTTTTTTCTAGCAAGAAAAACGAGATCTCTCCCGGTGTGGTGTGGACTACGTTAGAGAGTCTCTACGTTGGGACCTCGCGTGGACGAACATCAGGAGGAATCAATGCGTGTAGCCGATCAAATACAAAATCGAGAAAGGTATTTCGATTTATATTTATGCTCTCGGTTTCTTTTTTATTCTATAGCCACGAACGCTTATTTGTTTTATATATGTTTATATTCTGCGTTTATACACCGATAGCCCGGGAACATTCAAGGGAACACCCCTTGAACGCGATTTAAATTCTTTTATTCCGCACGATTTTTATCTCCACCGCGCTTCCGCCGTGTCCCGAGCCGATCCGCTTTCCTTCAAGACCCATTGGATATAGTGATCCAAGAACCAAACGTATAAAAATAGGCAATGAAAATTCCAAATCGATGATCTAGTTTGATCATACCTGGATCTTGAAAGAACCTTGACCCGTTGGCTATATTGGCAGCCAAGAACTTGGTATCATGAACGCCACAAGATATTGCTCAAGTATTTTGATAAGTTCTAAACAATTGAAACTCTACAAAGAGAATTTAACCTCACAAGAAGAAAGTTTATATTAATTCCAAGTCTGATTATTAGAAATGATAACCATGGCCTTTTATAGGCTTCAAATGGATGCTCAAGGGTCTCAAGAGTTAATTCTAACCTTGGAATTTTAGGAGCATTAAATGGACACTTTTGACCACATTAACATGACTTAGAAAAACAAGAATGACCATTTGACTACTATGATGACTCTTGGCCTTCTAATGCTGAAAATAAACTAATTTAGACACAAATAATGGACTCTCTTTTTGGGATTGATGGGTTTGACGAATTTATGGCCCCCTTTTCTTCAAATGAAGTCTTCAACCCTTAAGTCCAACTTGTTAGATGCATTCTGACCCATTTACTTGAAGAATATTCATCATTGGGCTTTCTTTTTTATGTTTTCTCACGCATTGTCCCGTTGACTTCATCAATCAGAATCATCAAAGCTTCGTTGATTTTCTTCGCTTTTGCTCTTGTAATTGGACCTCCATTAATTTTCAAAGGATCTTCCTTTTTTTGAGTTGGAAACTTTGGATGGTCCCCATCACTCTCCCTAGCCCTTCCTTTTTCTTTTTTTTTTTTTTTTTATCTAGAATCGATGAACAAAGCTTGATTAAAAGGATATACTAATTTCATAGTGTAGTTATTTCAGTCCCAATTCTTCTTAAGGCTCGTTTTCTTCTAGCAAAGAGATCTAAGCTTCTCCCGGTGTGGTATGAACGTGGTTAGAGGGTTTCTACACTTGAAACCTGGTGAACGTATTTGAAACAAAAGGAGGAACAAAGCTAGTCGCCGGTACCAAAAAAAACTACAAACGTAACAATTATATTTATATCTAATGTATCTCCGTTTACGTTTCACCTATGTGTCGTATGCATTAGAATCTTGTATCTACATATTCTATATCGAACGTCCGGGAGAGGTTAAGGGTTTACCCCTTGATTGATTTAAAATTAGTATATGTTTGGCATTTTTTCTTTTTTTCTTTTTTTTTTTTTTTTTTGATAATAAGCGATGAACTATTAATTTAAAAGTAGAACAATGTTTCTAAAGCGACCAATTACTATTACAATATTCATTGCAGAGTATAACAACATCTATTCAGTCCACGATATAATATCATATCCATATCTACCAACACTAATCAAATGAATAATTCAAACCTTCTATAAATTAAACAACTTACTAAAGACATTTTAGACGGACCCACTTCCATTCAGTTGCACTCCTTTATGACATTTTTGGTCATATATGAGTTCTCCATTTAATTGCTTTTCCTTTTACTTTTTTTTCTTTATTCGAGCAACAAATCAATAAGATAAATTAACATTATTTGTATAAAATCATCTCTTACTCGAAGAACCTCCGGAACTGATTATAGTGTTGCAAATTTGATAGTTTTGGACAAAAATATATTCTAGAAAGTACAATTTCAGTTCAAGACCCTCTAGAATTTAAAAATTAAAAAAAAAAAAATGGGAACGTAAGAATCACAAAATAGGTACAACCATAATAAATAATCTTGAAATACTTAAAAGTACTATCGCTCAAGGTAATAGGAAATGACCAAAAAATTTGTGGTCCACATTTTAAGCTACAAAAATCAATAATCTGTCATTTTTAACCACAAACACTCATCTATCTATTTATATATTTATTCTGGTGTACTTGTCAAAGGACAGAAAGAATTATTGAAAGGTTGGCGCATAAGCTCCTCGTGCGTGGACATATTTTAACAATTTACGTAACTCCACTAACAGCATTTTGTCCACCCAAAAATTCAGCATTAATTCTGGGCCACACTTTAATTTCTCTAGACTTACCATAATTCCCAAGTGAAATTTTTCCCTATTTCATTCGAATGTTTTATTAGTTTACAAAAAAGAAAATCTAATGTTCTAATTAAAAATTAAAACTTTAGATTATAGTATCTCTAAATTAAACTAACTGGCCTTCAATAATGAGATTTCAAATTATAATATTTAGGAAAATTTAATTGTGCACTGAAGTTATTAATAGCCTCGAATTATATAAAATTATACGGCACGAAATAATATTACTATTGCCTACAATTTTTATTGGCTATAAACTAAAATCATGGTAAATAACTATTATTAATCACATGTGAACAAAAATCGATGTAAATACTTAACTTATCCACCATGAAAATAATTTTTGCCATGACAAATACATTAGTCATGCTTGTCAAAACTACGAACAACAACCGTTGTGTGGCCGTGATTATTAAATTTTTATTATGATGATTTAATTTTAACCATGACAATTAACCAGTATAAAATATTATATTTCTTCTAGATAACAGTAATAATTTTTGGCTAGGCACAATGAATTTTTTCCCCCAGTTTTTCCTCTAATCATTGAATGGTAAGTAAACTTGGGAGATACCAGATCAAAATAAAAAAAAAAAAGTAAACTTGGGAGATCGACGGGACTTTATTATTTCATTTGCTTGGGGGTGATTCTTAAAACCTAATTGATTGGATGTGCATGGCTTATTTTTCACAAAAAGGAAATAAAAAAGAAATTAAATTTTAGATAACCTAAGTTTTGTGAAAATTGCAATTTTAATTTTGTACGTATAGATGAATGGCAATTTATCCTGCACGAATTAATTTTGACAATCACTTATTTTTAATAAGAAAGAAAAATAAAAAGAAATTAAACTTGACATAACATCACAAGTTTCGAAAATTAAACTACATAATAAAATTATGAAATGAATTCGTATAGGAGAAAAATTACCATCTTTCATACTTACAAAACTAAAATTGCCGCCCCTTCATACTTACACGACTAGAAATATAATTTTTTTCCTCTATGTTCAAGTTCTATTAAAGCATCTAAGTACAACTCCACATGTATATAAAGACACAGATCGTCGCATACTTCACCCTATACGCACTAAAACAACCACATAATTTCTGCAACAATGAGCTGGTGGTGGAAAGGTGCTCTTGGAGCTGCCCTGGCAAGTTCTATAATCTCTTATTTACTTTATTATGCCAATATTTTTCTGATCAATTTGGATAATATATATATATATATATATATATATAATATGTAGTATGATGATAGTTTATTATATTACTTAAATTTACATAAATAGTTGAGTTTATTTCTGGGTAAAAGGCCCTGTTTTTTTGTTTTAGTGGTACAAATCATAGAGATTTGTACTTTGTGCTAATCCAGTTTATTATTTGGAATATTTTATGTCAAAGTTTTGACCCAACTCAAATAATTATATAACAAGTGTATATTTAACTAATTGTTACTGCCTGAAGTGACATTTCTTGTGCTCGAACATTGCAGAAAAAATCCGAAGAGAACAGCGGCCCCCAGAATGTGGCCCTAATCGTTGGAGTAACCGGCATCGTCGGCAACAGCTTGGCCGAAATCTTGCCAGTTTCCGACACTCCGGGCGGCCCCTGGAAGGTATACGGCGTGGCACGCCGCCCACGGCCCTCCTGGAACCTTGACCACCCCGTCCAATACATCCAGTGCGACGTCTCCGACGCCAAACAGACACAAGCCAAACTCTCAGCCTTAACCGATGTCACACACATCTTCTGGGTCACGTGGGCCAACCGCCCCACGGAATCTGAGTGTTGTGATATCAATGGCGCCATGTTTCAGAACGTCCTGGACGCCATCATGCCCAATTCCCCCAACCTCACCCACATCTGCGTTCAGACAGGGCACAAACACTACATAGGGCCATTCGAGGCCTTCGGCAAGATCAAGCCCCACGATACGCCTTTCGTCGAGGATGTGCCGAGGCTGGACGCCCCCAACTTCTACTACACGCTGGAAGATATCGCGTTGGACACGAGCAAGAAGAAGCCGGGCCTGACGTGGTCGGTCCACAGGCCGGCGGTGATCTTCGGGTTCTCACCTTACAGCATGATGAATATGCTCGACAGCCTGTGCATCTACGCTGCGATCTGCAAGCACGAAAAGGTGCCGCTCAAATTTCCGGGCACGAAAGCCGCCTGGAACTGCTACTTCGTGGCGTCGGACGCTGACCTGATTGCTGAGCAGCAGATATGGTGCTCGGTGGATCCTAATGGGAAGAACGAAGCGTTTAACTGCAGCAACGGGGACGTTTTCAAGTGGAAACACTTGTGGAAGGTTTTGGCTGACAAATTCGAGGTAGAGTACAAGGAATTCGACGAAAATCAGGAGTATGTCAGCCTGTCGGAAAGGATGAAGGACAAGAGCCCCGTGTGGGATGAAATTGTGAAGAAGAATAACCTCACGCCGACCAAGCTGGAAGAGGTTGCAACTTTCTGGTTTGTTGATTTGATGTTTGGAGGGGAATGTATGTTGGACAGCATGAACAAGAGTAAAGAGCATGGTTTTTTTGGATTCAGGAACAGTCAAAATTCACTCATTTCTGTCATTGATAAAATGAAAGCACACAAGATAGTTCCTTGAGGAATTGGAATAAGATTCAGGCATTGTTCTTCAACAATAGTAACATTTAAGAGAGTTTTATTATTAATTCTTCTGGGAATTAGACGTCTCCGTTGCTCTTGAATTTGGGCTTTTATGTGGTGTGCAGTGTCTATGAATCAGTGATGAAACACGGGAAAATAAAGGAAATTGCGATCTGTTGTTTTATTGAATATATTTTGCTTTTTTTTTTTTTTCAAGAACTCGTAAGTGTAGCACTTTTTGATTTTTCATCCGTAACCTTCATACGGTAACTGTTGGAAACAAATGGATAATAAACACATTGATTGATGCAGTAGAAGTGTGTCGGTCCACATACTCGAATCAAGTCCATCGACAAGCCGTTGTCTTGATTGAATGTTGAACATGTCTTTCTTGTCTTTTTGAAAATCACCAATACCAATATCTTCACCACGTTGGACTTTGCTTTAATGTTTGTGCAAATCCACGAATATGTCTTGCTCGATTTGATAAATTATTACCAGAACAACTCATCGTTTACACACTTCATAGTTATGGAGTTTTTGGTGATGCTCCAAGAAAAAACGTGGAGTGAAGTATGGATGGAGTCTTTGGTGATACTCCAAAAAAAAAACATGAAGTGAAAAACAGAGAAAATATTTGGAAAGAGTATTTCGAAGAGACTTCTATTGTGGTCAATTCACTTGTATATGTTAATTCATGTTGTTTGATCACAATCATATACCATATTTATAGGTATAAACAACTTTATCCATTTTTCATTTTTTTTGAAAATGCAGCAATGTTTTTAAAAGCAACTAACTGGTCTTACAATATTCAGTCCATAGTATAACATCTCTAGATCTACCAACACCAATATTAAAGCAACCAAATAAATAATACAAACATCCTATAAACTAAAGAACACCCTACATTCGTAGACTCGAACCCACAACCTTTTGATGGTAGGACCTCAACCTCACCACTCGGTCAAGGGATCACCAGTTAAAACAAGTTTATCCTAAGACGAGTCATTATGTCATTATGTATTTGGGGAACTACAAACTCTATCTCGGATAGGATATATTTTAGATGAGTCTTTATCTCAACATGCTGGAAAATTGCAATTTTAGTCCTGTAACTTTGAGGGGTTGGCACTTTTCGTCCTACACAATTTGATTTTTGTAATTTAGTTCAGTAACTTTAATATTTTGATCATTTTAGTCCTTTTTCGGCAAACTTAGCTGAAAATTTGTATGTAACTTGCATATAACCCAATTAAATTATAATTTTAATCCTGGACAAATTGCTAGGTTGGCATTTTTGTTCTTACATGAATTGCTTTACATAATTAAAATTGCAATTTAATTAAATCATGTGCAAATAACATGTAGCCAAATCAACCAAAAAAAGACTGAAGTGCCAAGATTTTGAAGTTATAAGACTGAATGCGATAATCAATTCCTACAGACTAATTTTATTTTATTTTTTAAACAAAAAAGGCAAGATATATTATATTAGCTAGTAGAGTTGCTACACAGAGTTACCTGGCTGAACCGTCAATATTTAATTTGAAGAAAGGATCCGGTGGTGGCGATCATTTGATATTAGTTTGAATATTGTCCTTAACTCTATTTTTAATGGCTAGCTCTTGAAAGAAACTGTTAGTAAGATGAGCCGCATTTTTTATAAGGATTAAATGCATTTTTAGTCCTGAAATTTAGGTCATTAGATGTTTTCGTTTTACATCTTTTTAATTTTTGCAATTCTTTTGTTCACCAGAATTCACCTTCACCGGCGAGAATGGTGAACTCCGGTAAAAAAAAAAAAAAAGACTAAAATTGTAAAAATTAAAAAGATGCAAGATCAAAATGCTACTCTAAAAAGTTAAAGGACAAAGATGCTAATAGAAATGGGTCAATAGGAACAAAAGCCCCAATTTTAAAATGTCACGTGAGAAGCACATATGATTAAAATCACGAAAATTATAAAGATACAGGACCAAAATGCTACCTTAGAAAGTTAAAGGACGAAAATGTTAAATGACCTAAGTTACGCGACTTAAAATACATTTAAGCCTTTTTTATGATATTGTTTCATTGATGTGATGGATATATCAATAGTACTAAATTATTTATAAGGGTATTAAATTAATTTATTATACTTAATATATACCATAAATATATACACCCTATCACATTCTAGGGAAATTCTAGTTCGAACCCAACTCGACCAAATCTGAATCAATCATATGGCAAGTGCAATACACTTATCGAAAAAGCATAATTTGTGTCGAGAGTAATTTTTCCATTTCACTCCCCTATCGAAATTACAAAACACATCAAATTGGAATGTCCCCAAATATCGCCTCATTTCTACTTCTCCATATGAGCAGTCGTTGCACGCAGTCTCCACAAGCATAAGTTTTGTCAATATAATTAAAAAATAATATATATTCCTGACTTAAATGTATCAAGTTCTCATTACATTAATTTTTTTTTATTACTTTCTCACAAATATTATTAACTTATGTCCTACATTAATTTTCAACTTAAACATTTATGACAAAAGAGTTAGATAATGCAATAACATCCTATTACTTAGAATAATTGTATCAAATATTGATATACAGTAGTAAAGTAAAAATACAAATTATATCAAGGAGAAATTACAATACAAAGAATATTCCCAATAAAATTAAAAAAAAAAAAAAAAACCCATTCAATTAGTAACTTAATGAAAAGTTGCCAAAATTTTAGAATAGCTCATTTTACTTGTAGTAATTAGAAGAATTTTATATTATTCGAGAAAGTAATAATGGAATGAATTAGGAGCAGCTGAACATAAGAATTTTTTTAAACTTATTTAATAGGATTAAGAGGTTTGTATTGAACTTGTTATAATATTTTGCATTTAAAAAACAGATGGTAGGTATCCTCATCTTCTTCTCTAAAGATGTTGCATGTAGGGCTGGGGATTGTACTTCTAGCAAAAGAAATTTGCCATGGGTAAGGAATTAACCTAAGCGAATTTATGTTGTAAAATTTATTCTATTTTCTACTTCATTTAATATACATGCACATATTATATTTATAATTTTTTTTTTCAAAATAATATACACTATATTTTTTTTATATACATAGTATGTATTTATTGTATAAAATAAAAAATAAAATAGAATTTACAAAAGAAGATTCGATCCGAAAAGTATGGGACATAAGCTTGCCAAAAGATTTAACTTTAGGAAGGGTTTTCATTTTCCAAATTAAGTGCCGTGGAAAAGCTGAGGACCACTAGGGAAAACCTCTTTAGAAGATAGCCATTCATATGCGCTTTTATTTAATTGAAAAAATTCCGTTGCTATTCAAAGCCCAATGTATTTTGTCATAAGTGGGATGTTCGGGGATAGGTCCTGATCCGGGTGGAATTACGCGATTTATCTGACGGTCCTAATTTGCGATCTTAATGTGATTGGCCAGATGTTAATAGTGGATGAGAAAAGGAAAGTATATTAGGTTAGTCGAGATAGCTCGACAAAGACCCTATGATACTTAAATCAACTCAAATTCGAGATGATATATGCGAGCTGGAATAGTAATTGCAGTTGAATGTAGTAAATGTGTCTTACCATAACTATAGTGGAATATGAGTATTTATAAAGCCAAATATGTCCACTTGCCTGATTCACATAGCATCATCTCAAGCCTTCAGCTATCAGACGGTGTAGATCCCAGATCCAAGGTCTTTGGAGTGAGTCTTCAATCAGGTCGTCGGAGCGGGGCATGTGACCCGACCCGACCCGACAGATAAATACGAGAATCTTAAATCCGAGATGTCATTTTGACCCATTTCAAGAGTCATTTATGTCTTTTTTTAATAAATAAGATGTATCCCATCAAGTATACTTTTTACAAGATCCATTAGATGAGAAGGAAGGAACTTTGAGAGTTATGAGATAATGTCCTTCTTAATAAAATTAGACACTCCAATTACTAATATTTGAAAATCCAACTATCTATTTTTAATTATTAATATTTGAAATTTTCGAAATTGGAAAAAAAAAAGAAAAGAAAAAGATGAACGCCAGTATTTTACGGTCCATAGACTCAGCTGGATTCTCTGTCATATCAAAAGGAAATGATACAGGATTTCAGATTGCTATGATTGTTTATTAGCAATTTTTGAAAAAAAAAATAATTATTATAGGATTATGTCAAAATATCAACTAGTAATTAATAATTATTTTAAAGCATCTATTGATGAACAAATAAATTCTCCTAAATAAAATAAATCCATAATAGAACTTTTTTTTAAAGGTAATGATGTGGGTACCGGCCCAAAGTGGCCAAATGGGCTTCGGAGGCCCAAATATTCAGAATCGGCCCAAGAGGTCAACAGGCTGGAGCAGCCTAGGAATATAGGTCGATCAGACCTAAGTCACACCGACCTGCAACTCGTCAGGAAAAAGCATCATTACCTGTAACTCGTCAGAAGGGGCATCATTACCTGAAAAAGGTGTCAGAGCGATGACAACTGGTCCAGAGCAAGTGGCCATTCCAGGTCCTATAAAAACCCCATCCGACACATTTAAGGTACGAATTTATTGCACTTAGATCGGACTACCACATCGCACCATTTTATCTCGAACTACAATCTGACTTAGGCATCGGAGGGCCTGTAGGCGAGCAAAATTTATTGTCAATTATTTATTGACATGTACTATATATTTTTCCATCAATTTTATATTTTATAAAATGAAATATTTATTGATGGATAAATTATATATTGCCATGTATGGAATTGAAGTATTTAAGGCAATTTGAATCTTGCCTTGCCAATAAAGAAAGCAAATACCACTAATTTGGTAAGTCTAAATCACATCTTGTGATTAAGGAAATAAATGTCAAACAAATCATGAAGGGCCAATTAAATCGCTCCACGTCATCAAGTAAATATGGCAAAGTCTTTCACCCTACAACTATAAATAGGGGTGATTTTCTAGCAATTGAGGACACAACACAAACAATTGAAAGCACAAGCAAGAGAGCATTCAAAAAGCTTCAAAATCCTCTCAAGCGCAAATCAAGGAGAATCCACGGCGTTCAAGCAAAGTTCAAGGTGTTCGTCGCGGAAATCATCTAAATCTAACGTTTAATTCGAGAACAAGTCAAAGGACCCGCGATTAACGTTAACAAAGCACAAATCCACCTTGGCGGAAGATCAAAGCTTCAATTCCACCAAGAAATACAAAGAGTTCAAGACAAGCCTTCCAAAATTATAGCGTTTAATTCGAGAATAAGTCAAAAGACCCCCCAATTGACGTTATTGAAGATCCAAGTCAACGTCAAAGGAGATCAAAACGTCAAGTTCCGCCTTCGAAGTTGCTGAAATTGAAGATTGTGAAGAATCAGAGGCTTAAATTAGAGATTTCGCACCCACAAGACATTTGATTAAAATTCAATAATCATTTATAATATTTTTCTTGTTTCAATAAATTCAAAAACACGAAATTTGCATTACAGGGCCTTCGCTGGGTAAGCCCCCAGCTAGCCTAACTACCTTCTTTTCTCAGGTCTGAAGCAACTATCTGAGGAGGTCACTTACGACCTGCGACCATCAACAAGGCGATCTCGGATCATTTGGCGCCGTCTGTGGGAAAGTGAGAAAAGACAAATTGAGAGATGGAAGGAACTTCAAGGAGACAACTTACTCCAGTAGAAGGAGAACAAACACCCGTGAGACAAAATGAACAAACACCCGCAAGAAATGGAGGACAGATGATACATCTAACTCCAGAGGAGTTGCGAAGAATGATAGAAGATGCTAGTAGACAGGCCATAGTGGAATACGAAAGGAGAACTATTACGGCGACTACTCGAGAACCAACTAGAAGGAAGCTTTTCCAAAACAGAGGAAAAGGAGTGACTGAAGAAGTAAGGGAAGCAACGCATAAAGGTGAGCCTGAAAAAGGCCGAGAACGGGAAGGAGTTCGTGAGAAAGAGGTATCTGACACAGGGTCCAGTAAGAGAGGAAAACGTAGAGAACCAGGGATCTCCAGAGCTGAAGTGGACGATGTAGGAAGGCAGATCGAGAGGTTGGGTCAGCAAATTGATGAATTAAAACGAAGGAGGGAGATGGTGGCCCAAAATCAAAATTCACCCTTCGCGAATAAAATCCTAACAGAGGTCGTAGACCACAGTTTCAGGCTACCTGATCTTCCTAAATATGATGGAACCAAGGACCCTCAGGAGCACGTTTCAGCATTTGAATTTGTAATGAATTTATATGGACAAACTGATTCTATTAACGCAAAATTGTTTGTGACTACCTTAACAGGAAAAGCGCAGGAGTGGTTTACGAGCTTACCCAATGGGAGCATAGAATCATACTCCTAGTTAATTCAGAAATTCACTTTCTATTTTGCTAGCAAGAAGAAGGCTAAAGGGTCGGCTACTTATCTATTCACCATCAGGCAGAAAGAGAACGAGCCAGTAAAAAGTTTTATAGGAAGATTTAACAATGAGACTTTGGAAGTATAGGACTTGAGAATAGATATGATGGTAAGCATCTTGATACATGGATTAGAAAAAGGGCCGTTTGCATCTACATTAGCTAGAGACCCGCAGGAAGATGTAGAGCAGTTGATGCAAATGGCCCAAAAGTATATACACGAGGAGGAGATGAACGCGATGAAGGATGGAGAGTGGTCAAGTGCGAGAGGCCGAGGTCGAGAAGTTGGGAGAGATAGGAGGAATAGGTCTGAGAAAGACTATGAGGCTCCATATCCCCCGAAATATCATAGGTACACTCCACTTGCTACCACCAGGGCCCATGCAATAATGATGGTTGAAAAGGAAAATATATTACAATGGCCCAAGAAAACGCGCGGAACTCCTGCCAAAAGTCATATTCCAACAAGTATTGACGGTTTCATAAGGATCGGGGACATGATACGAAGGATTGCTTCAAATTGAAAGATGAGGTAGAAAGATTGATCAGACAAGGATATTTCAAGGAATACATACTAAAGGAATGAAGGATGGGCGCAAGAGCAAGGGAAAAAGAACAAAAGGAAAGAACGAGAAATAGATCTCGAAGCGAGGAGAGATTTAAAGGAGGAAAGGAAAAGAGAGAAGATGATCAACGAGGAAAGCCTCCTGTGAAAGGAGTCATACACACTATTGTGGGGGGGCCCACAAGCGGGGATTGAGGAAGAGCAATGAAGAGGTACGAGCGACAGGGGGAATGGAGTAGGAATAGACAGGTCTTTAGCTTGGAAAAAGAAGAACCGATCACCTTTGGAAGCGAGGATGTAAGTGAAGGAGGGTCGCAGAATGACCCAATGGTTAGAAGGATGGACATCGCGAATTTCCTAGTTCATAAAGTATTGGTAGATAACGGGAGCTCGGTGGATATCTTATTCATTGATGTATTAAGAAGAATGGAGATGGAAACATCAAATATTCAACCGGTGCATACCCCTTTGATAGGATTTGGGGGAAGTGAGGTCATACCCTTGGGAATAATAGATCTCCCAGTTTCATTGGGAGAAGATCCGAGAAGAAAAACCATGATGATAAAATTTCTCATAGTGGATGCCCCTTTTTCGTACAATGTAATTTTAAGGCGACCAAGTTTAAACTTGTTCAGAGCTGTGGTATCTACCTACCATCTAAAAATGAAGTTCCCTACGAGGTATGGGATAGGTGAAGTGAGGTGCGATCAAAGGGAGGCAAGAAAATGTTATAACCTTTCGGTGAAGAGTAAGAGTGGAGAAAAGAGAGAAGGAGCACCCGAAATGGCTAAGAGGGAGATAGAGGAGAACAAGAGAAAGAAACTGGAATGAATTGAGCTGGCAGAAGAGCACAAAGAGATAGAGTTAATCTCGGGGGAGACAACAGGACGACGAGGATAGGTTCTCGAATGAATTCGAGAATAGAAACCCTAACGGTGAAATTCTTAAGGAAAAATTCAGACATGTTCGCTTGGAGCCCCTCATATTTCAGGGGAATAGACCCGGAAGTGATAGTACACAGGTTGAATGTAGACTCTCAAGCCAAACCAATGAAGCAAAAAAAGAGGTCATTTGGAGTTGAGAGGAATAAAATAATAGAGGGGGAGGTGAACAAGTTATTAGAAGCGGGATATGTCGCAGAAGTTTGATATACGGAATGGTTGGCCAATGTGGTAGTAGTACCAAAGTCTGCAGGAAAATGGCTTATGTGTACTGATTTCACAGATTTAAACAAAGTCTGTCCTAAAGACACATACCCACTACCTCGCATCGATCTGCTTGTAGACTCAACAGCGGGATGTGCTCTATTTAGTATGATGGACGCATATTAAGGGTATCACCAAATATTTATGGCGGAAGAGGGATAAGACTTCCTTTGTTACTGAAAATGGCATATATTGTTATAATGTAATGCCTTTTGGGTTGAAAAATGCAGGTGCTACATATCAAAGGCTAGTGAACAGGATGTTCAAGGACCTCATCGAGAAATCCATGGAGGTATATGTAGACGACATGCTGGTCAAAAGTGAGAAGGAAGAGGGACACCTCACACACTTACAAGAAGCTTTCGAGGTCATGAGGAAATATGGAATGAAGCTGAATCCAGCGAAATGCACCTTTGGGGTACGAGGAGGAAGATTCTTTGGATACATGGTGAGTGAAAAAGGAATTGAAGCAAATCCTGAAAACATAGAGGCGATCATGCAAATGAAGTCACCAAAGACGATCAAGGATGTACAGAAACTGACGGGGAAAATAGCATCGCTGGCTCGATTCATATCTAGGTCAGCTGATAGAAATTTACCTTTTTTTAAGGTTTTGCGAAATGTTAAAAATTTTGAATGGACTGAGGAACGCGAACAAGCTTTGAACGACCTGAAGCAGTATTTAGTATCCCTCCCTTTATTGGAAAACCCAAGATGTGGGGAACCATTGTATGTGTATCTGGCAGTGTCGGATGATGCTGTGAGCTCAGTTTTAGTGAGAGAGAAAATGGGAAATCAAAATCCAGTATACTATGTTAGTAAGATGTTACAAGGGGCTAAAAAAAGATACATTCAGGTAGAAAAGTTAGCACTGGCTCTAGTGACTACGGCAAGGAAGTTGAGGCCCTATTTTCAATCACATAAGATAGTGGTTTTGATGAATCACCCCCTAAGGCAAATAATGTCGTGACCGGATGGATCGGGTCGGCTGATAAAATGGGCAGTAGAGTTGCGGGAGTTCAACTTAGAATACCAAGCAAAGACTACTGTGAAAGCACAAATATTTGCTGACTTCATTGTGGAGTTAGTAGGAGAACAATGAGAGGTCGAGGAAGGATGGATGTTACATGTAGACAGATCCTCAAACTCTAATAACGGAGGAGCTGGAATTCTTTTGCAAGGACCTAAAGGGGTTGAGATTGAGGTCGCAACAAGGCTGGATTTCCCTACCACGAATAATGAAGCAGAGTACGAAGCTGTAATACTCGGACTAGAAATGGCAATTAATGCAGGGGTAAGACAAATAGATATGTATACAGATTCCCAGCTGGTGGCAATGCAGATAGAGGGTTCGTATGAGACACGTGAATGGTCCATGACTCAATACCTGAAAAAGGTCAAGGAGTTGATGGGGAGATTTGATAGATGTACCATACAACAAATCCCAAGGGAGGAAAATTCAAGGGCGGATGCCTTATCCAAATTTGCGGCAATGGCATCAGGAGTGAAAGAAAGAAAAGTTACAGTGGTTATAAGAGAACGGGCGGTAGTGGATGAGCTGGAAATAAAATGCATAATAGAGGATAAGTCTTGGAAAACGGAGATAGAGGATTACTTGAGGAATGGCACGCTACCGGAAGACCCGATAGAAGCAAGGAGATTGAAATTCAAAGCAAGTAGATTCACAATGGTCAATGAAGTGCTATATCGGCGATCTCTGGAAGGTATGTTGTTGAAATGTTTTAAACCCAGAAAAGGCGCACTATATGTTGAGAGAGATTCACGAAGGAAGTTGCGGTAATCACTAAGGAGAGAGGTCGTTGGCTCAAAAAATTACAAAGCAAGGATACTTTTGGCCAACTTTAGTGAAGGATGCGATGGAATTTGCTAAGAAGTGTGAGAGTTGCCAGAAATATGTTGCCCTCATACATTCGCCCGCGACCCCGATGGAACCTATTAAGATAGCATGTCCTTTCGATCAATGGGTGATAGAAATTCTGGGGCCCTTTCCCCCGGCCCCTGCGCAAAAGAAGTTTGTGATTGTGGCGGTTGAATACTTCTCGAAATGGGTAGAGGCCGAGGCGTTGGCAAAAATCTCTGAGAAAGAGGTAATCAATTTTATTTGGAAAAACATTATTTGCAATTTCGAAATTCCTAGAGCCTTGATCTCAAAAGACGGAACTCAGTTCCAAGGGAAGAAAATAGTGGCATGGTGTAAAGAGCTAAAAATCCAACAAAACTTTACAGCCGTGGGGAACCCCCCGGAAAATGGTCAGACGGAGGTCACGAACAGAATTTTGTTGCAGCATTTAAAAACCAGACTTGAAGGAGCAAAGGGTTCGTGGGTAGAAGAGTTACCAGGAGTATTGTGGGCGTATAGAACAACGCCAAGAACAGCAACGGGAGAAACTCCATTTTGTTTAGTCTACGGCGCGGAAGCTGTGATACCTGCGAAGATCGGGGAAGAGACGGCAAGGGTTTCGCAATACGCACCCAAAGAAAATGCGCAGGAGAGGAATTTTGACCTAAGTGTGGTTGAAGAAAAAAGAGATCGGGCGTATGCGAGAATTTTACACTACAAAGGCCTCATCGCAAAAAGCTACAACAACAAAGTCAAACCCAGATATTTCCAGGTCGGCGACCTGGTGCTAAAAAAAGTAGAAGTCTCAAAGCATATGGGTAAGTTAGACCTAAGTTGGGAATGGCCATTCAAGGTCGTAGAGGTCAAAAAGAAAGGAACCTACAGACTACAAGACATGGAAGGGAAGGATTTACCTAGGCCATGGAATGTGCACAATTTGAAAAAAATTTACACTTAACAGGAAAACATAGAAGTTGCTCCCATTTTGTTGTTACTTTTTGATATTTTTGCAGAACACTTCTTGATATTCTTTTGCAGATGATCGATATCATGGTAAATAGAATGCTTGTAATGAGTCCTGAGAAAGGGCAAACTTTATGTAAGATCTGTAAAAGATCATGATTTGTGAAAGATCAAGTAAATTCTCTTTTGGTCACTTGTACGAGATGTACTTCTTTCAAAGCACGTTCCTGAAGAAAAAATGATACAAGATGAGATTCTTAGCCTGAAAAATGTTTATAAATCGTAATCTGTAAAAGATTATCGAAGTGCAAAAACGCGATCTCGATCTGGAAAAGATGAGATACTTAGCCTGAAAAGGTTTATAAATCGTAATCTGTAAAAGATTATCGAAGTGCAAAAACGCGATCTCGATCTAGAAAAGATGAGATACTTAGCCTGGAAAAGGTTTATAGAATTTTGATCTGTCAAAGATTAATGAGATGCTAAATGTTACCTCGGTCAAAAAAAATTAACCTGGAAAAGGTTCACCAGACCATAATCTGAAAAAGATTAAAGGAACCAATTGCACGAACTCAATCTGCGAAAGGTGAGATAGTTGAACCAAGAAAAAATATTTCCAAACTCCAAAGAGGATTACTCGATAAAAAGGGAAAGAACACATTATAAATCATTGTGTTAACAAGAAACAGCAACAACCTAAGAAAAGGAGATCGATATGGAATTAAGTTTCAAAATACATCGTGGACCTTGGAAAGTTAAGGGGATAGGGGGATCTCCACATCAAGAATTAGAGATCGGAAGACGATCTACCCTATTACAGAGGCGATAGTATCGCGATCTACCCTAGTGTTCAAAATCGTCAAAAAAAAGAGGGGAAAAGAAAAATAACTAAGTGCCGGGAGGAGAATCCATCTTCTCCACCTCTTCAATCAGACTTTCGAACTCGTCGTCCACAGGAGGAGGGACCTCTTCCTCGGGGAAAGCAGCGAGGTTCCCATCTAGGGTGGGGTTGAGCCAGCTCAAGTCGAAGTCCTCAGTGAAGCCCTTCAATTTGAGCACCTGAGACTTGCACCTCTCAAAGCCTTGGTCTAGGAATTCAGTAGCTTTGATTTCAACCGCCACATTGAAAGCAGGGGCTTTAAGGAAGTCGCGAGCTCCTTGGAGTCGAGTTTGTTTGACAAACTCCTTATGTTCTTCGGAGGTGAGATAGACTTCACGTCCCTCCTTGAGCCCTTCAGTTTTACCAGCGAGGCAACCCGCAGAAAAACCCTCATTTTTCCCTGCCTCTAAGGCAACAGTTCAGGCAGTATCGACCTCGATCAGAGATCGGAGGGTAAGATCTTCCAGTTGAGCCTCGAGCTGTTGGCCCTTTCCTCGGCTGTATTTTGCAACTTGTTGCTCTCCTCCAGCTGCTTCTGAGCCTCGAACAACTTCTCATCACTTGTAATTTTTTCTTTGCGAAGATATGAACATCGTAGCGAGAGATGATGTCCAAAGGCCATGGCCTACAAAATGAAAAAATCTTAGCTTTAAAATATCATACAAAAGGAGGGGACATCAAAGATAAATTGAAGGATTACTTGAGTCAGGACGTGAGCATGGTGCTCCTCAATTCGTGTATGCGCTGTGGGGACAAGGGTAGCTTGGTCCCGGGGGAGAAGGCATGCTTTATACAACTCCCAGGAGTCTTGGCCCACATGTGTTTTGAGGACCGAACTCTGAGCAGAGATCGCCCAATCTGGGAGTAACTTCTCACCTTCCATCTCGGTGCACACGCACTTAGGGGTTCGCAGTTCCGTGCGAGCTCCCTTCCACCACTCAGTCAGCTCTGCCACCAACTTGAGGTTCTTGGCCTCTTCTGCCTTATCTGCAGCCTGCTTTGCCTTCCTCTTATCAGACCGCGACTTGCTCCGCTTGCTCGACCTACTGCTGCGCGAGCCTTTGTGTTTTCTCTTACACTTGTTGGGTTCGCTAGGACCCTCAGCAACCTCCTTCCCCTTTGACTTGTCTTTCTCGGTAGGGGATTTGGTGGCGTAAGGTTGAGTGCGAGCAGCTGAATCTACTTCCTCACCCGCGGCCTCGGTTTCCCCACTAGGAATCTAGTAGTAGTAGCTCGGATAGGACTAGGAACTGGGGAGATCGCAAGAGTGGGCTCAATGGAGACTAAAGAATCACCCAAGTTCCCAGAAGATCGACCTTTAGGAGCACTTGAAGCTCCTTGGTTGGAATAATCGGTTAAGGGGGCAACGTTGGGAGGTAGAGTCCCCTTTTTAGCGCAAAGTCTATTGGCGATGCGAGCTTGCATGATAACTTTATCTGCAAAAAGAATGTGTTAAGAGGGACATCGAAAGAGAAAAAAAAAGAAGAGAGAAAGAAGGGAGAGAAGATCACCTAAAAGACCCTTAGGGCGGATGGGTGCTGGGGAGAGACCGGTCAGCTTCAGGACATTCTCCGTCAAGAGCTTATCAGCCTTATACCAATATATAGTAAGACTATTGATATTGTCATCCTCCAGCCCTCATCCATCAGGTTTCGACTTAGGCTTATTAGATCGTCATTCACATTGAAAAGGCCATTCTTGACCAGGAGGAGGTCGTAAGAAGAAAAATTTATCTTGCCAAGGACCTACATTGGAGTGTATTTTATCTACAAATTTACAACTGGTCCTGGCAGAGATGTAAAAAAATCCTTTGTTGGCAGATCGTCTAGAGACGTTGAGTTTGTACAAAGACCAAAAGTTTTCAAAGGAGGGATCTAGAAAGAGATGCTACATGACTATTATGAACATAAGAATATATCGGATCGAATTAGGAACGAGCTGCATGAGGCAAGTATATAAATGACCTAAAATGGTCCCGACATGGGGATGTAGAGGAAAGCGAAGTCCGGCCTCCATATGGGCTATGGACATAGCACAAAAACCGGGGGGAGGAAGATGCATGCGATCAAAAGACCTTGGCATACGAATTTCATAATTATTTGGGATAAAATATTTTTTCCTAATTTGAGAAGGGGATATTTTAAGGTTACTCACGACACCCGCCCAAGGGGTATCAGTCATCATGGCTTGATATTGTTCGTAGGGAAGAATGTCGAGGTTTGGATCTGGGCCCTCGTTTGCCATTTCTAAGGGAGGAGTAGGAACTACAGGTTCGCGACCAAGGTTGGAAGGAACAGCAGTAGGAAAGGTCGCTGAGGACCCATAAGAAGTATGAGAAGATGAAGGGAGAGAGGAATTGGAACTATATTCGGAAGAAACAGATCGGGCAGCGGAAGACATACCTAGGACAAGGGGAGATCGTGAAGAAAAATAGTCACGCCAGATATGGAGCAGGTCGGAGGTTAGATCGCAGAGTGCGAGTCATTTATGATGGAATGAGGTGTATTTATAGAGGAAGACCATGGGGAGACGCGCCAGAGTGAACGGTGAGATGAAGGCCAGAGGAAGAAGATCTAAGGGAAATAGGCGAACGACTATTGAAATTCTCGTAGTGAGGCGAGTCACACACTAAGAGAATTGGGGGAGTAATGATGTGGGTATCGGCCCAAAGTGGCCAAATGGGCTTCGGAGGCCCAAATATTCAGAATCGGACCAAGAGGTCAACAGGTTGGAGCAGCCGAGGAATATAGGTCGATCCGACCTAGGTCACACTGACCTAGGTCACACCAATCTGCAACACGTCAGAAAAAAGCATCATTACCTGTAACTCGTCAGAAGGGACATCATTACCTGAAAATGGTGTTAGAGCAACGAGGCCCAGAGCAAGTGGGCATTCCAGGTCCTATAAAAATCCCCATCTGACACATTTAAGGTACGAATTTATTGCACTTAGATTGGACTACCACATCGCACCCTTTTATTTCGAACTACAATTTGGATTAGGCATCGGAGGGCCTTTGCTGGGAAAGCCCCCGCCTAGCCTAACTACCTTCTTTTTTCAGGTCCCAAGCAACTATCTGAGGAGGTCACTTACGACCTGCGAACTTCAACAAGGCGACCTCAGATCAGGTAACTTGCATAAATAATAAAGAAAGTGTTGCAACATATAGTGCTGGCTGAATGAATCAATTAATCATCCCATGCTATCCTTCACTATGACTTCTAGTGAAGGAGTACAATTTAAGGTAAGTAGTCTATGCGAATTTGTTCCAATATAATCTGTGCTAGTGTTGTTGCAGGTCTTGTGGTGTGCTAATGGATCTATTTATTTCGTTCCTGCCATATATGATATACTAAGGTCTCGTTTACATTGAGGGATGGGATTAAATCGTGATAGATTAATGATGGATAAAATATAGAATGAGATTAAATTGTATCACTTATATTTTTATTTAAGTCATCTATTTGTCATGATTAATCATCTATTTACCTAAATGTAAGTGAACAAGATTGAGTTGGATCCTCACAAGTAAACAAGACCTAACAAGACAAGTAGTGCTCTATAAGCTGCTTTAATCAAGTGCCTTCCTTGCCATCGCTTAACTACTGAGTTTATTCCTCGCTTCCAATCATCTATAGGCCATTCCGTCTTGAAATTCAATGCATCATTTGATACATTGAAACTCAAAAATTGATTTTAATACATCGATATCTCCAAATCAACGAATATTTTTAAAAGAAAACAAATAAATAGAAAACGATTATAGAAGTAGACTGGATACTTACATTCATAGGACTCGACCCCATATCCATAATGGAACTTAGAGTTTGTTTGGTAGGAGGTGAAAAATGAGTTTATAAAAAAAATGCAAGTAAAAAGGGATATATAAGAAAAAAGTATGATGTTTGGTTAGGGAGAATAGATGGAGGGGAAGTAAAAGTGGATGTATATGAAACTCCTCCTAGGACCAATTTTATTTCCGTCCAAGATCCGATGGGAAAATGAAAGTATAAGTTCAAAAAAACAAAAAAAAAAAGAAATATATATTTTATTATTATTACATCTCCTTACATATAATTTTCCCCAATTCTTTCTTCTCGCGCTAATATTACTCGTACATATATGTGGAAATGATAACCAGAGCTACCAAAAACGTCGAAGTCAACAATCAGGTAAATATATTTTGTTTTAGCATTTTCCAAAAAAATTATTTTTAATTTCCATTAATCTTGATTGAATAAATTCTTTCCCCTTAATGTGTTGTTAAACCAAGCCTTTGTTGTAATATTTGATATATTAACACATAAAAAATATTCTTGTTCCTGTTACGATGACTATTTTTATTAATAAGTTTCCAAATTTGATGTTTAAATTCTAATAAGTAACTTAAAATTAATTTAATATAATATTGACTTGTTTATTTTTAGTACAAAATAAAAAGAAATAGTTAATTATTCAAAATTCAAAAATTAGTATTTTTTTCTAATTTTTTTTTTTACAAAATAAGAAAAAATATTTAAAATTTATTTTCCTTTCAATCATACCAAACAACTTAAATAAAAATATTATTCTTTCCACTCCCTCTCGCTTTTTCACTTACACTTTCCCTTTTCTCTCGTTGAACAAAACGAACTCTAAATTTAAAATTTTATGGTTGAAAAGTTTTGGACCTCAATCGTCCAATGATATCCACTTCATTACTAGAGCTGATTAATTTTCCGAAAATTGGGCCGTAGTCAATTATTACCCATTTAGATCTGTATTTATAATACTAATGAAATGTAATCATTGGTACGAAAAAATGTATTTAAACATACCGTCAATTATATTTGTTTTTCTACCATATATTTTTTTAAGTTAATTTACTATGAATGATTTTTCTTCATGCATATTTAAGATTCATTCATTTTATCAATTTTGATTGATTATCCATATTATCTTTATTCTCTTTTATTTAATTAAATAAATATAATAAAAGTTAAATTTTATACATGCATCAAATATGTTTTGATTACTAATTACGTATTAAGTATGAGGGAGTTAAAAGTAACTACTTTTGGTTGGTAAGTATTTATGATGCATGGACACGAACACGGTGATACGGACACGATATGAAATGGAGACGATGACACGAAAATTTTCAAAAAGTTAGGACACGACACGGCACTGACAAAATTATATATGATATATTTTATATATATATATATATATATATTCTTAAATTTTTCATAAAATTTATGCAATATGAAAAATATCAAGATAATAGATAAAATAAACATGTCTTATATCTAAATTTTTAATCAAAATACATGACATCAAAATATACATAATTAGTTTTTATTATTAAAAGTACGCAATGAAAAAATTTCTAATCATCCGAATTAGTTAAATTTTCATGACAATCTCTCAATTTTTTAGTAATTTTATCCTAAAACTTTTAGTTTGAGAATAGTAAATTATTTTTTTCTTTTTTATTTAGCCCAATCCAAAATATTTTAAAATTATAAAAAATCCTAAACGTCTCCAAAACGTATCAGATACTACTTCAAAACGTATCGGACACGCCAACACTCCTCCAAAATGTGTCCGACACCGTGTCCTTTCTTCCTTTTTTATTTTATAGTTTTAGACACGCCTATGCCGTGTCCAAGGCATGTCCGACACGTGTTCAAAGCCTGTTTGAGCCGTGTCCGTGTTCGACACTGCATCAAATAATTTTTAAAAGTGCCCGTACATTATATATTAGTATATATCAATTAAATTACCTTCAAGCGTACTTTTTCTTATAACACAAAATAACAATCTCTTTTAAATTTTTCCATCAATAATATTATATTCATAAAAATTTAAAAGTAATAAAAATTGTTTAAAAATTACCGACCGATAGTTTTTTATTTTATTTCTTTTCTCTTCCATATAATCAAATAAACAAAATTTAAATCATACACACGCGTAGAGTTGCTCCAGTACCTAGCCAGAGAGTATTTCATAAAATGACTACGAAATTCTAATATTTCCTGGTGAGGAGTTCTAACATTAGTTGAAAATTTATTATTAGCTTATCGCAAAAACTATCATAAATAATTATTGTTAATTATAATTAAATAAAAATTATTATAAAAATTTATATTATTCACCATGAAACTATTTTCACCATGAGTATGAGCCATAAAAAAAAATTGTCATGATTTTTAGCCATGACAAATATTTTTGCCATACTCACTAAAAACACGGTCAACAACCTGGCTATGATAAATAACTATTTAGTACGGACATTTATTTTCAACTATTACAATTAATCATAATTAAATTTCAAATTTCTTTTAAGTGTGCGTGAGGTCCATATTAAGAGGACTGATGGGAAATGAAAATAGACAAAAAAAAAAAAAAAAAAAAAAATCCTCATTGCTTTTCCCCTTGTTTGTGGGCAGCGATTCATTTGCTTTTTTTTTTTTTTTTTTTTATAATTCAATTATCGTAACCCTGACATGGAAAAATACAGTTGAAGTGCACTTTCATCCACACCAAACATTATCACTGTTTCTTTGTTTTGTCTTATACATGGTGCACGCGATCCATGCTCTATTTTGTTCCTCATTAATAATTCTACTCGTTTTCTGCGCGCCTCACAGTCGAAATAGAGACCCAACAGACCTGTTAAGAGTATTGTGTCAGTGTGATATGTGTTTGTCGGGATCTTTATAACTAATTTTTTGCTGCGAAAAATTGAAATCTAATCATATCGGAAAATTTCTGCTCGAATCAGGTTTGGTGGAGTCAAACCAATTATAAAGCAAGTGTGATACACTTGTTATGTGATTGGTCATTTTTCCTAAACTGTACAGTAATTATACGACAAGTGTATTGCACTTGTCATATGATTGATTCCAGTTTGACCGAGTCGATTCCGGACTAAAATTTTTCAACCATGTGAGGGCCGCAACACAAAAGTCAGAACTTATATGTAGCCCCTCCAAACGCTATGGCAATGATTCAAGGAAATTATATTTTTCGGCTTGTATCTTAGGACCTGTACATTTTTCGTCCTGTTTCATACGGTATTATCATTAATGGTCTTATAAGTGACAAAAACTCTCGTTTTTAGTCATTTCGTCATATTCTGTTAGTAGTTTTATGGAAAAGGCACATGATAAGTATTGGGATAAATGCAATTTACCCCACTGTGATATAAGAAATGAGCAAAAACCCCCTTATAAAAAAAATAATTAGCAAATTACTCCCTGTGATCTTAAAATTAAGTAAATTACCCCCTGTTTTTTCCCTTGATAGGGGGGTAGTTTGCTTCATTTCTCAAAACATAGGGAGGTAATTTGCGAATTATTTTTTCACAAGGAAATTTTTGCTCATTTCTTATATCACAGGGGGTAAATTGCATTTATCCCGATAAGTATCCGGTCGTTATCAAAAATACTAATGGAATCTAACAAAACGACTAAAAGTGATTTTTTTTTTTTCATATTTTTGTAGCTAATGGGACTAAAAGTGCTAAGCACGTGATAAAAATAGCTGAAGAGTTAACGACCATATGCTTAGTGCGTGCATTTTCTGTCAAAATACTAACAGAATCGGATGAATGAGCTAAAAGTTAAATTTTTTTTTGTAACTTATAGGACCATGAATAAAAAACTTGTAATCAATGGAAAGAAGAGACCGATAATTTCTTGCTCGAGCGGTGAGGTTGAAGTCCCACAACCAAAAGACCGTGAGTTCGAGTACTACGGATGTAGAGTGTTGTTTAGTTTATAGAGGATGTTTGTATTATTCCTTTGGTTGCTTTAATATATGTATTAGTAGATATAGAAATGTTGTCATATTATAGATTGAATATTGTAATATCAATTAGTTGTTGTAGAAACATTACTGTATTTTCAAATTAATAATTTGTCGTTCATTATTAAAAAAAAAATGGAAAGAAGAGTATATTACGACCCTAAAATATGACACAAAAAAAGCTATTTTTCTACAAAATTTTGAATCCAAATTATGAATATATCAACATTCGACCCTGATCAAGAGACCACAACGATGGGTGGTTATTATGTTTCTGCTGACGTCATATTTATCTTTATCTCGGAGTATGATTGGACAATGTTCTCTTGGCAGTACATATACACTTCAAAGTTCTCTAAATTTCCATTAAATCTGCAGTAATATAAATGGTTTGTTTTTCTGTTAGAAAAAAAAAAAAAAAAAAGTTCTCTAAATTTCAGGTCGAGAATTTATGAATTTGAAAGATTTTTTTTTAATTGAAAACTATGAATTTTATTAATTAAAAGTAAAGTGATTACATTCAATCCTATCGGCTATCAATATCGAATACAGACAATTACAAACAATCAAATCAATAATATCACATAAACTAACACCTAGTTATTACAACAACAAATCATATCTACAATATCGAATCCATGACCTTCAGAATTATTGGCCTCAACTTCGCCAACTAAGCTAGGCCTCCTCGACGAATTTGAAAGAATTACACACATGAAATTTTAATCCACTACCAAAAAACATATTTTTTTTGCTATATTAAAAATAATCATGGCTTAAAAATTATGATAAATCAATATTATTAAAACGATCGAATAAAACTAATGCGAAAACTTAAATATTTATCATATATTTTGTCATAATTTTTAGCCGTGGTCAAAACATTTGCCTTGATTTTGGGCATGCTAGTTTTGGCCAAACTTGTAGAAATAATGGTAATAACCGTTGCGAAATCATAATTAATTTATATTTATCATAATTTCTTTTTTAACCACAATAAATAACTGTAGCTAAAAATTATATTTTTTCTAGCGATCGTAATTCATCTCTAATTAATCACATGATAACCATAATTTATTATAATTTGTCGCACTTCTCTGCAGTGTATATTGGTTGCATGCGTGATGAGTGTAAATTCGTTTATTCTCTATTTTTTCTTTTTTTAAATTATATAATTATATATATTCTAATAAATAATTCAATTAATACATTAATATAATTAAAATAATAAAATAAATTACAGAAAATTCACAAGACTAATATAAAGTGGTCAAATATCCACATATTAAGTAGGATTCGAACTCATACCCTCAAATTTGTAATAATCTTTCTTCAATGACAGTCCAAAATTAGCAATAATTGTATATATTAAATAATAATAATAATAATTTTTATCTGTAATAATAATAGTAATTAAATTATTGTTGTTCATAGTAATTAGCTGCAGTATGTTTATCGAAAATATACTAACAATATATAGTCATATATAGAGGCATTCTCATGATTTTATGTCACAACTTTTTAATTGTAAAAAAAAAAAAAGAAAAAAAAAAGAACCAGCTTGGAGTCGTAATTTTGACATTTTCATGTCAGATAACGGCTCGCCCTTATTTTTAAGAAAAGCTTGGAGTCGGCATTTTTTTTTCTTTTTTGTTTTTTCGTAAAAACATGGCCAAGTCATTGGTGGCGGGAGTTGTTACCTCCGCCAACGACTCCTCTTTTATTTTATTTTCTTTTGTTAATTATTGATTATTATTTTAAGTAATAATTAATTTTAATATATTTAGGATTTGCATGGGTTTGATACCATTCATTATCAGGAGTTGCATGACTTTGATACCATTATTATGTACTAATTTTAATTAATACTTAAGTATTACTTACAGAATTAATTATTATTTTTAATATTCTAAATTGTAATTATTATTTCATAATATATTTTTATTAATAAAAATTATATTTTTGGTCCTGTAACTATAGCTCGTTAGCACTTTTGATTATGTAACTCACTCCATTTACACAATAGTCCATTTTTGATGAGTTTAGTCCTGAACATCTAACATTTGGTCCTTTTTTGGTAAATTTAATCATGTGTTGATAATTTTGGTTCCATTCTCTCTCAAGTTGATCTCATTTTTTATTCTGTAATTATATGTCATAAGGATCAAATTTGTCAACACATGACTAAATTTACTTAAAAAAGGACCAAATCTGATATGTGTTGGACTAAATTTATCAAAAAATGACTAAATGTGTAAACAAAGTAAGTTATAGGACCAAAATTACTAACGAGCTAATGTTACAGGACTAAAAATATAATTTTGCTATTTTTATTTTATAATTCAATAATTAATAAATGTTAATATTAATTAAATATTACATGTAATATTACATTTGTGTAAAAAGATAGAAAAATAATAAAATAATAAAAATATTACAAAATTAGTGATAATTATAAATTTTAATAATGTTTCCCTTCCTACAAGTATGATGTTAGATTTGGCATCGATTTTTTCTTCTTTCCTCAACTATCGATTCTATTGGATTGTTTTGTTGTTGTCATCATGATCGGCATGATTATGCAATCGACGCGATAATGTTGTATAGTTCACTACAATTTTTTTTTATTGGAATGACATTTGGAATTCTCGATTTTAAATTTATAATATTTTTAATAAATTAGGAACGGTCTCTGTAACGGCAAGCCCTCCTTTTCTTTGACAGACGTTACAAAATATTTATAACAACTTTTGAAGAAGCTGTTACTAAAGTGTACAGGATTTTCTACCGGCCATGTAAACTGTTACCATCAGTGATCGGATGTTCAAATTGGCGTTGTAACTCTATTTAGGACGGCCAACCTTGAAATTATTGGATCTATTTTTGGAACGACTATTGTAACACTAATAGTTATAAGTCTATATCTGTATTCGAACGTTCTGTTTAACAGTTTTTAGAACATTCGTGACCTATTATTTGTAATGATTTTTGTACCTCATGTTGTAACATCAGTTTAACACATATTGTAACTATTGTGACTCCTTTTGTGTACGTAGTGTGTACCTCATTTTGTCGTAGTTATTGTAACGGCTTCTAAACCGGTGGTTGTTCCTGCTTTAGAAACGAGTTTGTCAACAGTTTTTAAGCATTTTGTATCTCAAATGGGAAGAGTTATTATATCGATATTTGTAATGGTTTTGTAATTTGGTTGGAACAACTTTTTTAATTTTTTTCAGGTTGTGTGTTGGTGAAGTGTACTCCGAAAATCGTTATACAAGCCGGTACAAATTATAATGTTATTATATATCTTATTTATTTTTACATTATTATAATATTTATTTTTATAATTTTTTCTTTACATTTTTAATTACAAATATTTCGTTGAATTTCTTAAATAAGAAATATTTCAAATAAATTATCTAGCATGAAAATAGTAACATATAATGAAGAAAATAAAAATAGTGTTTAATATCGTATTTATATACATACAACTTTTAAATAAAAAAAGAAGCAAAAATATCCCTAATCTAGATTTGGCTCCTCGTCGGCAGCATCCGCACCGTTTTGTGCCTCGTCGTCAGGAGCTGGGGATCAGCTGGAGGCTGGGACGGTTGGGGCGGTGAAGGGGCTGGCTAGGTGGATGCCAAATGCTCTAGCAACTCCTCGATCCACGTGACTCGATCATCAAGATCTGGGTGTCACAATTGCGGTGATGCTAACATATGCGAGCAGCTGGACTATGATGGTCTAACAAACGTGTTTTGGGCCTTGGAACCGAGACCAAGTACACGACCTCTCTTTCGATCGCCCACTGCCGACATCAATAGTTGTTCCTCGGTCATGGCCACCGAGCCTTGAGAAGATGATGGAGGATTATCATTCGATGGCGGGGTCTGTTATTCCTCCATCATCCTCAGGAATGTCTCCTATGAATCCGATTAGGTGATTAGTAAAAAAAAAATAGTTTCAACTGAAAAAAAATTATAAGTATAAAACTATTTACCGCTACCTCCTCTGACCTCGGACTGCTTCATTGCCCGTCCTTCTTCCTTTTGTAGACTTCGAAAAACACATCCATCTATTGACAGGGCGACCGAGTTGTACCTCCTGGCCCATGAACCGAAAAAAAATATCTAGGTCTTTTTAAATAATAAAAGTATTAAAACAAAGACATTTACCATCTTCCGCTTATGTTGGCCAAAGGAGGACGATCCCTATCGATAGACGATAGTTGTTGCCACCGGGTTAGCTGTCTGATTAGCCTAATTCTTGGTTGAGGCGGCCTTGAAGTTTCGGCTCCCCCAGTACTCCAATAGCTGGCGCCAAATCTTTTCGTTATCCACAGCACCGGGACAATTGAGCTCGGGCGTCCGTGAACTGCTTGCGCAAGAACTTACCGGCCTGCCACTTGAAGATTTTGAATATCAATTCATCATCATAGTCCCATTAGGAAGTGAGCTGCAAATTCACATAGTTAAAATAAGTGTAAGTAATCGATACGAATCAATATTCAAATTTGACAACGTAATTAAAAATTTGAACAACCTTACCTTTATATTCAAACCAGAAGAGCTGGTGCTCCTGTGAAATATGTGATACAGATTCCCAGGAATGAGGATAATGGTTGCGCACCGTATTATTGATCGTTGTGTTGAAATTTTATTATAATTATATATTATATTATAATTTAATAGAAAGTATATAATAATTTAGTATAAAGTATATTATTTTTATTATTTTTAAGTACATCATATTTATTTTTAATGGTAATATAAACTTAGATATTATATTGCTTTTCCTAAAATTTGTACTAAATTCCAACAATTTCACTGATTTTCCGATTTTGTTGAATATTCTTAATTTTCTAAAATGAGATAAAAAAGTACAGAAAATTATGGGAAATTGCAGGAAAACAATGAAAGTTAAAGAAAATTACAAAGTTACAGAAAATTTCAAAAAAAAATTCTGAAAATTTATATCAATTTTTAGAAATTTACAGAAATTTTATAAAATTGAGAAAAATAATGTTATAATTTTCTAAATGGAGAAAAATAATGTTTTAAATTGAGCATGCAGAAAGTTTATGAAAGTATATTATATTTTCAATAAATAATTTTCTTGAGAAAAAAAAAAACAGAACTTTTTTCCAAAAAATATTCATACTTTTGACATAAAATACATCCAATATTTTTCCAACAAATATTCGTACATAAAACAGAAAATACCATTGACATTTCAACATTTCAATACTAATCATAAATTAAATTAGAAAATACAAAAACAACAAACCAATATTCAATATATAAATTATAATACAAAAATTAAAAACAAACTTCATCAACATGTACAACACAAAATCATTTCAGAAATAAATTAAACAAAAAAAAAGAAAACCACAAGGTTGCAAAAAAACCCTAGGTGAGAACGGAGAGACGCGATGGTGACGGGCGACGTATGGCGAAGAGAGAGAGAGAGGAACAGAGAGAGACAATGGCATTGAACGGCTGAGTTGAGCGACAGTGGGGGGGGGGGGGGATAACAGCAACAGGGGTGAGGGAAGTTGAAGGGGGGGGGGGGTAACGGTGGCAGGGGGTGGGGATTGGGGGTTTGAGCGAGAGACAGAGAAGGAGAGGGAGGGAAGGAGATGAAGGGAAGAAAATATTTTTCAAAAAAATTAATAAAAACCCATATCGGACACATTAATATTGAAGAAAGATATACAATCTGTGGAATAACACAATTAAAAACATAAAATATTTCGAATTGAGATTGATATATGTTCATAATATGAAATAAATTTGTATATTCATAATTATTAGTATTACACTGATGTAACTATCATCTTATATTGTTGTACTACATTGCTCAATCAGACCATTAAAATTTAAATCAAACCGTCAAAATTTAGATCAAACTGTTAGATATGATCAAACCTACAAAATAATACATTCGATGAAGTTCTGGACCAATTTGGTACACGGATGTGGAGATATCATATCCGGAACATAAGAGCAATCTTTCAAAACCGGTGCATCATTGAATCAGGCTTTTGATTTTAAATCATACCGCCAGATATGATCAAATGGACTAAGTCTTATATGTATTTAAGTTTGGTATGAATCTGGTGCCCAATTTTAAAAAAATCATACCTGGAAACATAGGTTTTGGAATTTCAACACATATTGTAACAACTTTTTTCAACGGTTATGGATATTAACATTTTGGAACGGTGTTTGGTACCAATCCTGGAACAACCTTTTAAAAATTGGACTCCCTCCAAATTTTTAAATTTTTCTGGTAAAGGAATAACGTGCGCTCGGTATTTGGAACGACCTCTATGACTGGTCGTTCCAAACTTTGAATTTTGCCCACAATTTGAGATGGCGCCAAAACAGATTTGGCCAGCCACAAATATATAGTAGCTTGGAACGAATAGTGTAACGGTTATTGTAATTTTCGACCATTCCAAACTTTAATTTTTTTTTCAAAAAAACTTATTCAATTTAAATGTTTCATTACAAAACACTTGATACTGAAGCGTCATCTTCACCAGTCTCGCAATCCTCAAAGCTATTTTCATCATCTTCGTCTTCTTCAATATGGGTGTGACTATGGGGCGAACAAGATGTTCCTGCTCCTTGTTGAAGTGCTACAGAAAGATTAATAAAAAGTTGTATACTATCAAGATCACGTAGGTCTGATTGTCCATAGCAATTTCAGGGATAGGTATGACTTTCTCCGGATGATATGCGGCATTGGTCCATCGAGAGTCATGAACTACTCTCTGAGCCTTGGTATTGCAAACAGTCATCTAATTCGTTTTGTCTCTCTTCATGCTTGGGTATGCAGTGTAGTAAACTTGTACTACTTGTTGTGTCAATATGAATAGTTCATCGTTTTGGTACAACTTTCAGAAATTAACATCAATGAGGCGATAACGAGGTGTACCTTCATACCTCTTATCAGATCGATCCAACGACACTTGAACAGAACGACGTGCAAGTTCGGAATGAGTGGGTAATCAACTGAATTATCTCTTCGAGTATCTCATAGAAGTTATTTTTTATGTCTGTATATGATGAGCTTTTGACACGTACCCCCAAATTCATTGTTAACTTGCAGACATTGTAACATTCAGTGTGGAAATTGTAACCACTCACAAAGTAATATGGCAATATCGTCACCGCTGCCGCTGGACGCCAATGATCACACTTCAGGAGCTCCTTGTTCATATAGTTCAACTCGGGATGAACCTGTAGTTCATGTATATACAATTTTAGTTTATGAGAAAGTTTGAACCAAATCAATTTATAAAAAAAAGTCATCAACTTACAATACATTTGAACCAATCATTGAAATCAGTTGCTACAAGTTGATCAATAATTGGGTCTTCCGAGTTGTGGGGCTGGTATAGTTAATTCAAGAATGACCTGTTTGTAAATTTCCTAAATATCTATAAATAAAAACGCACAACAAAATAAAGATTTACACATATATGTATATACTTACTTGTAATATGGCGTGACTACTTCATAGTTGCACAACACATACGTCTTGGTCATGTGGCATTCTGAGTCGCTGAGCCATCTCTCCTTTGAGGCCCCACTAGCTCGGTAGGTGGTTGAAAATACATGGTTGGATTCTGTCATAATTGCTCGTGAGATTATCGTTTCTACTGGGTTTACTTCGTTTGCAAAGAACATGCAGTTCAAAGTAGTGAGAAATGAATAGCTCAATTTCTTCGACAATGTATGCCTCGACACTGGACGTCTCAACGTGTGCTTTGTTCTTCACCTTCTTCTTCAAATTACGGAGGAACCTCTCAAATGGGTACATCCACCTGTATTCCACTGGCCCTCCCACGCGAGCCTCCTATGGCATGTGAACAATAGGGTACTCCATTGAGTCGAAGAAAGTTGGAGGAAATATTTTCTCAAGGTTGCACATCTCACCTCTGTTAATGCGCTCCACACAAGCTCAAGAAGCATTTCACATAAGGCAATTGGTATCAGTTTCTGCATGAATACGTAACAATAGTGATTTTTCACGCCATGCGCTCCACACAAGCTCAGAAAGCATTTCACATAAGGCAATTGGTATCAGTTTCTGCATGAATACGTAACAATCGTGAAGTCCAATTATAATATTTCGGCATAAATCTTGCATTCATAAGCCAAAATTGATCTCGTCAGGTGTTTTGAACCTTTCATTTTTGCACTTTGAATATGGGCACTTAATTTTCTCTCCATCCATATGTCCATGCTGACACTTAGCCCACTCGATGAAAGTTTTAACACCATCCTCAAACTTCAGTATAGGACCTGTCCTATTCGGGAGGTTTTTCTCATATATTCATCTCATCTGTTGTCTTAACATGATGATAACTACATATACACATACATAGATATAATTATATTCGACCTATAAATTAGTTATTACTTCCCACTAATAATACTTAACATTCAAACATAAAACTAAGAAAACTATATTAATTAAACTATATTTTAATTAACAAAAGGGGTTCAAGTTGTTACTTGGACAACCAACTCAAGAGATCAACTGTATAAAATGACGCAATTCTAGCTAATCAAGTGTATATGCACGAAAAGCATAGAGAGATTGAGAGTATGTATGGTTAATCGATTCTAGAAGAAATGAAATAAAATAAAAACAACATGCAACACACACACACAGATATATATATATATATATATATATGATTATTTGGACCGACTGTTGGAACGACTTTTGGGCGATAAAAAATAGCCGTTTAAATATGGCCGCTAGACTTAGTGATTATTGAATCGAATGGTTGTCGGAACGGCTTTTGGGGCGACAAAATAGCCGTTAGATTGAGTCATTATTGGAACAGCTTTTGCAACTAAAGATTGCTTTCGTAGAATAGCCATACCAATTGAAACGGCCTTTGGACCGGCTATGTAGTATTACAATTTCAAATGGTCCTTTACATGACAATTGGAAAGAATGCTCTCATATTTCGTGTGGCCGTTACTTAGCGAAACGGCTGTCCCAAAAGCCGTTGTAACGTTGCAATGACCACGACTTTGTATCGGTTTTTTCAGCGGTCTTGTCTTACTACAAATTCGTAATGGTCATTGGGTCCGACGGGCCGTTACAAATAAAAATGAGCCATACCAAAAGATGTTCCAAGTTGTAACGGGAACGGTTGTTGCAACTATTGCGCCGTTACCAAAATTACAAAAATCATTTCACCAGCTAGATGATGTAAACAAAGACAATTCGTTCCAAAATTGTTACAAAAATTGTTACCTTTGGAACAACCACATGGCCATTCACCAAAACTGCCCTTACAAATTCCCCGTTTTTTTTTTTACTGGTTCAGCTCTAAATGATCACGATATGCACTAATTCATGAAAATTGGATTGGAGAAATATTATATCCTGACACATAATGAATTACAAGAAGTTTATTGTTTATGCCAAACTTTATTGTTGGTTATTCAAAATACTAAATTAGTTATTGATTATTTTATTTGGTAGCTTTTTATTGAAGTCCCAACACAAGCATATATATAATTTAAGAGTATAAATATTATTACGAAATTTATGAAAATATAAATGTAGGTTTCATTTTAAAAATATATGTACTCGTTGATTTCAACTCACTCTTCATTGTCGTAGTAATAGTTATAAGAATTAGTATCCTTATATATTGTATTCAATTTTCAATTATTATTATATTAATTTAATTTTTTTATGAATTTAATGTTTTTATTTATTAAATTATTTTATTAAATTTTAATAGGCTTAAGCCAATTTTTTGGCTTCGCCATTGTTTTGTGGGTGAAAAATCACAAGATTAATTTAATTATTAAGTAAAATTTTATTGATATTTATTTATAAAAAATATTATTAAATAATAATTAATAATTTGAAATGTCAAAATAGTACTTAATTAAATCTTTAAAAGATAATTAAGAACTAATTAAAATTATTTATTAGTAGCTTTTTAACATTATTTATTAGTAGCTTTTTATTGAAGTCCCAGCATAAATAAACAAGCATATATATAATTTACAAGTATAAATATTAATTATGAAATTTATGATAATATAAATGTAGGTTTCATTTTCAAAATATGTGTACTCGTTGATTTCAAATCACTCTTTATTGTCGTAGTAATAGTTATAAGAATTAATATCATTATATATTGTATTCAATTTTCAGTTATTATTATATTAATTTAATTTATTTTATGAATTTAATATTTTTATTTTTCAAATTATTTACTTGAATTTTAATATGGTTAATTATCAATTATTAAGTAAAATTTTATTGATATTAATTTATGAAAAATATTATTAAATAATATTAATAATTTGAAATGTCAAAATAGTACTTAAATCTTTAAATGTTAATTAAGAAGTAATTAAAATTATTTATTAGTAGCTTTTTATTGAAGTCCCAGAATAAATAAACAAGCATATATATATATATATATATAATTTAAGAGTATAAATATTAATTATGAAATTTATGATAATATAAATGTAGGTTTCATTATTATTATCATTATTTAATATTTTTATTTCTTAAATTTTTTAATTAAATTTTAATAGGGTTAAGCCATTTTTTTGTCCGTTTTTTTTTATTAATAATACCCCATCGCTAATTTATCATAAAAAATAGAGTTAAGCCAATTTTTTTGGCTTCGCCATTGTTTTGTTGGTGAAAAATCACTAGATTAATTAATTATTAAGTAAAATTTTTTGATATTTATTAATGAAAAATATTATTAAATAATAATAATAATTTGAAATGTCAAAATAGTACTTAAATCTTTAAATGATAATTAAGAACTAATTAAATTTATTTATTAGTGGCTTTTTTATTGAAGTCCCAGCATAAATAAACAAGCATATATATATAATTTAAGAGTATAAGTATTAATTATGAAATTTATGATAACATAAATGTGGGTTTCATTTTCAAAATATGTGTATTCGTTGATTTCAACTTAGTCTTCATTGTCGTAGTAATAGTTATAAGAATCAGTATCATTATATATTGTATTCAATTTTCAATTATTATTATATTAATTTAATTTTTTTATGAACTTAATATTTTTATTTTTCAAATTAATTAATTTAATTTTAATAGGGTTAAGCCAATTTTTTGATTCGCCATTGTTTTGTTGGTGAAAAATCACAAGATTAATTATTAATTATCAAGAAAATTTTATTGATATTTATTTATAAAAATTATTATTAAATAATAAGTAATAATTTGAAATATCAAAATAGTACTTAAATCTTTAAATGATAAATAAGAACTAATTAGAATTATTTATTTGTAGCTTTTTATTTAAGTCCCAGCATAAATAAACAAGCATATATATAATTTAAGAGTATAATATTAATTATGAAATTTATTACAATATAAATGTATGTTTCGTTTTCAAAATATGTGTACTCGTTGATTTCAACTCACTCTTCATTGTCGTAGTAATAGTTATAAGAATTACTATCATTATTTATTGTATTCAATTTTTAACTATTATTATATTAATTTAATTTTTTTTATGAATTCAATATTTTTAATTGTGGAATTAATTAATTGAATTTTAATAGGGTTAAGCCTATTGTTTTGCTTCACCCTTGTTTTGTTGGTGAAAAATCACAAGATTAATTATTAATTATTAAGGTTGATATTTATTTATAACAAAATTTTATTAAATAATAATTAATAATTTGAAATGACAAAATAGTACTTAATAATCTTTAAATGATAATTAAGAACTAATTAAAATTATTTATAACTAACTTTTTGTTGCAGTCCCAGCATAAAAAACAAGCATATATATAATTCAAGAGTATAAATATTAATTATGAAATTTATGATAATATAAATGTAGGTTTTATGTTCAAATTATGTGTACTCGTTGATTTCAACTCACTCTTCATTGTTGTAGTAATAGTTATAAGAATTAGTATCATTATATGTTGTATTCAATTTTCAATTATTATTATATTAATTTAATGTTTTTTTATGAATTTAATATCTTTATTTGTCAAATTAATTATTTAAATTTTAATAGGGTTAAGCCCATTTTTTTGCTTTGCCATTGTTTTGTTGTTGAAAAATCACAACATTAATTATTAACTATTATGTAAAATTTTATTGATATTTATTTATTAAAAATATTATTAAATAATAATTAATAATTTGAAATGTCAAAATAGTACTTAAATCTTTAAGTGATAATTAAGAACTAATTAAAATTATTTATTAGTAGCTTTTTATTGAAGTCCCAGCATAAATAAACAAGCATACATATAATTTAAGAGTATAAATATTAATAATGAAATTTATGATAATATAAATGTAGGTTTCATTTTCAAAATATGTAGCACCCTCTAACGGCACTACGACTATATCTTCCCTAAATATCACACTTAATGTAAACCCTAATTATATGTATAATTAGGCACATAATGTAGCCCCTGTTGAGTATATATACACATAGTCTCATCATCACAACAAGAATATTTAATATCTCATCCGCAAGATCATATATACATATATATCAAGTACGTCAAAAATGGGACTATTATAACTAGTTCACATGCTATTCTCGCCTTTAATTCAAAATGAGACTTCTATTTCTATTTACAAGGAGGAGAAAACTGCATACTGGCCCGACCTGACTGGGATGCAAAATGTGGACCTAGCTGTCGTGAGTAGGCACAGCAAAATCTACACCTGAAATTATTAGCAGAGGGATGAGCCTGCAACTCAATAAGTAAATAACCGGTACCACTATACACGCACCTCAATTATATCAACAAGACAAAGACAAGCAACGTATATAATATAATCAACTTAATCAAGCACATTTCATTTTATTTCTCCACGTAGTCATTCAATAATACGATAACCAATCAAACTTGTATTTTCCTAGTTGGCTTACCAGAAAGGTGATATAGTGTTTTCTCCACCAACTCAACCTCACTATTCATTCATATATATACATGAATCCCCTTGGCATGCCACACCGGCTTACCAATCTCATTTCGCATCAAAGCTCTTTCATTTCGCATCATAGCTCTTTTTATTTCGCATCACAGCTCTTTTTATTTCGCATCATAGCTCTTTTCACATCGCATCATAGCTCTTTCATATCGCATCATAGCTCTTTTCATTTCATTTGCCACATAGGCTATTCAACAACATCAAGGGGTATTCATATCATAATTACATTTAATTTCCATCACTCCCTCGATTCCACATATCACCGTTCTTGTAAGCTAACTAGCCACATAAAATCACATAGCAACATTTTTCACGTACAAACACATAACATTGGTATCAAACAGCCAATGGCATATCTTCCTCATTTCACTTTCACGACATAATCATTTTAAAGTAATCATCAACCACTCGTACAGTTCAAAATAGATTAGTCAAACACGAATCGTAGGCTCACATAAAAGTAATATTACCAAGAAATAAAATATATATAGATAATACTAATTATTTACGTACACAACACTAATAGGAAAAAGGAACATATATAAGCAGCATCAATTATTTACTTACCTCGATCTTATACAGATTTAGCTAGCTGATATGAAGTCGTACGATCATCTACTTTATCCCGTGTCCTATCATAAGGTATAATGCGTACAATTAATATCTAGAATGCCAATTTCTAAATAAAATATTAAATAGTATTTATATATATATATATATATATATATTTCACCAATATCTCAATATTTCACTAAACCCTTCATCCTATTATAACTACCGTTCATAATAACAATTCTTGGATTATATTTATCTCAAAATATACTTATCTTTACTAAATATAACATTTTCAATTATATTCTATAATATTTCTCAAATAAAATTTTCAACCCGATTAAAACTAACCAATCAATTGTAGAAATTATTAAATCTAGTAAATTAAGCAGTTTAAGCTATTAATTATAACACCCCTAATTTAATTGAGACATTTAACCAGGCACTAATTATAAATACTCAAATTAATAAAATTTTCCGATTAAACACTAAATTGAATAGTATAATTAATATTTAATAAATGCACTTATTAAATACTATAATTATATAAATTAAAACTAATTAAAATTAAAATATTTCGTACCTGTTTTTCGCGAAAGTGTGTGTGTGTTTAGTATGTGTTGTGTGAGTTTAATTTATCATGTGTGTTTGTAAAGCAATCAGATGGGTGCGTCAGCACCCATCTTTATCTACCCTTTTTATTTTTTTATTTTTATTTTTTTTTTAAATTTTAATAAATATTTTCAAAATACCCATTACGTCCTTTCTAATTTCTTAATTAATATAATTTTCTCCCAAATATTATATAAAGCTCCAATTCGCTCCGTTCAAGTCTTAATATGATCAAAATTTAATCTATAATATATCTACTAATTAACTAAATTTTCTTAAATAATTACCAATTGACCTCCTAATTATGTATAAAAATTTGGGGGCGTCACAAAATACGTGTACTCATTGATTTCAACTCACTCTTCATTGTCGTAGTAATAGTTATAAGAATTAATATCATTATATATTGTATTCAATTTTCAGTTATTATTATATTAATTTAGTTTTCTTTTTAAATTTAATATTTTTATTTTTCTAATTATTTAATTAAATTTTAATAGGGTTAAGCCAATTTTTGGCTTCACCATTGTTTTGTTGGTGAAAAATCACAAGATTAATTATCAATATTAAGTAAAATTTTATTGATATTAATTTATGAAAAATATTATTAAATAATAATTAATGATTTGAAATGTCAAAATAGTTCTTAAATCTTTAAATGTTAATTAAGAAGTAATTAAAATTATTTATTAGTAGCTTTTTATTGAAGCCCCAGAATAAATAAACAAGCATATATATATATATATATATATAATTTAAGAGTATAATTATTAATTATGAAATTTATGATAATATAAATGTAGGTTTCATTTTCAAAATATTTGTACTCGTTGATTTCAACTCGTTCTTCATTATCGTAATAATAGTTATAAGAATTACTATCATTATATATTGTATTCAATTTTAAATTATTATTATATTAATTTAATTTTTTTTATGAATTTAATATTTTTATTTCTTAAATTATTTAATTAAATTTTAATAGGGTTAAGCCATTTTTTCGTCCATTTTTTTGTTATTAATAATATCCCATCGCTAATTTGTCAAGAGAAAAAAAGGGTTAAGCCAATTTTTTGGCTTCACCATTGTTTTGTTGGTGAAAATTCACTAGATTAATTAATTATTAAGTAAAATTTTATTGATATTTATTAATAAAAATATTATTAAATAATAATTAATAATTTGAAATGTCAAAATAGTACTTAAATCTTTAAATGATAATTAAGAACTAATTAAAATTATTTATTAGTAGCTTTTTTTATTGAAGTCCCAGCATAAATAAACAAGCATACATATAATTTAAAAGTATAAATATTAATAATGAAATTTATGATAATATAAATGTAGGTTTCATTTTCAAAATACATGTACTCATTGATTTCAACTCACTCTTCATTGTCGTAGTAATAGTTATAAGAATTAATATCATTATATATTGTATTCAATTTTCAGTTATTATTATATTAATTTAATTGTTTTTTTATAAATTTAGTATTTTTATTTTTCAAATTATTTAATTAAATTTTAATAGGGTTAAGCCAATTTTTGGCTTCGCCATTGTTTTGTTGGTGAAAAATCACAAGATTAATTATCAATTATTAAGTAAAATTTTATTGGTATTAATTTATGAAAATATTATTAAATAATAATTAATAATTTGAAATGACAAAATAGTACTTAAATATTTAAATGTTAATTAAGAAGTAATTAAAATTATTTATTAGTAGCTTTTTATTGAAGTCCTAGAGTAAATAAACAAGCATATATATATATATATATATAATTTAAGAGTATAAATATTAATTATGAAATTTATGATAATATAAATGTAGGTTTCATTTTCAAAATATTTGTACTCATTGATTTCAACTCGTTCTTTATTGTCGTAATAATAGTTGTAAGAATTAGTATCATTATATATTGTATTCAATTTTCAATTATTATTATATTAATTTAATTTTTTTATAAATTTTTGTCCGGTTTTTTGTTATTAATAATACCCCATCGCTAATTTATCAAAAAAAAAAAAAAATAGGGTTAAGCCAATTTTTTGGCTTCGCCATTGTTTTGTTGGTGAAAAATTACTAGATTAATTAATTATTAAGTAAAATTTTATTGATATTTATTAATGAAAAATATTATTAAATAATAATTAATAATTTGAAATGTCAAAATAGTACGTAAATCTTTAAATGATAATTAAGAACTAATTAAAATTATTTATTAGTAGCTTTTTTATTGAAGTCCCAGCATAAATAAACAAGCATATATATAATTTAAGAGTATAAGTATTAATTATGAAATTTATGATAATATAAATGTAGGTTTAATTTTCAAAATATGTGTACTCGTTGATTTCAATTCAGTCTTCATTGTTGTAGTAATAGTTATAAGAATTAGTATCATTATATATTGTATTCAATTTTCAATTATTACTATATTAATTTAAGTTTTTTTATGAACTTAATATTTTTATTTGTCAAATTAATTAATTAAATTTTAATAGGGTTAAGACAATTTTTTTTTCTTCGCCATTGTTTTGTTGGTGAAAAATCACAAGATTAATTATTAATTATTAAGTAAATTTTATTGATATTTATTTATAAAAAATATTATTAAATAATAAGTAATAATTTGAAATGTCAAAATATTACTTAAATCTTTAAATGATAAATAAGAACTAATTAGAATTATTTATTGGTAGCTTTTTATTTAAGTCCCAGCATAAATAAACAAGCATATATATAATTTAAGAGTATAATATTAATTATGAAATTTATTATGATATAAATTAATGTTTCGTTTTCAAAATATGTGTACTCGTTGATTTCAACTGACTCTTCATTGTCTTAGTAATAGTTATAAGAATTAGTATCACTATATCTTGTATTCAATTTTTAATTATTATTATATTAATTTAATTTTTTTATGAATTTAATAGTTTTTATTTGTGACATTAATTAATTAAATTTTAATAGGGTTAAGCCTATTATTTTGCTTGTGAAAAATCACAAGATTAATTATTAATTATTAAGTAATATTTTATTGATATTTATTTATAACAAAATTTTATTAAATAATAATTAATAATTTGAAATGACAAAATAGTACTTAAATCTTTAAATGATAATTAAGAACTAATTAAAATTATTTATTACTAACTTTTTGTTGAAGTCCCAGCATGAAAAAACAAGCATATATATAATTTAAGAGTATAAATGTTAATTATGAAATTTATGATAATATAAATGTCGGTTTCATTTTTAAAATATGTGTACTCGTTGATTTCAACTCACTCTTCATTGTTGGAGTAATAGTTGTAAGAATTAGTATCATTATATGTTGTATTCAATTTTCAATTATTAATATATTAATTTAAATTCAGCCAATTTTTTGGCTTTGCCATTGTTTTGTTGGTGAAAAAATCACAAGATTAATTATTAATTATTAAGTAAAATTTTATTGATATTTATTTATAAAAAAATATTATTAAATAACAATTAATAATTTGAAATGTCAAAATAGTACTTAAATCTTTAAATGATAATTAAGATCTAATTAAAATTATTTATTAGTTGCTTTTTATTGAAATCCCAACATAAATAACCAAGCGTATATATAATTTAAGAGTAGTAAATTGTATAGGATGTGTTTTATCACTCAAATGTATATTTACTTAGGGTATTTTAGAATTAATTTTTTGCATTGATAATTGAACTATGCATCTTTTGAGTGAATGATCAATTTTGACCTATTGTGAAGGAAATGGGATGAAAAACTCCAAATGAAGCTGAAAAGTGATCAATGGAAGATTGAACACAAATCAGGCTTGAGAAGTCATTAAGGCGTGATCACGCCCTATTAAATAACCAAGTCTGGCGAGAAAGAAGAAGATTTGGAAAGATTTTGACTGTAATTGATTTTCTTTTCCAGACTACAAGTTGAAAGGCAAGAAGAGCACGTTTTTTGAGCTATAAAAAGGGGTCTTAAGGCAGAAAATCATTATCGAATTTCATATTTGATCATCCTTTTAGTTTAGATCATCTTTCTTCTTCTCCTTTCTTTTATCTTATGTTTTGCTATAGGAATTTAAGTTTTTTCTACACACATGATGTGTAGCCAATTTTGTTCGGATTCAAGGAAAACGTTGAACCCAATTTTTATGTTTTGAGGTTTTGATTTTATCTGATTTCGCCGAGTATTTCTCGTCTTGATTTACTGTGAATGGAATGATTATTATTGATAGATCTGACAATTCGATTCGATATTAATTGTTCTACTGCTATCCATGAGTTCAGTAATCTGTAATTGTCATGAATGATTGGTATGAGTAGCAATCAAATTTATTATGTGCTTTGCATGATTTATTCGTTGGGACGAGAAAACTAGGTTAGATAATTGCAGCTATCTCAATTGTTTGATATAGGTTCAACTATTTTCATTGATGCAAATGCTATTATTGATTTGATATGGAACACTATCGTGCCCATTCTTGATATAATAAGTTTAGATTTAGGTGCTTGAGTCAAATCCATTACAATAGGAGAACATGAATTTATTACGGCTATCATAATAGATTTCAAAGTTGAATACTTAGTTGTGAAATTAAACATTAGTGACTTATGATAGACATAACGATTGGGTGATACACTCCCTTGAATTGGAATTTCTCTGTAATGATCTCTTCTAACTTATTTATTCTTGCTTTCTATTTAGTTTATATGTATTAGTAGTTAGTTCTCATTTCACATCCCCCCTTTGGTTACCACGACTAGCTGAGAAATTAATTCATAGTTCCCTAGGGGTTCAACCTAATTCCACGAATGCTACAGTTTTAGAATCAGTAATTATAATTGACGACTTCGACAACCGATCAATAGTTATAAGAATTAGTATCAGTATATATTGTATTCAATTTTCAATTATTACTATATTAATTTAAATTTTTTTATGAACTTAATATTTTTATTTGTCAAATTAATTAATTTAATTTTAATAGGGTTAAGCTAATTTTTTTGCTTCGCCATTGTTTTGTTGGTGAAAAATCACAAGATTAATTATTAATTATTAAGTAAAATTTTATTGATATTTATTTATAAAAAATACTATTAAATAATAATTAATAATTTTAAATGTCAAAATAGTACTTAAATCTTTAAATGATAATTAAGAACTAATTAAAATTACTTATTAGTAGCTTTTTATTGAAGTCCAAGCATAAATAAACAAGCATATATATAATTTAAGAGTATAAATATTAATTATTAAATTTATGATAATATAAATGTATGTTTCATTTTCAAATTATGTGTACTCGTTGATTTCAACTCACTCTTCATTGTCTTTGTAATAGTTATAAGAATTAGTATCATTATATATTGTATTCAATTTTCAATTATTATATTAATTTAAATTTTTTATGAATTCAACATTTTTATTTGTCGAATTAACTAATTAAATTTTAATAGGGATAAGCCAATTTTTTTGCTTCGCCATTGTTTTGTTGGTGAAAAATCACAAGATTAATTTTTAATTATGAAGTAAAATTTTATTGATATTTATTTATAAAAAATATTATTAAATAATAATTAATAATTTGAAATGTCAAAATAGTACTTAAATCTTTAAATGATAATTAAGAACTAATTAAAATTATTTATTAGTAGCTTTTTAAAATTATTTATTAGTAGCTTTTTATTGAAGTCCCAGCATAAATAAACAAGCATATATATAATTTAAGAGTGTAAATATTAATTATGAAATTTATGATAATATAAATGTATGTTTCATTTTCAAAATATGTGTACTCGGTGATTTCAACTCACTCTTCCTTGTCGTAATAATAGTTATAAGGATTAGTATCATTAAATATTGTATTCAATTTTCAATTATTATTATATTAATTTACATTCTTTTTTATGAATTTAGTATTTTTATTTATCAAATTATTTAATTAAATTTTAATAGGGTTAAGCTAATTTTTTGTCTTCGCCATTGTTTTGTTGGTGAAAAATCACAAGATTAATTATTAATTATTAAGTAAATTTTTTATTGATATTTATTTATAAAAAATACTATTAAATAATAATTAATAATTCAAAATGTCAAAATAGTACTTAGATCTGTAAAGTATAATTAAGAACTAATTAAATGAAGTCCCAGCATAAATAAACAAGCATATATATAATTTAAGAGTATAAATATTAATTCTTAAATTTATGATAATATAAATATAGTTTTGATTTTCAAAATATTTGTACTCGTTGATTTAAACTCACTCTTCATTGTCGTAGTAATAGTTATAAGAAGTAATTGTATTTAATCATTATATATTGTATTCAATCTTCAATTATTATTATATTAATTTAATTTTTTTTATGAATTTAATATTTTTATTTAAACTCACTCTTCATTGTCGTAGTAATAGTTATAAGAATTAATTGTATTTAATCATTATATATTGTATTCAATCTTCAATTATTATTATATTAATTTAATTTTTTTTATGAATTTAATATTTTTATTTACAAAATGAATTAATGAAATTGTAATAGGGTTAAGCCAATTTTCTGGCTTCACCACTATTTTGTTGGTGAAATATCAGAAGATTAATTATTAACTAAAATTTTCTTCATATTTATTTATAAAAAATATTATTAAATAATAATTATATTTTGAAATGTTAAAATAGTACTTAAATCTTTTAATCGTAATTAAGAACTAATTAAAATTGATTATTAGTTAAACTAATCATTAACAAAAAATAATAAATAAAAAGGAGTCGTAGGTAACAACTCCCAAGTGGAAAGTCGTTCCCTACACCAACGACTTGGCCATCTTTTCACAAAAAAAAAAAAAAAACAAGTAAACAAGAAAACACAATAACAAACAAATTTTGGGAGTCGTCATTTCAATGACATCTCCAAGCGTTTATTAGAAAAGAAAAAGAAAAAGAAAAATAGGACCAATATTAATTTTGTAAAATTTTCTATTTTTCGATAATATTTTTATAAATATGCCCTCCGAATTAACGTGGCAGAAGATAAGATCAAGAGGGTGACGTATCGTTTGAGTTTTGAGTGTAAATTCTTTAGAACATTAAAATATTTTAAAACTAATAAATTATTACAAATTATTTGATAAATTATTATTTTCTGTTAATAAAAAACGAAAGAGATAGCAGAAAAAAACAAGATATTAAAATCGAGCAAATAATTTTTTTTTAGAGAAAAATAAGGAGCTCCAACTTATTTTTAAATTTTAGAAAATGCTTTTAAATTCACCAACTCAACATCTTATAACTTTATCTTCTTATTTTATCAAAATAAATCAAGAACTTAATTTAGAAAAATAAGATCTGATATATTATAAATTTTAAAACTGCTATAAGATGCATGAACTTATAAAATTTTTAAAGTAAACTTAGCCAAACACACTCTACGATTATCTTTCCACATTAGGTGTTGGCCCTCACTACGAGGTTATAACCTAATTATTAAAGTTGAAATCCCATGAATAAGAATGAGTTCAAGTGATCAACAAATGTTCGGTTATTATTTCACTTTATGTTAATTTATTATAATTATTGTTTCATTAATCTTCGTAATTCGGATGTTATTAAGAATCATATTGATCAATAAATTAGTGTGATCATGGAGTTATTATCCCTATAACATGAATAATTACTGCAATTAGTTTATTAAGTATCAATAATTGATTTAATAAATAAATACTAAAAATAAGATTTACATTGAACCCTATGAGGCTCAAGATGATTATAGAAACTTATTAAGATGTTTGATCTATCTTGGTTTCATGGTTGGTAATATGCCAAATTAACTTCCAGTTGTTTGTTTCAATGAAATAAGAAATATAAAAACGACATAAATAGCAATTTATTTATCTTCATTCCCTCGTTGTTGCGCTTGTATATTATTTTAATACGAAAAAAATGTAATTGTGGTCCTAGAGCTGTAATGAGTAATACTTTTGTACGAAAAAAAATGTAATACTTTTGTTTTTTAAATTTGTAAGGGTAAATTCTAGCCACCCCGAAGTTTGGTATAATTATAAATATATTTTTGTTATTTGAAAAATTGCAAATACCCCATGAGGTTTGTAACTTTTAACCAAATGCCTGAGATTGATCATTTTGCCCTTGAATTTTTAGTTAAAATTGTAGAAAAATCAACTGAGGCAAATTGTATTATTGCTTCTCTGTGTAAAAAACTTAAGAAACCTCTCCCTACGTATTGTAGTCCAAAAAACTTTAAGAATAATTTACTTTGTATAAGGGCATTTTGGTCAGTTCACCCATAAAAATGCATGAAAATGAGTTATTTGTTAGACGGTTACAAACCTCAGGGGGATATTTATAATTTTTCAAATAACAAAGGGGTATTTATAATTATGCTAAATCTCAGGGAAAATAGCTCTAATTTACCCAATTTGTAATTATGGACTATAATTAAAAAAATAGCTTATTTAGTTTAATATAGCGGGAAAATACTAAATTTTTCGAAAATTATCACATGCTTGGCAAGTGACTACTTTAATTTGGGAATTTTCAATTTCGGGTCAGTTGTGTTGATGTGACAATTTTTAGCCTAATGACATTTGAACTAATGTGTTAATTTTTTTTAATTATAATCCTCAGTTGTGAATTCGAAATTCGAGAGAACCAAAAATATCACTCATCTTCTATAGTTGTATGACCAAATTTGCATTTTTCCCCTTACGTTCTTTACAATAGAGTCAGGATAAAAATATCACATCAACAAAACTGATAGAAAAATTAAAAATTTTGAAATTGAAAGGATCGCGTGCAAAATATATGCTAATCCCGATGGATTTAGCATTTCCTAGCACCCCTTGGACTAAATTTGCTATTTTTTTTTTTAAGCTGTAGTCCTTAGTTTCATATTTGAAAATTAGATCAAATCAAAACAATCGCTTTTTTTAGTTACGATACCAAAAATACATTTTTCCTATTTAAATGTGGACCGGTTGCTCACTATACTTCACATTTTTTCTTCTAATTTTTTATTTGCAGCTTTATTTTCATTTAAATTTTCACTATATATACACCTCCTCCACCAGCCTGCTGGCCCCTCAATACGAATTTCAGGAGTCTTTGCTCTTTCATTTTCTTGTCAATTTGAAGACAACATGTACACTGATGCTATGAGCTGGTGGTACAAAAGGTCCATTGGTGAAGTTGATCAGGTATGCACATATAAACTTGGTCAAAAATATTATTAATTTGTGAGTTGATCACCAATTCAAATCCAAATCCTTATCCGACCCAATTGTGTGAGGTTGTGTTTGGTTTGATGAATTTGAAGTTAAGAATCGTAAAACGTGTTTGGATTATATTATATTGCAAAGGATTTGAAAAAATTTCAATTCTCGTTTTGAGCTATTTTTAATAGTAACGTGATAAATTTTAAATTCTTGAAATATGAAGTCATTTGAATTTATTTTTTCGAAATTCTTCCCTCAAATCCAAATACAACATTACACAATTGTCTAGTGTTGTGATTGGTTTGATGGATTTAGAACTAAGAAATTTAAATACATAATAATAAACTCACTACACTTATTTGGATAGATTTATGTTGCAAAGGATTTGACGTAATCCTTCAATTCTCATTGAGCTGTTTTTAGTAACATCGTGGTGGATTTCAAATTCATTCGTTATGAAGCCTAAAAATTCTTAGTCCAAATTCTTTCTTAAAATTCAAATCTTTTCATCCAAATTAAGCCTAATTATTAACTCTTTCTTTTCTCACATTTTATCCCGCAGAAAAAGCTTGAACCAAACGGTGTTGCCCTGAGTTACCAGAGCGTTGCACTCATTGTAGGCGTCACGGGCATCGCCGGCAGCGGCTTGGCCGAGACTCTGTCGTTTGCCGACACGCCCGGCGGTCCATGGAAGGTCTACGGGGTCGCCCGCCGCCCCTGCCCCGAGTGGCTGGCCAACCTCCAGGTCGAATACGTCCAATGCGACATTGCCAAAACCGATGAAACATACTCCAAGTTGTCTCCCCTCACTGATATCACCCACATTTTCTACGTCTCCTGGACGGGCTCCGAGGACGTCGCACTGAACACACTCATGTTCAGGAACATCCTGGACGCCGTCATCCCGAATGCGCCGAATCTCAAACACCTCAGCCTCCAAACAGGCATCAAATACTACTGGGGAAACATGGCGGAAATGGACAGCAGCAACCAGCCACACGACTGCCCGTTCTACGAGAATTTGCCGAGACTGAAACAAGAGAACTTCTACTACAACCTGGAAGACTTAGTGTACGAATCAGCCCTGAGAAAGAACAGTTTAACCTGGTCCATCCACAGGCCCGCCCTGATTTTCGGGTTCTCCCCTTGCAGCATGATGAACACTGTCAGCACACTCAGCGTCTACGCCGCAATTTGCAAGCACGAAAACAAGCCGTTGGTGTACACGGGCACTGAGGTGTCCTGGACCTGTTTGTGGGACGCCGTGGATTCCGATTTACTAGCCGAGCACTTCCTGTGGACAGCGACGGATCCTAAGGCCAAGAACCAGGCGTTCAACGTTAACAACGGTGACGTCTTTAAGTGGAAGCACATGTGGAATGTGCTGGCGGGGCAGTTCGGGCTGGAGGCCGTGGGGTATGAAGGGAAGGAGCCGGTTTTGCTGGAGGATTTGATGAAGGATAAGGACGGTGTGTGGGATGAGATTGTGAAGAAGCACGATTTGGTGCCGACGAAGCTGAGAGACATAGCGGCATTTTGGTTGGCAGATGTAGTGTTCAGGAACAAGGAGACTCTGTGCAGCATGAACAAGAACAAGGAGTTCGGGTTCTTGGGGTTCAGGGACACCACCAAGTCATTTGTTAATACTATTAACAAGATGAGAGCTTATAAGTTCATTCCTTGAGTGTGCTTCATTACTAGTGTGATGGTTTAAGGACTGAATAAAGGATGAAATTAGCAGTTGGTGACTATTGTAATATTGCTCATAATTAAGATTGAATAAGATCTTGTGATTGTTTGAGTGATTTTGTGAAACTAGTATAGCAAATTAATGAATGTTTTATATCGATTATTAGGATAATTACACCGCCCTCTCTGAGGTTTAGAGTAATTATATTTAGGTTTTTGTGGTTTGAAATATTATATCTAATACCTCTAGTATTTGTTTCTGTCCAACAAATAGACTACTCATTAGTGAAATTCCAAGAATTTGCTTACATTAGCAAAATAGTTGAATGAAAATCCATTTTTACCCCGATTGACTTATTACATATTTATTTAAGGTCAAACAAATGTTTTATAACAGAATTACCCTTCTACATTTTCACCCTTCGGCAATGTTTACTAAGGGCTATTAATCTAGATATCCAGGCTAATAAAGCCAAGGGAGGTTTTACTAGGAAAAGAGGTGGCTCGCTACTAATTCGTATTAGCCCCCTACAACAATATGGGCAGGCATGCGAGACTAACAATGTATGAGGCCCACCACATTCAACTACTAACTATTTTTTCCTGTTCCTGCTCTCTCCTGCCATTTGTCTGGATTGCCCGTAGTTTTTACTCGAATTACACTTAATCATTAATTATTGTCGTGACTGGAGGTAGATGAAATAAAGAGTCGACATTCTTCACTTCTCTCTCCTCCATTGGTGTCTTCTCTGAAGCTCAAGCGTGAAATAAAGAGTAGGCATTCTTCACTTCTCTGCTCCCCCATTGAAATCGAGTGGTTTTCGGAAGCCATGGAACTCAGTCGGCTCTCCTTCATAGGGCCAACACTTGGATCCGAATGGTCCCTTTCTCCCACTAAAGAAAGTCTTCTATCCACTGCAGTTTTTAGTGGAACGTTTGTGGATCATATTTCTTGGGCTTCATTACCGATGCTTATGGAAGAAGGTAATCAACAGACCCCTTTTTTTTTCTTCTTCTTCTTCTTCTTCAAATTTTGGTCTTAGAATAAGGAAATGGAATACTTTTTTTAGCTGGAATATCGTCGTTTTTCTCCTTTCAAGATGGGAATTCATGGTGTTGCCATGGTAACGTTTGCAGCCGTGCTTTAAGTGTGTTTTTCCGGATTAAAAATCTTTAGTCATCCTTCATTTTCTTGTTGGGTTTGGGGACCGAGGGCGGGCATGTTTATTCAGCCTAGTTCATGGAGTTCGTACCAATAATAGAGGGGCTTGGATGATTTTTATGTACTTATTTTGGATAATTAGAGAACTTTTTGAGGCTTCTCTTGCATGGGTGCTGATCTCTTTTCCCAATTTCAGCTAGATAGTTCTTCCATCACTCTAATTAGAGAGCTCCATTCACAATTCTGTTGTTCTTGATGCAGATTATCATGCCTAGATGGAGTTGGAGATGGGGTATGGGCAAAATGGAAATTGACGATTTAGTCGGATATGCAATCTAAGAGGGTAAACAAGTGATCTACTTATCCACCCATACTAACCCAACAATGTCAGCAAAGTAAACAATTTGTGCAATAATCTTGATTGGGGAAAATTATACAACTTATTCTTATGTTTTCACCCTCATTTTATCTCAATACAATGCTTGTTTTTGAGTACATTTATGTTTTTTTTAGGAACTTTGGTGGACAAAAGGGCAAGTGCAAGAAAAGAGTTCAAACATAGAAAGAAGAGTAAAAAATTCTACATAAATGACTGCAGGTTAGCCCGTGACCCACGGGCTATCAGAGATGCGGTTTCAGAAACGCAGGAAGCATAACCCGTGACCCACGGGTTATCAGACATTCACTGGGCGGAAATTGGCAGACGAGTTGACTTGTAAAAAACGAGAATTCTGATTTTAGGTCACTCAAAAAGAAGTCCTATTTCCTTTGTAATTTACCTTAGAGTCTTGGTTAGAATAGGACTAGAAAAGGAAAAGAGTTTTATGCTAAATAGAGTCATATTCCTCTCATTCCTCAATTAGAATTCTCCCTCTATATAAAGAAGGAAAGAGGAGAAGAAGAGATCACTTTTTCTCCAGCAATTTTCTGCATCTTTCTCTTGTGTTTTTGTTAGAATTAGGATGAACTAATTTTCTTTTTGTGCTAAGGCTTATGGAAAGCCTAATTGATACTATGTGTTAAATATTTTCTGGATTAATCTAGTGTTGTTTTCGCATATCCATGAGTTATTGTGTTTGTTGCTATTATTTAAGAGCTTGATCACCTCTTAGATTTTCTTAATTATGTTAATGAACCGAGAGGAAATTTAGCATAGTGGAAAGAGTAATTCATGGTGTGGATTGAATGATGTGTAGACATACAAAAACATGATCTATCTGGTTTTATAGGTTTTTCATAAATCTTCATGCATTATTATCATGAGTTTTGGAGAGGAGAGATCCCCTAATTCCTTGATTGTAATAGGTTCGGTATAGCTCGAGAGAATATATTAGATTAAAATAGGAAAAACCTCAGTATGCGAAAATACTTGTTTGTTTGATTGATCCGTTAATATTGAATACGTTGTATTGATTAGGTGGACCTATAGTCGTAGCACTTCTTCCTAAATCTGCATTTTTTCCTTCACCGTAATTACTTGCTTTAGTTGATTTTATTGCCTTTTAGTAGTTCCATAAAATCATTCAAATTCTCGATTGTTCAAATAATTAGGGGTTAGTCATAGTTGTGGTAATTGTTTCATTAAATCCTCGTGGGATCGACATTCTTTATACTACTTGATAGCTAGTACACTTGCTAGTACGTATATTTGCAATCAAGTTTTTTGGCGCCGTTGCCGGGAATTTAATTCGAAATAATATCATAATTCCCTGGACTTAATTAATTTGGATTTTTCTTTGCTTTATTTTTATTTTCTATTTTTACCTCACTTCTCTACTTTTTTTTGGTTCACAGTTTAATGACACGAAGTAGTGGTGGAGAGTTAGCACAATTCGATCCCGAAATTGAGAGAACATTCTGTCAACAAAGAAACACCATTGAGAGGGGTGAGGGGAGTAAAAATCCGAACACGGAGGATCAATTTGTTCTCACAGAACCGGCCATGGAGAATGCTTTAGGGGTCGTGCAGAGGCCAATGATGAAATATACGTTCCCAACAGCAGATAGGGTGACATCTAGCATTGCCAAACCCTCAATCCGAGCCAACAATTTTGAGATCAAGCCGTCCATCATTCAGATGATCCAAACACGTATGCAGTTTTTTGGTTTGCTTGATGAAAATCCTAATCAACATCTTTCTAACTTCCTTGAAATTTGTGATACTTTTAAGTTCAATGGTGTTAGTGATGATGCTGTTAGGCTTAGATTATTTCCGTTTTCCTTGTGTGATAAGGCCAAAGATTGGCTGCAGTCATTGCCTGCCGGTAGTATTACGACTTGGCAAGACTTGACACAAAAATTCCTTGCTAAATACTTTCCCCCATCTAAAATCGCTAAATTGCTCAATGACATAACTTCTTTTGTGCAGTTAGATAGGGAATCGTTATATGATGCATGGGAACGTTTCAGGGATATGCTTAGAAAGTGCTCTTATCATGAGCTCCCAGTATGGCGGCAAGTGCAAACATTCTACAATGGTGTCACTTTGGCCAACCGAGCAACCATCGACGCAGCTGCCGGCGGGACCATCATGAAGAAACTACCCTCCGAAGCGTTCATCCTCATTGATGAGATAGCATCGAGCTTCTATCCCTATGGCCAAGACCGACAAGTAGCCGGTGTCCACCAAGTTGACGCCATGACTGCGGTGTCTGCCTAGTTGGCGGCACTTACGCAGCAAGTGAATAACCTTGGAGCCGCAATATGGAATGCTCCACCCATAGGACCTTGTGGCGCTTTTGGTCAGATAGGCCATTTAAGTCCGGAATGCCGGGTAGGAAATACAAATGTTGCCCTTGAAGATGCTAATTTTGTTTTGTCATGGTGGCAGGTCAAACTTCAATCCATACTCCAACAACTACAATCCGGGATGGCGTAGCCACCCCAATTTTTCGTGGAGTAACAACCAACAACATGGACCGTCGGGATGCCAACAACAACCATGCCAGCAGCAGCCACCGCAGGAGAAGAAAAGCAACCTTGAAGACATGCTCTCCAATTTCATCACCGCTGCCAACACCCGTTTTCAGAACCAAGATGCATCAATTTGAAATCTCGAGGTCTAAATGGGGCAAATTGTGAGCATGTTATCCAGCAGAAAGGAGGGGCAACTTCCGAGTGACACCGAGAAAAATCCTAAGGAGCAAGTTAATGCAATCACACTCAAGAATGGGAAAATTCTCGGAGAAGAACCACCCAATGAGCACATGGTCGAGCCATAACCGAAAAAAGTGGAGGAGCCTAAAGAGGAAACGAAAGGGAGTACTCCTAAACTCAAGTTTAATTTAGATGATGTTCCTCCATACATTCCCTACCCCGGAAGAGTTTTAAAAGCTAACTCAGATAAATAGTTTGGCAAATTCTTAGAGTTGTTTAAAAAGATTCATATTAATATCCCTCTAATTGATGCACTGTCATAGATGCCAAGCTAAACTAAATTCTTGAAGGAAGTGATTTCGAATAAGAGGAAGTGGGAAGGAGGCGAGATGGTGAAGCTCAATGAAGAATGTTCGGCGATTCTCCAAAACAAGCTACCACCCAAGCTCAAGGACCCGGGGGGTTTTTCTATACCTTGCACTATAGGGAATACCAATTTTGATAAACCTTTTGTGATCTAGGTGCTAGTGTGAATTTGATGCCATATTCTATTTTTGAGAAACTTGGAATGCATGAGCTTACTCCCATTATAATCACTTTACAACTAGCCGATAGAAGCATTAAGTATCCTAGGGGAATAGTCGAAGATGTGTTGGTCAAAGTCGGCAAATTTATCATCCCCGTTGATTGTATTATGTTAGATATGGAAGAGGATAAGAATATGCCATTGATTCTAGGAAGACCTTTTCTTGCCACGAGTAGAGCACTAATTGATGTGCATAAAGGTCAACTCACTCTTAGAGTTAATGATGAACATATAGTCTTTGATGTGTTTAAGCCTATGAAATATCTACATAAGAATGAGCATGACATATTTGCAATTGATAGTATTAATGCCCCTAGAACTGAAAATGCTCATTTTGTCCAATGTAAGGATCCCAAAGAAAATTGTTTCACAAATTCTAATGGGAATAATTTGCAGGACGTGAAAAAAGAGCATGTGGATGTTGAAAATTTTGTAGACACAGGTCAAGATTTGAAGTCTAAACTACAAAAAGTATTGTTGTTAAATGGAGTTACTTCCAATCACAAAGCAAAACCACCAGATGCAGCATGACCCAACCAGAACGAGAACAATAGGCTTCAACCAAACAAGAAGAAGTGGATGAAGAAGGCCAACGAGAATGCTCGAATGTACAAGGATAGCACAAGGGCATGTCATGAATCTCATGCAAGAAAGAAAAAATTCAAGGAGCGTGAAGAGTGGCATCACAAAGACAAGACCCGTGTTAAAGTGGATTGGCAAAGGCTAAAAGGCTATGTTGAAGAGGCGCAAAAGACTCATTCCAAAACCCCTCTCTGACTTGCATAGGCGTGATAAGTATCCTAACGTCAAGTTAGTGACGTTAAACGAGCTCTACATGGGAGGCAACCCATGCTTTTTTATGTTCATCTTTTGTTTTCTCTTTTGTTTTCTCTTTTTCAGTGTAGGTGACGAATTTCTGATAGCCCATAACCTACGGACTATGCCTAGTACGTTTCTGTCACGCGAATTTCTAATAGTCCGTGACCCACGGGCTATTTGGAAAGCGTTTCTGTCCACTGCTAGGTGCTCCTCCTTCCTCACTCCAAGGGTCGTTCACTGCCATGCTGTTCCGACCAGTCTCCACCTCTTCCCACCACTCGGCGCCCCACAGCCTCAGGGATGTATCTCTTTTCCTTTATCTTCTTTAATTCCTTTGGGGCACCGACATTGAGGATAATGTCAGGTTTAAGTGTGGGGGTGGTTGATGTCCTCTAATTATATGCATATTGATGAGTGTGGCTGCGGCATGATGATACGTATTTTGCTATGATTATGTGAAAATTGCTGAAAATTGGCGATTTGTTGAGCAATATGATGATGAACCTTGATACATTGCATCCCCATTTCACTCATGCCAATATAATTTATGAATGCATTGTTGGGATTGCAATAGAATACTTGACATACATAGGAAAATGCAAACTTGCCACATGTGTGATGAATCTCTTAACCATCTTGTTTTGATGAAAAAATGCTTGTGAGTAACACATATAAGCCCTTTTGGTGAGCTTTTGAGCCTATGAGCACACATATTATTGCTCTCTTATTTTGCTTGGCTGTGTGATTGTCATCTTTGGCTTGATTTTCTAGAACTTGCTTGGTTATACATGTCGAGACTGCACATTGAGTTGGGTGTGTGAAAATAATAAGGGCATTAGGATTGAACCAAAGTCTCTCGTTGTTAAGCCTGCATAAATATCCACCCTAGTAGCCCAATCGAGCTTGAGCCTGATTTCGTTGTCATATTAAACACAATACAAGCCATGAACAACCATTTCTTTGTCCTAAACCTTTGAACCCCACCGTTAAAGTATTAGAATGACTGCTTGTGATACTTTTCCCTCATTTGTGTATAGTTCAAGTGCAAGTCTCAACCATCCCGTGAAGATGTGTCTAAAGAAAAGAAATTGTGGAAGAAAACGACAGAGAGAGAGAAAAGAAAAAAAAAAGGACAGAAATCAAATGTCTCCCAAAAAAAAAAAGAAAAAAAAGGAAAAAAAAATCAGCAGAAAATAGCAAGTATCAAAAAAAAAAAAAAAGCAAGAGAATGGAGAATGTCGTGATGCAATGCGATGGCAAGAATAAGGGAAAAACAAAGAAAGAAGAAAAAGATGGAGGACAAAGAAGGAATAAAGTGCACTTGAACTAGAAAATTCCCGCCTATGGAAGCCTATCCAAGTAATGTCATCTAATTTCTTTAACCTAAAACCCCTTCTTTCATTCTTATTTGTTTCCTACCCTCACCTAAAGCCCCATTACAACCCGGTAAAGACCCTTTGATTCTCACTCCAAACTCACTTCAAGCGGTGGAGATGTGATATAAGAGCAAGCCTATGGCAAAATCTCGTTGAAAGCATGACTTGAGAGTTGTTGTCCACCCTTAAACACTTTAAGCGTATTGAGTGTATCCAAAGCGAGGGTGTTCACTCACTTTGCATTTTTGATTCCGAATGGATTGTTGAGATAGTTGTTATATTGTGTGGCTTGTGGGAATTAGTACTGTGTAGTCTATTGTTTTTCTGTTGCACCTTGACGGTGAATTCATTTTGAAATGTTGGCATAAGTTGAAATGAGATGAGATGTAGAAGGAGATGTTCTTTCGAGAGTGATTGCATTACATTGCTATATGCTTGAGGACAAGCATGATCTAAGTGTGGGGGTATTTGATTGGGGAAAATTATACAAGTTATTCCTATATTTTCACCCTCATTTTATCTCAATATAATGCTTGTTCTTGGGTACATTTGTATTTTTTAGGAACTTTGGTGGACAAAAGGGCAAGCAAGAAAAGAGTTCAGACATAGAAAGAAGAGTCAAAAATTCTGCAGAAATGACTACAGGTTAGCCCGTGACCCACGGGCTATCAGAGATGCGGTTTCAAAAACGCAGGAAGCATAACCCGTGACCCATGGGTTATCAGACATTCATTGGGTGGAAATTGGGAGACGAGTTGACTTGTAAAAAACGAGAATTCTGATTTTAGGTCATTCAAAAAGAAGTCCTATTTCCTTTGTAATTTACCTTAGAGTCTTGGTTAGAATAGGACTAGAAAAGGAAAAGAGTTTTATGCTAAATAGAGTCATATTCCTCTCATTCCTCAATTAGGATTCTCCCTTTATATAAAGAAGGAAAGAGGAGAAGAAGAGATCACTTTTTCTCCAGCAATTTTTTGCATCTTTCTCTTGTGTTTTTGTTAGAATTAGGATGAACTAATTTTCTTTTTGTGCTAAGGCTTATGGAAAGCCTAATTGATACTATGTATTAAATATTTTCTGGATTAATCTAGTGTTATTTTTGCATATCCATGAGTTATTGTGTTTGTTGCTATTATTTAAGAGCTTGATCACCTCTTAGATTTTCTTAATTATGTTAATGAACCGAGAGGGAATTTAGCATAGTGGAAAGAGTAATTCATGGTGTGGATTGAATGATGTGTAGACATACACAAACATGATCTATCTGGTTTTATAGGTTTTTCATAAATCTTCATGCATTATTATCATGAGTTTTTGAGAGGAGAGATCCCCTAATTCCTTGATTGTAATAGGTTCGGTATAGCTCGAGAAAGTATATTGGATTAAAATAGGAAAAACCTCAGTATGCGAAAATACTTGTCTGTTTGATTGATTCGTTAATATTGAATACGTTGTATTGATTAGGTGGACTTGTAGTCGTAGCACTTCTTCCTAAATCTGCATTTTTTCCTTCACCGTAATTACTTGCTTTAGTTGATTTTTTTGCCTTTTAGTAGTTCCATAAAATCATTCAAATTCTCGATTGTCCAAATAATTAGGGGTTAGTCATAGTTGTGGTAATTGTTTCATTAAATCCTCGTGGGATCGACATTCTTTATACTACTTGATAGCTAGTACACTTGCTAGTACGTATTTTTGCAATCAAAATCCTATCCAAGCTAGTACATAATATAGAGTCAATATAAAAGGTCCTAATCCAATAGACAATAAACATGACTTTATACTACTACTACTACCACCACCACCACCACTACGACGGCTACAAAATGGCTATATGGTCGTTGTTTCTGAAGGCGTGGCCAAAATATTGGCTATAGTTAAAACACATTGCAAATATTTTGGCCACAGCTAATAAAGCCGTGGTCAAAATTTAAAGTTTTGCATTGATTTTATTTAAACATTGTAAATTGTATTGATTTTCTATGAAGTACTGTTGTTATTTATAATGTAGGATGATGGGAGTCCCGTTGGAGGTGCAAGGCGGCATCCCGTTCAGCGAGGAAGTCATGGCGGACGAACTTCCTCCCAACTGTCGGACACCGGCCATTGTGGAGTACGATGGCACCACCAGTCCGCAGGACCACCTGTCACAGTTCGAGAATGCCGTGCTTCTCCATCGGTACAAAGATGAGATCAAGTGTCGAGTCTTTGTTACCACCTTTGTTCGAGCGTCCCAGCAATGGTTCAACCAGCTACATGCTAGCTCAGTAAGGAACTTTGAGGAGTACCGCTGTTGTTCCTTCATCAGTTCACCAGTAGCAGAAAACATTGCAAAACCTCCCTTAGTCTCTTCAGTGTTGGACAAAAGGATTCGAAGTCCCTAAGGGACTACGTGCATCGTTTCAACACCGCCACCTTGGAAGTCCCTGTGGCTACACAGGAGGTCAAGGCTAGTGTTTTCTCTGAAGGGCTTTTGGATGGGGATTTCTTAAAATCCATGGCCAAGAAATCGGTGTTGGACTTTGATAGCCTGTTGGCTAGAGTAGCCAAATATATTAACATGGAGGAGGCACAAGCTTCCAAGAAGGAAGGTCGACATGAGAAGAGGAAGGACACTCATAAGGAAGGGTCCACCAAAAAGCCCCATGCTGATGGGCGGGATAGGAAGCCCCCTTTCTAAAGGGGACCTCGTGTCTACACTCCCCTTAATGCCCCTATCACTTAGGCCATCATGGCGGTAGAGGGAAAGGGGTACGACCTCAAAGGGCTAGGGAAGGCCCTATGCGGCCCAAGTCGAACCAATTCTATTGATTCCCTAACGACTATGGGCACTCCATGGAGGAACCTCGACATCTAAAATACGAGATCGAGCGACTTGTCCAAAACGGATACTTTCAAGAATTTATCTGCAGAGAGAAATGTCAAGACATAGGTCCTTATCAGAAAAGGACCAGAGTTAGGGAAAAGCCCTGGCGGAGTCCAGTCTCAAACCCCCAGGATTAAAGGATGTAAGCACGCCCCCCCCGGGCCCTTGGAGGAAACAAACCCTCCTCAGAAGTGAGTCATACGCATGATCGTGGGAGGACCTATGGGGGGAGACTCTCATAGGGCCCGAAAGGCACTAGGTCGGGAAGCAGGGAGCACGCCTCATGAAGAAGTCCTGGATGTAAGTACGAGGATGGGCGCGCCCATAATCCAATTTGGGCCAACCGAGGGAGCGGGAGTCATCCTACCCCATAACGATGCCCTAGTAATCACGACCACCATGGACATCTATGAAGTCAATAGAGTCTTCATACACTCAGGGAGTTCGACTGACATTATATATGGAGAGGCCTATGATCAGATGCAGTTGGGAGAAATCCCTATGGAAAAGGTGGATACCTCGTTGTACGGATTCACGGGAGAAGTGGTGCGCCCAAGAGGAGCAACAACCCTCCCCCTTTCCCTGGGGCAGGGGTCGTTAAGGAGGACCAGTTAATCAAATTCTTAGTAGTGGACACCCCTTCAGCATACAACATAATTTTGGGAAGGCCCTCCCTTAATGCCTTCCAGGCAATCATATCCACCTTCCATATGAAGATCAAATTTCTTGTACTAAGCGGAATAGGGGAGGTAGGTGGAGATCAAAAACGATCACAGAGGTGCTATGTGGAGGCTATACGGATATGACAAAAATGTGGAGCTATAGAATTATCTACGGAGGAATCCCGTAAAAGACAAGGGAATGACCCTTCTGAGTAGAATGAGGAGGTAGGCCCGGGGCCTTCCCTAGGGGAAGCCCTGCAGAGCAAGGAGGATAACTCTAAAGTCTAGCCAGTAGAGAAACTGTTAGTCATTGAATTATGCCCAAAAAAACCTTGGCAAGACTGCCCGGATAGGTTCTCAGTTACAGAGGGCCCTAAGAGAGGACCTAATCCGGTGCCTCCAACGCAATATGGATATATTCGCCTGGTCTCCTCAGGATTTGGAAGGGATAAGTCCTGGGATCATAATGCACCACCTCAACATCGATCCTTCCATAAAATTGAAAGAATCGGTACAACCCAGAAATTAAAAACGATTTCAAAGGGGTGTTCCCTTTGAATTCCCGGGCATTCGGTGTATTCAAAAGCATCATAACATAAAGAAAACCATGCCCGGATATGTGGCTAGAGGAGAAAACAAAAAAGTACAATAATTAAAATCGGAACATACCTTTTTCATTTCACATGTAAAACGACAACAAGCTTTGATTCTCTTTGCGTTCCTTTTCTATTCACCTTAGGACTCAAATTAGAACCCCTCTAATTTGTCCACACCACAGCAATGGAAGAAAATCTACATCTACTGCTAGGTAGAAGCTAGATCAAAGAAGAAATGAAAAATGTATTACACTATTGATTAGTGTATACGTATTTCTGATGTTCTCATCTTGAATCTAATTCAAAGTGAACTCAAAAATGGAGAAAAATGCATGAAAATTTCGTGGCTTGTGTGAGGAGAGATCAAGTTAGGGAGTTGAAAAGTGTATACATGTGTTGTGTAGTTGTAGGTAGTCTCCAAAACCACCTACACACTAATGCACAACTTGTGCTCAGCCTCCAACCATGTTAGCACAATATGTGGACCACTTAGCCATCATGGCAAGCTACATAATTGCTTACATGAAGCCACATCATTGCTTACATGGAGGACTTTCAACTCCACTTAAACATGCATCAAACCTTTGAGCTTTGATTTCAAGTCATGGACCGGTTTTGACCGGTCTTGATTTAATCAAATTAAATCAAGTGATCCATGGGTTCCAAATTAATCCAATTAATTTTAAACCTTATTGAAATCCAAAAGTTTATTTAATTCAATTAAATAAACATAATCTCAAAACACTAATTAATTGATCCAATCAATTAATTAAACGAAACCCAATAAATTAATTCAATTAATTTAAAGGTATTAATCCCAAAATTAATTAATTCAATTAATTATTTCTTGGGCCATCCATCCAATAGATTTTTCCAATAAATGATCCAATCATTTATATTCTCCTTGAATTAATTTAATCCAATTAAATTAATTCACTTCTTCCAGAATTAATTCCAAATTAATTCCACTACTTCTGTAGTGATTTGTGTGAGACTCTTTAAGTTCACCCTCAGCTAGACTTGGGCTTGTATCCAACACAATTGATTAATTAAATCCAATTTAATTAGTTATTTCTGATTAACCATTAATCAGAAATGCCCGTTATCATGGGTGGTCGTCTAGCAATAGTCGAATGCACTAGAGACTAGGTGAATGTTGGCGTGAACATTTAGGCTCCAAATTTCATACAGGTACAGTCCTTCCATCGACCATCTCCCGGCCTTAGTGTAGGGCATGGAATTAGGTGTCGGTTCCCATCCTGGACTAGGCATCTATGCTATAAACTCGAGACGTGTTTACTCTATTGATCGACCTAGGGAACCATTCTCTACTCGATCAATCGCTACGGCCGTAGACTTAATGAGTCGAAACCATCTCAGAGCGCATAGGAGATATAGTTGTCAAATCCTGACAGGGGACAGATTCTCGTCTGGAATCCACCGTCCTCACTACATACTCCGACTGCACTGGACAAGGCTTATATCAAAGACACGGTCACCTCTCACCAGATCCAAGATACAAGTTTCATATGCATGCGATTGCATGATTCCTCAAGTTCGAGGACTAAAACCGTACTATCGGAATCGGGAATTCCAGTCATACCGATCAAGCCTCCAAGGCTTCCATATGACGATTCCCATGAGTCAGTTCAGTCAGTCGACTACCTTGCCAACTAACCTACTAAAATTGCAGAAACGACCTACGTCTGGCACCGATGAGACTCGGCACTCACCCAATGAATGCAATACTTAGCGAAAGTCTCTATAGGGCACTTGAGGCCCAATCTCGAGGTTCTCGACTTGGAACATTTCAGACCGACCCTCAAGGAGTTGGTTTCATAGCTGCCAACCTATGTGCAGCTCAACTCAATGGGTTTAACCAATCAGTCTGTGGGCATTTGTTGTGACATTGAAACGGCATTCAATGTAAGTAGTAAGCCCAACAAACACATTTTGCCAGTGACGAATACTTACTTTATCCATCAGTATAATATTACTTTGATAAAGATCGACGAATAGTTCCCAGAACAGCCAATCTAATTGACTTTCTAGTCACCTATTCTAACAATCTCCCACTTGACCACAAAGCCAATTACCCATGTTGCTCAGAGCCTTATGAGCATGAGCAATCTACGATACCGGCTCGGTCTCGTGGGTCTACTATATTTCTCTGCTGAAGTGACATGGTCCAACCATGTCACCTCTTCGTACCATTGCTGCCCGCAAATGGTGGTTGTCTAAGAATTTTTCGTGGATCTGTGATCAGATCTCGGGCCCAAAAGCTTTTGTCAAAGCCTAGTTGTTCGCCTCCAAGGCCTACTGGCTCGGTCGTGCTAGGCACCACATCAATCCTATGGATGAGGTTTTCAATCCAAACCACTTTCCAGAAATGACTTCCAAAGTCGCCATACATTCGACTTTCATAATGACATGTCATGGTATCCCGCTTGAAACCTTTCCAAGCCACCACACTCACCATTAAGTCCAAATGTACATACATCTTGAGACTAAACATTATTCACATGATTCTGAAAACTAGTATCGATATAGCCTTCCAGAATCAACCCTCCATAAAATGTGCATCAAGAACACTTCTTCAATCCTTATTCAGGTATTAAAGATATTCTCAACAACTGTCTATTGCCTTCTCGGCACAAGCCCAATAACTGTTGTTATGCCCAAAGCATACACAACATCAGGCCCAATGCACGAACAACATTTTCATGCTGTTTGAGGCAAAGACGTATGGGATGTCAAACATCTAAGCTTTCTCATCGGTCTAGCGTGACTGAGTCTTGAACAACTTAACCCTGTATATAGGAATCCAATTCCTATCATGGAGAATTGCATGAACAACGTTCGTGTTTCAGTGTTTCCTAACATCTTAAAATCATTCAAAATGAATAAGACGTTACACAATAAACACTTGGAACAAAACGAATATTCCAGTTATACAAAATGTTAAATACAGTTTGAATTTTCATGACGGATCTAATAGCTCTAAGCTATTGATCCAAACCCGATGTCCAACGTCACTTCTCCTTGTATCTTTTGGATGATAATCCAATTGACCGAATAGGCCCAGAAACACTACAAAAAAATGCAGGAATAGAAACGATAAGGTATGATCGTTCCAGTTCCCGTTCCATGTAGGAACGGTTGTAGGAACTATTATGGAACGGTAAACCGTTGATGACGTCACAGTCGTGCTAATTGTAATAGAAATTAATAGGAACGGTTGGACCGTTCCTATTAGAGTGCCAAAAATGGGAGCCAATTTGTACACCTATAACCGTTCCTAAAGGGGACCTGATATATTTTGGACTTCAATTTGGAACACATGTGTGAGATTTGGAACGGCAGGCCGACCGGGAACACTGACCATTACTGTATGTGTTCCAAAGACCGTGTCACTTTGGACCGGTTGGCTGACTGTTCCAACATGTAGTCCTATAGGAGGCCCTTTTACGCCATGGGGAAAAATGTGATGCAATTACCGTTCCAAATTATGGGTATATAGTAAGTGAAATTGTGTTACAAGTACCGGTCCAAAATGTACTCCAAGTAGGAATGTTACATTTTTGTTGTGCCTCATACCGTTCCTAATATGCGCTAACGGCTATATTACAATGGTAACTTTACCTTTCCTGCTACCTCTCCTGAGACCGTTCCTAAAGCTGGAACAACGGTTATATTTCAACGGCTAGTTTTGTGTTCCAAATAATATTCCAATGACCGTTCCAATGTTTTCTATATATATGTCCCCCTTCTTTGTCATTGTTCTTATACTTAATCTCCAACTCATTTTGTATTTGTAATTCCCCCCTGGATTCTTTATACGGAAAATCGAACATATCAATTACCGAGCGTGAATTTTGCATTGATATTGATAGGTGTTTTGCTCAGGTAAGTATGCAAAATTCTGTTATTTTTTCATATATATATAATTTACTCTTGTTATTTAATTGTTGTTGTGAATTATACGTAGGACCATTCATGTTAAGACAGTTGAGAAAATGGATGTATGATCGAGATGTCCTGGGTGTGACGCCGAAGTTTGAGGATGGTGTTACAACATTTTTAGAATGGGCCCAGTCTCAGCGTGCATATATGGGCGAGGACAAGATTAAATGTCCCTGCCGAAGTGCAAAAACACCAGACGAGGTAAAATTTAATTTATGTGTGAAAGGGTTTATGCCAGAGTATTACAATTGGACTTGGCATGGTGAGGAGAGGGTGCAGGAATACTTTAAAGGATTGACAGCGCCCCCTCTTCAGCAGCAGCAAACGCCACTCGTTCAGGAGGAGGGTAGTTCGCATTGGGGTGATGCGGCTCAGATGGATTGGGCGCAGAGGATGGTATTCGATGCCGCCAGGTCGTCATTCTGGTCTTCGTACAACCAGGAGGGACCGACTGATGATGGTACTCAGTATTGTCCATCTGATGTGGGTCCTAGTTCATATTACGATTCGGGGCCCTATGATTATGTGTCTGGCTTGTCAGACCGTTTTTTTTGATGTAGTTCATGCTACAGAGGTTGTATGCGTCGGAGGTCACAGCAGAGCATATGACTTGGCATGCGAGCCATCAGACGGAGGAAGGATCCATGTGTCATCCGTCCGATGCAGAGGCTTGGAAGCATTTTGACCGGACGTGTCCTGATTTTGCAGCTGAACTGAGGAATATTAGACTTGGGTTGTGCACGGATGGGTTTGCACCGCACGGTCAGTATGGTAAAACTTACTCATGTTGGCCCGTGATACTTACACCGTACAATCTCCCACCGGGAATGTGCATGAAGTCTGAGTATATGTTCCTAACGATGGTGATCCCTGGCCCATCGAATCCCAAACGTCTTATCGATGTCTACTTGGAGCCGTTGATCGAGGAGTTGCAGAATTTATGGCATGTGGGTGTACGTACGCACGATACTGCGACAAACCAGACATTCATAATGTATGCCGCATTGATGTGGACAGTGAACGACCTTTCTGATTATGGTATGGCATCTGGATGGAGTACCGCCGGTGTTATGGGGTATCCAGTTTGTATGGAGGACACACGGGCATTCTATTTACAGCACGATCGGAAGGCATGCTATTTTGACTGCCACAGGCAATTCCTACCACCGGGTCATCCTTATCGCAGGAACAAGAAAGCTTTCACTAAAAACCAAATGGAGAGGAAGGTTGCACGTCCGAGGCTGACTGGAGAACATATCCGAACCCGTGTCGATGTATTTAGTGTTGCTGTCGAACAACCGTTGAGTGAACCAGAAGGCTACGGTGTCGATCATAAGTGGACGAAGAAAAGCATATTTTGGGAGCTTGAATACTGGGGGGCGCATCTGATACGACACAATCTTGATGTCATGCATATTGAGAAGAATGTGTTCGATAATATATTCAATATTGTGATGGACATCAAGGGAAAAACGAAGGACAATCTGAATGCATGGAAGGATGTGAAGATCATATGTAATTGGCCAGAGCTTGAGGTGGACGAAAGGAGACCTAACGTGATGCCCAAGGCGGTATATACACTGACGAAGGAGCAAAAGAAGAAGATATATGAGTGGATTCGTTGTCTTAGGTTTCCTCATGGGTATGCCTCTAACTTGGCCCGTTGCGTCGACCTGAAGGAGTTGAGAATGCACGACATAAAGAGTCATGTTTTCATGCAGAAATTGATTCCGGTTTCTTTCCATGAAATGCTTCTAGAGCACGTGTGGGGGGCCTTGACGGAAGTCAGCCTTCTATTCCAGATCCTATGCTCAACAACACTAAATGTGGCCAAGGTAAAAGAATTGGAAGAGAGTGTAGTCGTCATTATGTGCAACCTCGAGAAAATTTTTCCTCCTTCCTTTTTCGACTCAATGGAGCATCTAATTGTTCACCTTCCATATGAGGCGCACGTTGGGGCCCCCGTGCAATACAGGTGGATGTACCCATTTGAAAGGTAATTAAATAATTAATACTGTTAAATATATACTTATTATTTGCATTTTAATAAATTGTCATATGAATAGATTCCTACGCGATTTGAAGAAAAAGGTGAAAAACAAAGCACACGTCGAGGCGTCAATTATAGAGGCTTATATTGTCGAAAAAATCGGACTTTTCTCCTCGCACTACTTCGAACCGCACATTCTGTGCAAGCGAAACAGACCCGGTCGGAACGATGATCTCACGAGCAACGATGATCGAATTGTTCGGTCCATTTTCAATTACCCAGGCCGAGCAAGTGGAGCCTCGAAGAAGAGATGGCTGAGCGGGGAGGAACTTCATGGTATCGAGACATACCTCTTGTGTAATTGTGAAGTAGTTGCACCGTTCTACGAGTAAGTGTCTTATACAAACGTAATTATCTCGTACGAATCATTTCAATTTCAATTACATGTATATTTATAACTATCAGTTTTACTATAACAGGTCATTCCTGAATGAACTGTTCGAGCAACACAATTCGGAGGACCCGATAATTGATCAACTAGTGGTGACACAATTCAAGGATTGGTTCAAGGCTCGTGTAAGTATCGTCGATTTGTTGTAAATAATGCGATATGCTCATGAATTTGTAATCAATTATTTCAATTGCTATATATTTCATTAATTGCAGGTGAAACCCGAATTGAATCACACAAACGAGGATTTGTTGAAGTTGCATTATTGGGGGCCAAGAGCAGAAGTGACGACATACCCATCTTACTTCATCAATGACTTCAATTTCCACACTGAACGTCACAATGTCGGGAAGTCAACAATGAATTGTGGTGTTTGCGTCAAAAGCTCATCATATACAGACACAGATTCTAACTTCTATGGAATTTTGGACGAGATAATTCAGCTAGATTACCCACTAATTCCGAACATGCACATTGTACTGTTTAATTGTCATTGGGTCGATCCGATCAGAGGCATGAAGATACACCCTCGTTATCACGTCGTTGATGTCAACTTCAAAGCTCTACCAAAAGAATGAACCATTCATACTGGCACAACAAGCAGTACAAGTATACTACGCGGATTACCCGAGCATGAAGAAGGACAAAGTTGACTGGAAAGCTGTTTGCAAAATCAAGGCTAGAAGAGTTATCGATTACTTGCGATGGACCGAGGTCGCCTATCAGATGGATGAAGCCGTACCTAATCCAGATGTTGTAATAGATAACCAAACATTTGAACTGCATGACCCAACGGGAATACAATTGGTCGTTGATCATGGAGCAGTGCCATCGCGCTCGCCAGACAGTGAATCCGAAGATGAAGATGAAGATAGCTTTGACGAGGCTGAGTCCGATGAAGAGACTTTTTGAATTTTCTAAAAAATTTATGTATTTTTTTTATCACAGTTATTATTAAAATTGTATTTGATATATGTATTTTGATTATCAGGACCGTTCCTATTTGAGGTACAATATTTCAAATATGACGGCTAATTAAAAAAAATGAGGGAAATTTGAATTAGGAACGGCCCAAATTTATACGGACCATTCCTATTTGAGGTACAATATTTCAAATATGGCGGCTAATTTAAAAAAAAATTGAGGAAAATTTGAATTAGGAACGGCCCAAATTTATACTTACCGTTCCTATTTGAAGTACAATATTCCAAATATGGCGGCTAATTAAAAAAATGAGGGAAATTTGAATTAGGAACAGTAGGTGAAAACCTACGACCGTTCCAATCTGTAGTCCAATATTTCCTTTTGGTGCCCAATGAAAAATTGGTGGGAAATTCAACTATTGGAACAGTACGTTTAAACACGACCGTTCCAGATTATAATAGGAACGGTACCTACGTGAGTGCATTAAAATGACATCATCCTTTATAATAGGAACGGTATTGGGAACACGTCGTCTATTAGGTAACCGTTCCTAGTATTACAATTCCAACCAATTTGTCCGATATCTCAACATCCATCAGCCGGATCGACACCACTTTTTAACACGTACAAGGTTATGGATATGAATTGATGTCCAACGGTCGGATTTTCAATCAGTAACCCGGATTTAAGGATGCATCTATTTTTGTTACGATGAATACTGACCGGATACGATAATTCGAGATCCACACACCGAAATATTTCAAAATGATATATAATGTATTCTTTTGTGTGTTATATCATATCTAACGGTCTGATTGGAATTTTGACGGTCTAATTATGCCGTGCAGTACAACAATATAGGATGCTAGTTACATCTGTGAAATACTAACAAAAAAATGTTTACAAATATACTTCATATTGTGAACGTGTGTCTATTTTTTGGAAATTATTATAGATTTTTTATAATCTCCAATTGTATACATTTATTTAATAAAATAAGTGTTTGGAACGTATTTTTCTTAATTTATATTTATTATCTAAGAAGATAAAAAAAACAATTGCAATACATATAGGAACGGTAATGTATGAAAATAGGAAATGTATGTCTAAAAACGACGTCGTTTCTTTATTTAGGAACGGGGTTGGGAACACTTGTTGTATTATGTGACCGTTCCTATTAGTACAATTCCAAGTACTAAGTATTTAGAATTGATATGGGAATGATAATTTTTAATTTAGGAACGGTCGGTATTGGGAACGGTTATGCGAATGGTTGTACTACTAAGTGATCGTTCCTATTTAGGTCAACATCATCAAAACGACATCGTAGTATGGCTAATACGACGTCATTTTCTTTAGTTGGACCGGTGATCGGAACGGTCAAGGAAAATATGACCATTCCAAAAAGTTATATAAATTAAACCCTTAGCTGAATTTTTCTCACTTTCTCCTCTCTCACTCTCTGTCTCTCTCTCTCTCTCTCTCTCTCTCTCTCTCTCTCTCTCTCTCAGAATCTGTCTCTCTGCCCCTTCAGTACTCCGCCTCCGTCGCCGCCTCACTTAGCGCCTCTCTCACTCCGCTGCCTCACATCTGTCTCCGTCGTTGTCGTACATCCGCTCTCTCTGTCTCTCGCCGCCACCACCACCACCACCACCCTCTCTCTCTGACTCTCGCCACCCCAACCCCACCAGCACTCGCGGCCAGCCACCACCCCACTCAGGTTCTTCACTCCATTTCAGAAATTTTGTGTAATTTCAGGCCATTTATGTAATTTCATAAATTTTTTGGTTATTTTCTATAGCTTATGTAAATTTTAGGATAACTTCTGTAATTTCTGTAGATTTTAGGTAATTTTCTGTAATAATATGTACATTTTAGGAATTTCTATTAATTTCTACAATATATGTTGTAATTTCTGTTAATTTCTTTAAATGTTGGTTAATTTTTGTAATTTGTGTTGTAATTTTAAAAATTTATGTAAATGTTGGTAATTTCAGAAAATTTGTGTAATTATGTAATGTTAGGGGTATGCAATTTTTGTGCATTTTCTATTAATGTATGCAATTTCAGTAATTATTGTGAATTTTCTATTTTTTTTTTTGGAATTTTCTGTAATTTTCTGTTTGCTTTGTGAATTTTCTGTAATTGTTAGAAAATTCAGAAAATAATTAGAAATTTAATATAATTATTAGAAAATCATGTTATGAAAAATTCTTAAAAAAATCGGAAAATAATGTTATGTAAAATTCTATACAAAACTGTTATAAAAATTCTAAAAATTTTAATTTTTTCTGTTTTTATAATCTGGAAGTTTTAATTTTTTTCAAATTCTCAAATTTTTTTGAATTTTTGTAAATTGTATGTAATTTTCTGTACATTTTAAAAAAAAATTTGGGTAATTTTCTATGATATATGAATTTTCTGAAATTTGTTAATTTATGTAATATATATGACATTTATGTAATTTCTATAATATATGAAATATATGAAAATTTGAAATTTTGAATTTTGTAAAAATCTGGAAATTTGAATTTTTTAAAAATCTGGAAATTTAAATTTTTTAAAAATCTGGAATTTTGAATTTTTTAAAAATCTGGAAATTTGAATTTTTTTTTCAAAATCTGGAAATTTGAATTTTTTTTAAAATTTGGAAATTTGAATTATTTAAAAATCTGGAATTTTAAAGGATTTAAAAATCTGGAAATTTGAATTTTTTAAAAATCTGGATTTTTGAATTTTTTAAAAATTTGAAATTTTGAATTTTTTGAAAATCTGGAAATTTGAATTTTTTAAAAATCTGGAAATTTCAATTTTTTAAAAAATTCGATAATTAAAATTATGATAATTTGAAGGACTTAGTGCAATTTTAGGGTAAAATTATGGTATTTAGTATAAATATGTACATTTTTAGAATTTAGTTTGCATATATATTAGAATAAATTAGAAAAATTTTCATTATTGAAATAAATTGATACTTACATGTATTTTTTAGATAATGTCTGGTCGGGATTTTCTACCTCGAGGAGGTGGACGTGGCCGTGGTCGTGGCCGCGGTCGCGGCGAACCGGCTATACCGCCGACCGGTGTTGCTTCCAGGATGGGGAAGCAGTGTTCCGACCACCACCACCACCACCACCACCAGCAGAGCAGGCACCCGCACCACCTGCGCCGGATCAGCAGCCTGGTGCGTCTACCGCTGCACCGGATCAACAGCCCGGACCATCCACTACTGCACCGGCGGTCGATCCGGCCCGTCCATGGGCTGCCCCACCACCACCACCCCACCGGCCCCACCACTCCCACCACCATCCGCGCGCTAGTACATCACACTCGCCGATGCGAGGTACAATTTATATTTTTAATTTTTTTTGTAATTTAAATTAATTCCTTTATGTCATACTAATTATTTTATAATTTCAGTCGTGATCGGAAGATCCGCGAGCGCATGTACGCGGTCGTGCGAGGACACTATCCCCATCCTTGAGGCAGTTTGCGCAAGGTGCCGCCAGAGCACCAGCATTTCTGGTTTGAGAGTTTGAAGGTAACGTCAATTAATTTTTGTTTTTAAATATTTTAACAATCTAAGTTAATATATATATATATATTAATTTTTTTTTAATACAAATGACGTATTGGTGGGACGCCGACGACGAGTCGATGTTCAAGATCTTCCGCGTTTGGGTGGGGAAGTTCTTGAGGAAGAAATTCGTCCTCGCCAGACAGTCCCTGCAGAAGCCTCTATGGCTGGCGAACGAGGTCTGGCGGCAGCTCCTCTTGTACTGGGATTCCCCGGAGTTCAAGCAGGAGCAGGAGAAGAACAAGGCGAACCGGAACGCCAACCCAGCCGCATCCGCTACTGTGTACCGCGGGGGATCTATCTCCGTCGGTATGCACAAGCAGAAAATGGTAAGACATCTAGTGTTATTTCAATTATTTATTGCTATTAAATTAAAATTGTAATAACTGTTTCCCATTTCTTTTTACAGGAGGAGCAGCTCGGCCGGCCAGTGAAGCAGATTGAGTTATTCTCCAAATGCTACAAGAAGAAGGCCGACGGCGGCTGGAGCGGGTCGAGGGCAGCGGAGGTGGCGGTAAGTTGTAATTAATATATTCTAATTTAATTTTTTAAATATTTAAAATTTTTTAAATTTATTGTAATTATTTTTGCAGGAGATGTTCCAGAAAATGATGGAGGATCATCAGTCTCAGGCCCCGTGCAACCCCGAGGATCCTGCTTCCGAATCAGAGGGCTCGGTGGCGCAGACCGAGCAGCAGATGTGGCTCACTTGCGTCGGGGGCAAGAACAAAGGCCGGGTATTTGGTCTTGGTTCTGAGGCCCTAGGTCTCAGCCAGACCGTTACCTCGCCATCACCACTGCCACCGCCAGCGCCAGCGCCCGCGCCAGAGCCAGTGCCTTCTTCCAGAGCCGGAGGGTCGGTTGGGCCGCCTCGAGGAGATGATGGCGGACTTGATGGGCATGGTGAAGGACATGCAGACCAGTCGCTCCGACGCTGGTCCGTCACGGCCTCCTAGAGACCCAACCCTTCCAGACATTGACGAGATGGACGAGGGCGATGGGGACGAGGAGTAAATTATGTATTTTTTTTTATTTTGATTTTTTGTAATCAAATCAGATAATATTCGTAGTTAATATAATTTTTATTTCTGAATTATGCATTTTTTCATATTTAAATATTAATTATATAATCAAAATATTATTAATAATTTAATTTATATTTAAATGATAAAAACTATTAATATAAAAAAATAAATAATTCATTATTTAGGAACGGTACTTTAGACGGTTAATCAACGCACCGTACCGTTCTTATATTTGACTTTTTCAAAAACTTACCGTTCCCAATGTCGATGAAACAACCATTCCAACTATACACGTCAACCGTTCCTAAAGACGGAATCTACCGTGCCTAATTGTATTCCAAAATCAATTCTTTCGTGGTTAGGCTTTCGTCCTAAAGACAATACCAAAAACCGGTCCAAAATGGTATTCCAAAGTTAGAGTGCTAAAACCGTTCCTAAGTGTCGCGACAAAATATATTCCAATTGCCAGTCCTAATCTCTACAACTAACCGTTCCTACATGTATTCCAGACACCATGCTAAATTTTATCTACAACATAAGGGGACTATTCCAAAAAATATTCTAACGACCGTTCCTAATTGCGCAATTTAATTTCGATGCTACCGTTCCTAATGTTTATTAAGTGTTCCAAATGCAAAAATATAAATTTATACGTACAAAGGTAATTAGGAATGGTAGAACGAAAAGGTGCCAAAAACCGTTCCCAAATAGGAACGGTAAACTAGTTACCGTTCCTAATAATTAGGATTGCCTCTTATTGCCACGGATAGCCTCCCGTTCCTCAACCGTTCCTAATTGCAGTCCAAAAGGTTCAAGTGAATTATTTACCGTTCCAAATAATAAAAAAACCATTCCTCTTACCGTTTCAATTTTCGCTTTTTTTTTTTGTAGTGAAACCTATACCTCTCAAGTAACTAAGGTGTTCTGGTTATCCCTAGGAGGACTGAAATATAGCCAGTGGAATAATATAATTACAAATGATGTTTGCATTATTCTACATTAAACCTGCACAAATCAAACACCTAGTCTAATTTGTCTCCCACTAGTCCTTTTACGTATGTGGGACCATCCCAAGGATTTGATAAATTATTAATGAATAAGAAGTGAAATTCATTTTGGCATTTACTTTGTTTGTGTTCACTTTATCTGCTTTATACATATCTGTTCACTACGCAAGCAAAGCCCACGGACTGAAAACACATTTTGGGGACTGCGACTACGCTTGGAGTTAGGTCCATAAAATCAGTCTCGCCGAATCAGTCCGGAAATCTCCAAGTCAAGGAATCTCGAAAATGGGTATCGAGATTCCCCATGAGACTTGCACTAAGCATCTGCTGTCGTATTTCATCGACGGGTGACGAAGGTTGTCTAAGCAGTGTTAGTAGGTTAGTCTGCTGGGGAGCAGCTGACTGAGGTGACTCGCGGGAACTGTCTTACGTAGGACCTTGAGTAGGGTCGGTTAGTTATGACGTGTGTTCCCGGTTCCAACAGTACAGGTCAAGTCCTTTGACTTGAGGAACTGCTGAGTTTACCTGTATATAAGGGTTGTGTCTTAGATATGGTGAGAGATTGCCAAGAAGCACTTGAGTAGTCATAAGCCATGTCTAGTGCAGCTCCAGTGTACAGAGTGACAGTAGTTTCCAAGAAAGGATCTGTCTCCTGTCAATAGACATTGATAGTTGAGTCTCACAAATGCTCTGTGTCTTGTCCCTAAAATCTTTGGCCACAGTAACTGAACAGAACGGAAGGTTTCCCTTGCGGCGTTTAGTAAAGGACAAACCGACACTTAGGTCCAAAATGGGTACCTGCATTTTCCGTGCCTAGACCCTAAGTGGTGAGATCGTAGACGGAAGGACAAGTGTATTGTCAGAGCCTAAATGTTCATCCCCGTACATTCACCTAGTCTCTAGTGCCATGGACCGTTGCTACATGGCCACCCATGGAACGGGCGGATTCTAGGAATCCGACCAAGTCTAGCTGAAGGTGAACCTAAAGAGTCACACACAATCTGCACACATTAAAGTATTTAATTTAGAATTAAATATTTGGAGAAATGGAATGATTAAATTGGATTTAATCGGGTCCTTAATTTTCTTGGAGAGAATTAATTCCTTTTATTGGATAAAAGGGATTTATCTAATAAATTAAATTTATTAGAAAATTAATTTAATGAGCTTAGAATAAATATTTATATTTAATATATTTATTTATTGCCCTTGGAATATTTAAATAGGTTTTAAATATTCCATTAAATTAAATAAATGGTTGAGATTAAAAGGAGAGATGGATGGCTAGGATTAATTTGACTAGGTCAAATTACTACTTTGACTAGGACTTTGACCTAGTCAAAATCCTAGTCAAATTAGTCTTCTTAGAGTTGGAGTTTGAAGCGGATTAAATTCCTCCTCTATATATACTCCTAGCCCTTCACCTTTAGAGAGATGATGATTCTTCAACATACACACACACACACACACAATTCGTGTGCCCTCTCCCTCTCTACCTCTCGTCCGCCTCTCTCTTCTCTTTCCAAGAAAAACACTCTCTTGTTCTTTTGTGTTAACAATTGAAAATAGGAGGATTGATCACGTTAAACTAATAACGTGTGATTGATCCGTCCTCTCCAAAATACTTGTTCGTTCGCTAGCACGAAGTTCAAGATACGTGAGCGGATTGCGTGTCACGAATTAGAGGGTCTCTCATACGAGATCTTGGAACAAATCGGGGAACAACGCGAGTACCAGTTAGAAGAGGAAAACGACGAATCGGTAGGTTTTCGTTTACGTTTTTCGTCCTCTTTATTTTACAAATCCTATGGCCTCCATGATTGCTATGCATGTGTTTATAATTCATGAGATACACCAGACACCCGGGAATTTCAAGGGCACACCCCTTGAACGTGTTTTATTTTAATACGTATTATGCATGTTTAAATTTTGTAATTTAAATTATACCGCGCTTCCGCATTCGCGCTATTCCCGGGACGATCCACACGCCTACCCAAGGCTTTCACCCATGTACTCAAGAACTTTGTAGGATGCAGGCTTGCCAAACCATATCCTATATGGCAACTAGATCATGACTATTAGAAAATCCCATGTTTCTCAACTTGGCAACCTTTCAAGTCCATGTCTAGACGGTTTAGGTAATCCAGTGAAACCCGAATCGAACCAAGTCTAACAAGGTTCGATTTCTCCCTTATCAAAGACCGTGCAACCATGGTCCTTACAGGAAGAATTCCACTGAGTGAGAATTCCATTCTCATCTGGATATTCAAGAACTCGTACTAAATACACGCCCCTTCGATCTAATCGAGAGGTTTAATTTTGCAATCAGCTTGGTTCACCACTCCAAGTCTAATTCCCCGAACCTATCCAAGGTCCTTAGACTTGTGAACCCTCTTTCGATGTTGTGTATACAGTAACCTACGAATGTCTAAATGGATTAAATCCGATAGACTTTTGGCAAGCCCACTTTGTCAAACAAAGAAGCCTTACAGTCCTTCCATCTCAAAGAGGACTTGTAAGCTAGTCGACTCAAATTGTCTATCGCTAGACTCTTTGAATCTTCCAGCTTCCTCGTCCTTAACTAAGGGAAAAATCATCCTAGTTTATGGATGCCAAATTCGTAAGTTTATCTTGATTATCCATTTTAATCATTTGATTTGAGTACTCATAATCCAATTATGGGATAATATTTAAGGATAATTACGCATTCCACCTAGCAGACAAGAATAGTCATTCTTTGTCAAATAAAGTAATTTTATTGATCAAACATATGTAATTAAAAATTGTCCAACCGTACATAAAGACATACTTTGATCATGCCAGGTTACATATTTCCTTTCAAACTCCATCCTAACATGATCACTGCTATGCTAAGCCTAACTAGTCCCTAGTTTTTGCAGCAATGGCCCTGCCTAGCCTTAAGACCTGTCTGGGCTTTCTACTCATAACCATCCGCAAATCATTCACAGATTATGATTAACTGGTATCCAATACCAAAGAGTAGAACAATAATAATGTTGGTACTGTATTCAAATGTACCTTCATTGGAAAGGAGCTTGGGACACTCCCTTTTCCAATGTTCCTTTTCGCGGCAATTAATGCACACATCGTTTGGAATCTATGACTTTGACTGCCGAATCCTCTTCCTCTTTCCTTTACCTCCGCCCAGCGGTGTAACAGGATCACTCGAAGTGCTAGCAGCGGCTGATGTTATCTTAGTTTTCTTCCTCTTCCAACGTCTGGCACCCTTGCCTTTCGCTTTTGAGGTCGAAGCCTCTCCCACTAGTACCGCCGGCGCAGATTTTTCAATCGTTGCCTCGTACCGGACCAACATATTTATCAAGTCGAAAATAAATTGGTTGAAGGAGGTAGAAAGAGACTGAAGGATCACGTCGATGTACGTCTCTTTTGCAAGATTAGCTCGGAGGTCTTTGATCTTCTCCACAAGGGATAGCATCATCACTCCATGCTCTTGTACAGACGATCCTTCTATCATCTTAGCTCCAAAGAATGCCTTCGTTGCAACATATCTAACATGCCGGTCCGAGACCGCATAGATATCTTGCAAACAAAGCATAATCGAGCCAACATCATCTAGCTTATCGTACAGCTTCTGGATCTCGTTAGTCATTAGGGCCAGTACGATGCTGCGGACCTGTCGGTGGTCAGCATGCAACTTCTCAAACGCTAAGCATTCTTGAGGCATTGACCCATCCGACAAGGCTTGAGGAAGATCCTTATACAGAATGTAAGTTTGGTTTTCGAAATCTAAGACTATCTTAAGATTTCGCAGCCAGTCGTTGTAGTTTGTTCCATTAAACATATTAGCCTCTAGTATTGGCGTTAGTGGATTCTTATACATATACATTCAAAATGTAAACAGAAAAACATTATGTAGATTACAGTAATATTATGTTCAAGTTAAGACTTGGTCTTTAATCATTAACCTCTCCCACTATTTCTGCGAAAGCCCATCACTCTCAAACGGGGTTCCGAAAAAACCATTTCCTAGTGGGCTTGAGGTCCACAAACGCAATTGTCCATGCCCCGCTTTTACGATTCACACGGAAAAAAGCTTTGTGGGAGGTAACCTATACCATTCTCATCCAATGAGATCCCCAAGTTATTTTGCCTCGCTCTTAACATGATCCCGAGGACTCCAAGCGAATCATGTTACTCAGCGTTAGGCCCGACCCATCAACCAAATGAATATCTCAACCATCGCCCCCCACGACTCGTGAGACAGGGAAATAGGAACATATTCCTTTGTTCATAACAATAGTGCAGCTTTCTTTCATTCCAAACGTGCCACGACTCGTGAGACCACGAATGGGTGAAAGTAGCTTCCTCACTACATTAATCCATTAATGGGCCTAATATTTACTTGAACCATCCAAGTGAGAGTTAAGTTATTAGTGACCGAGACCTCATCATTAAGAAAGTTTTGCATGCTCGAGTTTTAACATTGAATATAAAGGATGCATTCCAAACACATCATACATCAAATATTAAAACATACACCACATGCAAAATAAGCCTAGCACGCCCCTGTTAGATGATCACAAGCCTAATCCTATGTGATCCACTGAGCCCGCAGTGGATCGATGGTCAATCTAGGGTGGCCTACACTATTACAAAATTATAACCCATTATCATTCTATGGGCCTTGTAACGCCTCTTCATTCTTTTGGACTCTCCATCGTGGGCTCCGTCCAACGGGCCACTTCTTGGGCCTCCATCGCCATGGAAATGCTTCCTTACAATTTATTACAAAAAAATAAATCTTCACCAACCTAACTACACTCATTACAACTTAAATAAGAAACCCCAATCAGAAGTTGGGGGAGTACAAAAGGGGGAAGAAAGCAAGCCTTATTATTTCAAGGCTAAAAACAAGAGGAGAAAGAGAATAATAAAACAAAGAGGCACGCGGGCCTCACCCAATAAAAATTAAACCATACATAAGGGCCATGGACTTTGTCATCATCCCCATTGTTTATCCAATAAACAATTAATACACATTATATCAAATATAAACATGCCCAACAAATAAATACATTCAATGCATTTGATATCCAATATTATAAATAACAACATAATTATATGCAAAAATATATATATATATATATATATATTAATAATGCAATTAAAAATGGATATCAAGTATCATACATCCAATGTACCAAATAATATTTTTTTTGTTTGGAAACCATTTCCAAATTAATCTAAGGCACAATTTAATTTTAGAAAAATCCAATTTATGTAAAATTAAAATTAGCCAAAATTAATCATTTTAGAAAATCTGCAGAAATGTGAAAAATCTAATTTTTTGGGTAAAAACGGCCCAGCCGTTCGAAACTGGCCGGCCGGCAGCACCGCTGGCCCCGCGCGCGCGCGCCCAGCATGCGCGGCCGCTGGCGCACACATGCCCGCGCTCAGCGCCAGCACACGCGCGGCCGACCACAGCGCAGCGTGGGCGCGCCCTGCACGCTGAGCTCGCTGCCGGCCGGCAACAACTGTGCTGCCGGTTTTGAACCCAATTTTTTTTTTAATTTCTGCATTAAAACTAAAAATAAAACATGCATTTATAGAAAAATCAATTTTCAAAAAATGCATGGATATCCAGAATTAAAAGCAAAATTAACACATATTTTTCTAAACACATAATCATGCTTAAAACCATAAAACATGCTTTCCAAAAGCAAATTAAACATGTTGAACATACTCATCACATAAAAACATGTTATTCCTAAAGCTACAATACCAAACCGGGCTCTGATACCACTGAAAGAATCGGTACGGTCTGGGAACGCAGCGGAAGCGTAAAATAAACGAAATTAAAAATGATTTCAAAGGGGTGTTCTCTTTGAATTCCCAGGCGTTCGGTGTATTCAAAACCATCATAACATAAAGAAAACATGCTCGAACATGTGGCTAGAGGAGAAAACGAAAAAGTACAGTAATTAAAATCGGAACATACCTTTTTCGTTTCACATGTAAAACGGCAACAAGCTTTGATTCTCTTTTCGTTCCTTTTCCGTTCACCTTAGGACTCAAATTATAACCCCTCTAATTTGTCCACACCACAACAATGGAAGCAAATCTACATCTACTTCTAGGTAGAAGCTAGATCAAAGAAGAAATGAAAAACGTATTACACTATTGATTAGTGTATACGCATTTCTCATGTTCTCATCTTGAATGTAATTTAAAGAGAACTCAAAAATGGAGAAAAATGCAGGAAAATTTCGTGGCTTGTGTGAGGAGAGATCAAGTTAGGGAGTTGAAAAGTGTATACATGTGTTGTGTAGTTGTAGGTAGTTTCCAAAACCACCTATACACTAATGCACAATTTGTGCTCAACCTCCAACCATGTTCTCACAATATGTGGACCACCTAGCCATCATGGCAAGCCACATAATTGCTTACATGGAGCCACATCATTGCTTACATGGAGGACTTTGAACTCCACTTAAACTTGCATCAAACCTTTGAGCTTTGATTTCAAGTCATGGACCGGTTTTGACCGGTCTTGATTTAATCAAATTAAATCAAGTGATCCATGGGTTGCAAATTAATCCAATTAATTTTAAACCTTATTGAAATCCAAAAGTTTATTTAATCCAATTAAATAAACATAAGCTCATAACAGTAATTAATTGATCCAATCAATTAATTAAATGAAACCCAATAAATTAATCTAATTAATTTAAAGGTATTAAATCCAAAATTAATTAATCCAATTAATTAATTTTTGGGCCATCCATCCAATGGATTTTCCAAACAAATGATCCAATCATTTATATTCTCCTTGAATTAATTTAATCCAACTAAATTAATTCACTTCTTCCAGAATTAATTCCAAATTAATTCCACTACTTCCATTGTGATTTGTGTGTGACTCTTTAGGTTCACCCTCAGCTAGACTTGGGCTTGTGTCCAACACAATTGATTAATTAAATCTAATTTATTTAATTATTTCTGATTAACCATTAATCAGAAACGCCAGTTACCATGGGTGGCCGTCTAGCAACGGTCCATGGCATTAGATATTAGGTGAATGTTGGCGTGAACATTTAGGCTCCGAATTCCATACAGGTACAGTCCTTCCATCGACCATCTCCCGGCCTTAGTCTAGGGCATGGAATTGGGTGTCGGTTCCCATCCTGGACTAGGCAACTATGCTACAAACTCGAGACGCGTTTACTCTATTGGTCGACCTAGGGAACAATTCCCTACTCGACCAATCGCTACGGCCGTAGACTTAAAGATTCCAAACCATCTCAGAGCGCATAGGAGACATAGCTGTCAAATACTAACAGGGGACAAATTCTCTCTTGGAATCCACTGTCCTCACTACATACTCCGACTGCACTAGACAAGGCTTATAATGACCATATCAAAGACATGGTCACCTCTCGCCAGATCCAAGATACAACCTTCATATGCATGCGACTGCCATGATTCCTCAAGTCCGAGGACTAATCCCGTACTATCGGAACTGGAAATTCCAGTCATACCGACCAAGCCTCCAAGGCTTCCATATGACGATTCCCGCGAGTCATTTCAGTCAGTCGACTACCTTGCCAACTAACGCACTAAAATTGCATAGACGACCTACGTCTAGCACCCATGAAACTCGGCACTCACCCAGTGAATGAAATACTTAGTGTAAGTCTCTATAGGACACTCGAGGCCTAGTCTCGAGGTCTTCGACTTGGAACATTTCAGACCGACCCTCAAGGAGTTGGTTTCTAGCCGCCAACCTATGCGCAACTCATTTCAATGGGTTTAACCAATCAGTCTATGGGCATTTGTTGTGACATTGAAACGACATTCAATGTAAGTAGTAAGCACAAAAAAAACACATTTTGCCAGTGATGAATACTTACTTTATCCATCAATATTATATTACTTTGATAAAGATCGACGAATAATTCCCAGAACAGCCAATCTAATTGACTTCCTGGTCACCTATTCTAACAAAAATTGGTAAAACAAAAGAAGAGATATTTAGCCCAGAGAAGGACAACATCATCCAGGCCGAGATAGAAATACTAACATAGGCAGGCCACATACAAGAAATTCAATTCCCTTAATGGCTTTCCAATGTGATGCTTGTCCCCAAACTTGGGGAGAAGTGGAGGATGTGCGTAGACTTTCGGGATCTCAATAAGGCTTGCTCAAAAGATTTCTATCTACTCCCTCCCATCGACCAGCTGGTAGACTCTACCTCCGGATGCGAGCTTTTGAGCATGATGGATGCCTGGCAAGGATACCATTAAATCATGTTGGCCCCATAGGACCATAAAAGGCTCAGCTTCATTATCTCGGCAGGGACCTTTTGCTATGTGGTCATGCCCTTCAGCCTAAAAAATGTGACCATCGGCCTAAAAAACACAGGAGCTACATATCAATGCTTAGTGGAGAAGATATTTCGCCCCCAGCTGGGGAGGAACATCGAGGTGTATGTGGACGACATGCTCGTGAAGAACATGAAAGCGAATGATCACATCTTAGACTTAGAAGAAACATTCGTCGCCCTTCGAAAGTATTGTTTGAAATTAAACCCTTGCAATGCGCTTTTGGGGTACGGGGAGGTCGCTTCTTGGGTTTCATGGTGATTGAGAAGGGGATCGAGGCTGACCCCCTTTAAGTCAAAGCCGTCTAGACATGAAGGCTCTCACCAACATTAATGAGGTGCAACACCTCACTGGGAGGATAACTGTTAGAATAGGTGACCAGAAAGCCAATTGGATTGGCGATTTTGGATACTATTTAGCAATCTTTATTAAAGTAATATTGACTTGACGAATATAGTAAGTATTCATTCGTAGCACTATGTATTTGTTGTGCTTACAGATTACATTAAACGGTATTTTAACGTCACAACAAATGCCTACAGACTAATTGGATAACCCATGTAGTTGGGCTGCGCATTGGATGGCAGCTATGAAACCAACTTCTGAGGGTTGGTCTGAAACATTCCAAGTCGAGGACCTCGAGACAGGGCATCGAGGGTCCTATAGAGACTTGCACTAAGGATTGCATTCATTGGATGAGTGTCGTGTTTCATCGGCGATGGACGTTGGACGTCTATGCAATATTAGTGGGTCAGTTGACAAGGGTGTCAGCTGACTGAATTAACTCGCGGAAATCGTCATATGGAAGCCTTGGAGACTTGGTCGTTATTACTAGAATTCCCGGCTCTGATAGTACGAGATTAGTCCTCGGACTTGAGGAATCATGGCAGTCACATGTATATGAAGGTTGTATCTAGGGTCTGGCAAGAGATGTCCGTATCTGGGATACGTTCAGCATAACCCTTATCCAGTGCAGTCGGAATATGTATTGAGGATGGTAGATTGCAAGATAGGATCCGTCACCTATCAGAATATGACAGTCGAGTTTCCTATGCGCTCTGAGACAGTTTAAGCTCTTTAAATCTGTGGCGACAGTGATTGGTCAAGCAGGGAATGGTTTGAAGGACAAGCGGATCCGCCTGGTAGCGCGAGCGGAAGCGAGGAAGCAAGAAATTGTGCGTAAATTTAAATCAAATTCAAAATACGCGAATCCCAAGGGGTGTACCCTTGGGTGCTCAACCGGGCGTTCGATGTAGGATGTGTAAATATTAAAACATATATTTAAACACATAGGGCATAGATATATAAATGAAATCAATCAAAGCGTAATAAACCGTTACCTTTGATTGTTTAGCGTATGCTCCCGGCTACTAGCGTTGTTCCTTCTCCGAAATGCTCACGAAATCCAAACGTATGGATTCTCCAAAGGTGATCCACACCACACCGGAAGAAACACACGTTCTTCTTGCTAGAAAAGAACGGGTTTAGGAAGGAATCGGTTTAAGAGAAGAACACTATGAATTAGTGTTCTCTTAAACTTACTTTGTTCTTCTTCTTGATTCAAAATCAAGTGAAGAACACAAGTGTAAGAGAGGGAGGGAGCACAAAAATTGAGAGAGAGGAGAGGATTTTTGTCTTCTCTTTTTCCTAGAAAAAGATGAATAATGAATCACTTATGCTTGGTGTTGTATATTCTAATATATATACATAATTAATGTGATTATTGGAATGTGTCTAGGTTCATCCAAGGATGTCTAGATTCATTCCAATCAATCACCATCAATTATTCAATCAAGCCTACCAAAATTTATGGTATGATCAAATCATACCAAAAGGGAAGAGCTTGATTGGAGTTGATTTGTCTCTTTCCAAAAGAGACAAGTCAACATACCACCTAGCATGCAACATGGCTGATTTTGCTTCCTCCAAGGGAGCATGTCGGCCATGTTTAATTAAGGGAAGAAGTCCAACTTCTTTCTATTCCAAATTAGGAATTATTTCTCCTCTCGGGTATAATTTAACGGACCGGGTTTTATCGTAATCCAATTGCGACGAACCCAATATTAAATCCAATGTTATGTCCACTTAAATTATTCCCGTTGATCTTTTAATCCAATTAAAAGATCCAACGTCTCAACATCTCAACTTTCCATATTTAATCAAAAATCCAATTTACCGATTAAATGAAAGCCCGATACAATATCGGCCCGTCCATCCAATGGACTTTCCCTTAAGTAATCCAATTACTTATTTTATCCTTCGAGATTGACTTCAAGTCGATCTCTCAACCTCCTCGGTGATTTGTGTGTGACCCTTTAGGTTCACCCTCAGCTAGACTTGGGCCCGTGTCCCACAAGGGCCCGTTACCATGGGTGGCCATCTAGCAACGGTCCATGGCACTAGAGACTAGGTGAATTGGTGTGAACATTTAGGCGCCGATTCCGTACGGGTACGATCCTTCCGTCTACCGTCTCCCGGCCTTAGTCTAGGGTATGGAATTGGGCGTCGGTTCCCATCCTTGACTAGGCATCTATGCTTAATACTCGAGACCACGTATGCTTCATTGCGTCGACACAGGAAACCAATCCCTGTTCGACCAACCACTGTGGCCACAGCTTCAAACAGCATGAACGTGTCTCCGAGTGCATAGGAGATACCTCTGTCACATACTGACAGGGGATGGATCCTCTTCTTGGAATCCACCGTCCTCGCTACACATTCTGACTGCACTGGACAAGGCTTATGATAATCATCTTACAGAATGATTACCTCTCGCCAGATCCAAGATACAGCCTTCCTGTGCACGCGACTGCCATGATCCCTCAAGTCTGAGGATTACTCCCGTACTATCGGAACCGGGGAAAACCAATCATACCGACCAAGCCTCCAAGGCTTCCATATGATGATCCCCGCGAGTCAGTCCAGTCGGCTCGACCCAGTCGACCAACCCATCAAGATCGTGTAGGCGTCCCACGCCTGTCGCCGATGAAACACGACACTCATCCAATGAACACGACTCTTGACGCAAGTCTCAATAGGACTCTCGATGCCCTGTCTCGAGGTCCTCGACTTGGAACGTTTCAGACCCAACTCTTAATCAGTTGGTTTCATGACCACCATCCAATGCATGGCCCAACTGCACGAGTTGTTATCCATGGTCTGTGGGCTTTGTTGCGATATAAGTTAAACACCATTTTAACATATGTAAGATGAGCGCAACAAAGAAGGTACCATTGGTGACGAATACTCATCTTATTCATCACATAATAATATTATATTTACATCAAGTTGTCAGATAGGTTACAAATCGCCAAACCTATTGGTTTTCTGGTCACCTATTCTAACAATCTCCCACTTGACCTAAAGCCAATCACCCATTGACCTCGAACCTCTTATTCAAATGGTGAGTATGGGCAACTTGCGACATGGGCTTAGCAAGTGGATCTGCTATGTTTTCTGCAGAGCTGACATGGTCCAACCGAACGTCACTCCTGCTATCCATCTCTCTAAGTAGATGGTAGCGTCTAAGAATATGCTTGGATCGTGATGAGATCTCGGTTTCTTTGCTAGCGCTATCGCCCCGTTGTTATCGCCCCGTTGTTATCATAAAAGACAATTACAGGCTTAGCAATGCTAGGTACTACATCCAACCCTTGGATGTAGCTCATCAACCAAACCACTCCTTGGCAGCTTCCAAAGCCGCTATGTATTCAAAACTCTATGGTGGAGTCCGCCGTGGTAGCCTGCTTGGAACTCTTCCAAGCAACCACGCCACCATTAAGTCTGAACACATAACCAGACTGGGACTTGGCATCATCGTCATCCGACTGGATGCTAGCGTCGCTATAGCCTTCCAGTATCAACTCTCCACCGCCGTAGATCAAGAACATGTCCTTAGTCCTTTTCAGGTACTTCAAGATAGTCTTGACTGCACTCCAGTGTGCCTCCCCGGCACACGACTGATATCGGTTAGTTACGCTCAAAGCTAAAGCCACATCAGGTCTAGTGCATTGAACAGCATACTGTATGCTGCCTACGACTGAAGCATAGGGGATGTCCAACATCCTTTTAAGCTCCTCATCAGTCTTAGGAGACTGCTTCTTGGATAACTTAATTCCATGCCTCATTGGAAGGAATCCTCGTTTTGAGTTCTCCATCTTGAATCTCTTCAAGACTTTCTCAATGTACGAGGACTGGGCCATTCCTAACATCCTTCTAGACCTATCCCTGTAGATCTTGATGCCAAGGATGTAGGATGCCTCGCCCATATCCTTCATGGAGAATTGCGTTGACAACCAAGCTTTAGTGTACCCAACATCTTAGCGTCATTCCCAATGAGCAAGATGTCATCCACGTAAAGCACCAGAAACGCAACTGAGCTCCCACTGATCTTCTTGTATACACAAGGATCGGACTCGTTCTTGGTGAAATCATATCCCCGTATGACTTCATCAAAACGTATGTTCCAGCTTCGGGAAGCTTGTTTGAGGCCATAGATGGACCTTTGGAGACGGCAGACCTTCTGCTCTTCTCCAACAGTTGTGAAACCTTCCGGCTGATCCATATAGATCTCTTCCTCTACGAAACCGTTGAGGAAAGCCGTTTTCACGTCCATCTGCCATATTTCATAGTCATACCATGCTGCTATGGCAAGCAGTATCCGAATGGACTTGGCCATTGCTATAGGCGAGTAGGTTTCCTCAAAATCGACCCCGGGTCGCTAAGTGTAACCTTTCGCCACAAGTCTGGCCTTGAAGGTTGTAACCTCCCCGTCAGCTCCAAGCTTACATTTGTAGACCCATTTACACCCTACGGGTTTAACCCCTTTGGGTGGATCTACTAGGGTCCAAACCTTGTTTGTACCCATCGAGTCCATCTCGGATTTCATGGCCTCAAGCCACTTGTCTGAATCGATGTCCGACATCGCTTCTCCGTATGTCTTTGGATCATTATCCAACTGACCGGTCAGGCCCAGAAATCCATACCTATCAGGTGCATGGGATACTCTGGCCGACCTACGGAGGACTGGAACAATATCAGTGGGAACTACTGGCTCAGATGTCACTGCCGCCTCATGGCGTACCTCACTTGATTCCTCAAGGAGTACCTCATCGCGTTGACTATCCGATGGAAAACCCTTTTCCAGGAACACTGCGTTTCGCGAGACAAAGACCTTTTGCTCGGAGGGATTATAGAAATAATACCCCGCAGTTTCTTTTGGATAGCCGATGAACCTGCATAAACTAGACCTGGAGTCTAGTTTATCTCCCACTAATCTCTTGACATATGCGGGGCAACCCCACACTTTCAAGTATTTGTAGGAGGCAGGCTTGTCGTGCCATATCTCATATGGCGTCTGGGAATACCTTTTTTTTTTTAGATGGCGCCAAGTTCAAAACTTTGGCCGCCGTCTCAAGAGCGTATCCCCAGAAGGAAAGGGGTAGTTCGGTAAAACTCATCATGGATCGGACCATGTCCAACAACGTCCGATTCCTCCTTTCAGACACACCATTAAGCTGCGGTGTTCCAGGAGGGGTCCACTGAGAGAGAATCCCATTCTCTTTTAGATAATTAGTAAACTCACCACTCAAATACTCTCCACCTCGGTCCGACCGAAGGCCTTTGATCTTTCGACCGGTTTGGTTCTCTACTTCAAGTCTGTATTCCTTAAACCTTCCAAAGGCTTCCGACTTGTACCTCATCAGGTAAACATAACCATACCGTGAGTGATCATCGGTAAAGGTTATGAAGTACGAGTACCCACCTCTAGCCTGAGTATTTAGTGGACCACAGACATCTATATGGATCAAATCCAACAGACCACTGGCTAGCGTACTTTGTCCAACAAAGGGTTTCTTGGTCATCTTTCTCTTTAGACAGGATTCGCAGGTCGGTAGGTTGTCCAAATCGTCTATTTCTAGACTCTTTGAGTCCACCAACCTTCTTATCCTATCTTTAGAGATATGACCTAACCTCGCATGCCATATCTGTGCGTTATTATGATCATCATGTTTTCGTTTGTGTTCTGCAGTCATAATCTAATTAGACTGTTGAAGTATGTACAAACCGTTGACCAGTGTACCAAGCAAATGAGAAATACCATCTTTGATAATGAAAAAACCATTTTTATTGATGGTAAATTCATATCCCTCCTTATCAAGGACCGGGATGGAAACAATGTTTTTAATCATGCTAGGTACATAGAAACAGTCGTTCAGTACAATCCTAACATGACTACTAATGGCTAACTCTAGTGATCCTACGGCCTCCGCAGCAACGGCCTTGCCATCGCCTAGCCTCAGGATCATCTCATCCTTGGTTAGCCTTCTGCTTCTTTGCAGTGCCTGTAAATCATTGCAGATGTGAGCACCACACCCGGTATCCAATACCCATGAAGCAGAATTAGTAATCATATTAACTTCAACCACAAACACACCTGGGTTGGAGAGGAGTTGTGGGCACTCCCTCTTCCAATGCCCTTTCCCTTGGCAATGCATGCAGACATCATTTGCCTTGGACCGCTGAGAACCACGGGCCTTCCCTTTCCCTTTGCTCGGTCCAACCGGAGCAACAGGGACGCCCGGAGCGTGAGCAGGGGCCACAACCGTCTTCCCTTTGCCCTTCTTCCTCTTCCAGCGTCCGGCCCTCTTGCCATTCGCCTTGGAGGTCGAAGCCTCTCCTATCAATACCGCCGGCGCCGACTTGTGGGTCGTTGCCTCGTATTGGACCAGCATGTTGATCAACTCATGAATAGACTTCTCAAGTCCGTTCATGTTGTAGTTTACAACAAACGGGTCATAGGATGGAGGAAGCGACTGGAGGATCACGTCAATGTACGTGTCATTGTTAAGCCCAGCTTTAAGGTCCTCGATTTTCTCCACTAGGGAGAGCATCTTGACCCCATGACTCTGTACAGACGCTCCTTCAGCGAGCTTGGTGCCAAAGAATGCTTTTGTGGCGGCATATCTAATATGCCTATCCGGAACCGCATAAACCTCGTTCATGCGGAGCATTATGGCGGAGACGTTGTCCAGCCTCTCATACTGCTTCTGGATGTCGTTAGACATCGAAGCCAGTACGATACTGCGTACTTTCCGGTTGTCCTCATGCCATTTCTCGAACGTCAAACGTTCTTCAGGCGTGGACCCCTCCGGTAAGTCGCTCGGTGGCGGCTCGTCCAAGACGTAGCCTTGGTTCTCGAAACCGAGGACAATCCTCAGGTTTCTCAGCCAGTCCGAGTAGTTCGTTCCGTTGAATTTGTTAGTCTCAAGAATCATGGTTAACGGGTTCTTAGACATATCTACATTAATGAAAATGTAAAGCAGAAATTAGCAAATGATGGTAATATTATTGTTCAAGTTGAAGACTTGGTCTTTTAGTCTTTAACCCTCCCACTATTTATACGAAAGTCCGCCACTCTCAAGCGGAGTTTCGGGAAACCATTTCCTAGTGGGCTTGGGATCCACAAGCGTAATCTCCATGCCCCGCTTTTACGATTCACATGAAAAAGACCTCGTGGGAGATACCCAATATCATTCTCATCCAATGAGATTCCCAAGATATTTTGCCTCACCTATTCACATGGTCCCGAGGACTCCAAGCGAACCATGTTACTCAGTGTTGGGCCCGACCCATCAACCAAATCATGCCTCAAACTGTCGCCCCCCACGACTCGTGAGACAGGGAAACAGCGAGCGTGGTCTTTTTGTTCACAACAATAGTGCAACTTTCCCCTATTCCAAGTGTGCCACGACTCGTGAGACCATACTTGGGTAGTGATAGCTTCCTCACCACATTGCTGTGGATGGAAGGCTCGGACATACCAAAATACCATTTTGATCCAAGTCCGTTCTGGGCCTAATATTTAATTTGGTCTAACCAAATGAGAGTTTAAGTGTGACTGAGACCTCATCAGATTATGGTGTTTTAGCATGCATAAATATCCAATATTTAAAGCGATAAACAAAAAACGCCGCATGCATAAAACATAGCATACCCCTGTTAGGATGATCACAAGCCCAACCTATGCGACCCACTGAGCTCGCAGTGAGTCTATGGTCTGTCTAGGGTGGTCCTAAATTATTACAATAGTAATATACCCATTGTCATTCCAATGGGCCTTGTAGTGCTCTTGTTTCACGCCTTGATGCTCCTCCTTGGGGTCTCCGACTCCAATTGCTTGTTAAAATTGAAACCTCACCAATCCTATCTACTCTCATTACAACTGAAAGTAATACATCGGTAATAAAGAAAACAAGCCTTAACATCATGAGGCTGAAAATACGGGAGATGATAGTCCCAAAAACAAGAGGCACGCAGGCCCCACCCAACAGAAAATAAATAAACATTCATTCATCCATACACAAGGTCTAGGGCTTTGTGATCATCCCATGTTGATTCCATCAACTCACATATAACACAATTATTCCAAATAATCATGCAATAAAACCAATGGATATTCCAAATATCCAAGTGATGTCCAACATCACAAAAGCATAAACATATAAATAATATGCAAAATTCAAATTTCAAATTTAATGGACATTTTACACAATGCATCCAATGCATGTATTAATCCCAAATTAATTAAGCAAAATTAATCCAAGGAATAATCCAATTATTCTAAAATCAAAAATGCAAAATTAATATATTTTCAGAATATTGTGCAGAAAATACAGAAAATCGAATTTTCCTGAAAAAGTCGAAAAACGGCACAAAACAGCCCAGCCGTTGTGCTCGCCGGCCGCCCGCGCGCACAGGGCAGCGCGTGCGCTCTGTGCCGTGCGCTGGCAGCGGCCGGCTGCGCACAGCGCGCGCGCGCCTGTGCGCGGCCTGTGCGCAGCATCCGCGCGCAGGCGGGCTGCCGACCGATCCCAATTTTTTTTTTTTTTTTTTTAAAACTGTTTCAGCACAATAACATTAATATTATTATGAAAATAAGCATGTAATTTTAGATCCAATCTAACAAAATTAAGCATGCCAAAAGTCCATTAAATCCAAACAATTGAATCATCATATTGTTCATATATTTATGTAATCTAACATGCCAATAAAGCCATTTAAAAGCAAGTAGATCATGCCAAACACATAGATCTATGCCCCTTACATCGAACCGGGCTCTGATACCACTTGAAGGACAAGCCGATCCGCCCGGGAGCGCGAGCGGAAACGAGGAAGCGAGAAATTGTGCGTAAATTTAAATCAAATTCAAAATACGCGAATCCCAAGGGGTGTACCCTTGGGTGCTCAACCGGGCATTCGATGTAGGATGTGTAAATATTAAAAATATATATTTAAACACATAGGGCATAGATATATAAATGAAATCAATCAAAGCGTAATAAACCGTTACCTTTGATTGTTTAGCGTATGCTCCCGGCTACTAGCGTTGTTCCTTCTCTGAAATGCTCACGAAATCCAAACGTATGGATTCTCCAAAGGTGATCCACACCACACCGGAAGAAACACACGTTCTTCTTGCTAGAAAAGAACGGGTTTAGGAAGGAATCGGTTTAAGAGAAGAACACTATGAATTAGTGTTCTCTTAAACTTTGTTCTTCTTCTTGATTCAAAATCAAGTGAAGAACACAAGTGTAAGAGAGGGAGGGAGCACGAAAATTGAGAGAGAGGAGATGATTTTTGTCTTCTCTTTTTCCTAGAAAAAGATGAATAATGAATCACTTATGCTTGGTGTTGTATATTCTAATATATATACATAATTAATGTGATTATTGAAATGTGTCTAGATTCATCCAAGGATGTCTAGATTCATTCCAATCAATCACCATCAATTATTCAATCAAGCCTACCAAAATTTATGGTATGATCAAATCATACCAAAAGGGAAGAGCTTGATTGGAGTTGATTTGTCTCTTTCCAAAAGAGACAAGTCAACATACCACCTAGCATGCAACATGGCTGATTTTGCTTCCTCCAAGGGAGCATGTCGGCCATGTTTAATTAAGGGAAGAAGTCCAACTTCTTCCTATTCCAAATTAGGAATTATTTCTCCTCTCGGGTATAATTTAACGGACCGGGTTTTATCGTAATCCAATTGCAACGAACCCAATATTAAATCCAATTTAATGTCCACTTAAATTATTCCCGTTGATCTTTTAATCCAATTAAAAGATTCAACATCTCAACATCTCAACTTTCCATATTTAATCGAAAATCCAATTTACCGATTAAATGAAAGCCCGATACAATATCGGCCCGTCCATCCAATGGACTTTCCCTTAAGTAATCCAATTACTTATTTTATCCTTCGAGATTGACTCCAAGTCGATCTCTCAACCTCCTCGGTGATTTGTGTGTGACCCTTTAGGTTCACCCTCAGCTAGACTTGGGCCCGTGTCCCACAAGGGCCCATTACCATGGGTGGCCATCTAGCAACGGTCCATGGCACTAGAGACTAGGTGAATTGGCGTGAATATTTAGGCGCCGATTCCGTACGGGTACGATCCTTCCGTCTACCGTCTCCCGGCCTTAGTCTAGGGTATGGAATTGGGCGTCGGTTCCCATCCTCGACTAGGCATCTATGCTTAATACTCGAGACCACGTATGCTTCATTGCGTTCGACACAGGAAACCATTCCCTGTTCGACCAACCACTGTGGCCACAGCTTCAAACAACATGAACGTGTCTCCGAGTGCATAGGAGATACCTCTGTCACATACTGACAGGGGACGGATCCTCTTCTTGGAATCCACCGTCCTCGCTACACATTCTGACTGCACTGGACAAGGCTTATGATAATCATCTTACAGAATGATTACCTCTCGCCAGATCCAAGATACAGCCGTCCTGTGCACGCGACTGCCATGATCCCTCAAGTCTGAGGATTACTCCTGTACTATCGGAACCGGGGAAAACCAATCATACCGACCAAGCCTCCAAGGCTTCCATATGATGATCCCCATCAAGATCGTGTAGGCGTCCCACGCCTGTCGCCGATGAAACACGGCACTCATCCAATGAACACGACTCTTGACGCAAGTCTCAATAGGACTCTCGATGCCCTGTCTCGAGGTCCTCGACTTGGAACGTTTCAGACCCAACTCTTAATCAGTTGGTTTCATGACCACCATCCAATGCGTGGCCCAACTGCACGAGTTGTTATCCATGGTCTGTGGGCTTTGTTGCGATATAAGTTAAACACCATTTTAACAAATGTAAGATGAGCGCAACAAAGAAGGTACCATTGGAGACGAATACTCATCTTATTCATCACATAATAATATTACATTTACATCAAGTTGTCAGATAGGTTACAAATAGCCAAACCTATTGGCTTTCTGTTCACCTATTCTAACATGGTTTCCTACGTTGATCAATAGAGCAAACGTGTCTCGAGTTATTGAGCATAGTTGTCTAGTCCAGGATGGGAACCGACGCCCAATTCCATGCTCTAGACCTAGACCGGGAGACGGATGATAGAAGGACCGTACTCGTATGGTACTCGGGAGCCTAAATGTTCACACCAACATTCACCTAGTCTCTAGTTCCATGGACCGTTGCTAGACGGCCACCCATGGTGACGGGCGTTTTTCCGATTAATGGTTAATTGAAAAACAGTTAATTAAATTGGATTTAATTGACAAATTGTATTGGACACAAGCCCAAGTCTAGCTGAGAGTGAACCTAATGAGTCACACACAAATCAGTATGGGGTTAGTAGAATTAATTTGGAATTAATTCTAGAAGAAGCGAATTAATTTAATTGGATTAAATTAATTCAAGGAGAAAATAAATGATTGGATCATTTATTGAGAAATCTATTTGATGGATGGTCCAATAATTAATTAATTGGATTAGTTAATTGTTGGATTAAGAACCTTTAAATTAAATGGATTAATTTATCGGTTTTTGTTTAATTAATTGATTGGATCAATTAATTAGTGTTTGAGCTTATGTTTATTTAATTGGATTAAATAAACTTCTGGATTTCAATAAGGTTTAAAATTAATTGGATTAATTTGGAACCTATGGATCTTGGTTGGTATTGATTTAATTTGATTAAATCAAAACCGGTCAAAATTGGTCCATGGTTTGAAGTCCAAGCTCTAGAGGTTGAAGCAAGTTGAGGAGAAGTTTCAACTCTTCCACACGTGAAGGCCATAATAGTTCATGGAGAGTTAGTGTGCATGTGTATGTAAGTTAGCCTTGGAGGTTAATTTTCGAGGTTGAATTTTGAATTTAACTTTCTACATACACCAAAATAATGCACATAACTTGTATGGTAGAGACTTGCACGAAATTTCCAGCCAAAAACACTCAAAAATCTCTGCAAATTTTCTCCTTTTTGTGTTCATACCTTTTGAAAAAGATTGAACTTAAAAACATTCCAAAAGGCACTAACCGATAGTGTTGTTTTGGAAGTGTTTCTTCTTCATTTTCTCTATTTCTATCTAGTAATAGATTAGAGTTTTCTCCATAGTGTGGTGTGGACAATACTTAGAGGAATTCTACGTTCAATTCTCAAGTGAACGGAAGGAGAAATGGAAAGGAAACAACGCACGTACCGGTTATACATGTAGTAAACAAAAAAATGTTGGTTTTCTTTATATTTTCATGTATCTTTTTGTTTTCTTCCTTTAGCCACTTGTCCAGCATCTTCTCCTCTTTTTATTTATGCTTTGACAAACACCGAATGCCCGGGAACTTCAAAGGGAATACCCCTTTGAATCTGTTTTATATTATGCTTTAATTTCACGTTTTTATGCTTCCGTTGCGTTCCCCGGCCGTACCTGGTTCTTTCAGTGGTATCAGAGCCCGGTTCGGTATTGTGGCTATAGGATTAAAATTTTATTGTGTGTTAAGCATGAAGAGCATGTTTAAATTGCTTTTGAAAAGCATGATTTATGTCTTTAAAACATGATAATATGTGTACAAAATATGTGTTAATTTGGCTTTTGAAATTATGGATATCCATGCATTTTTTTAGAATTGGATTTTCTTTAAATGCATGTTTATGTTTCAGTTTTATAGCAGATTTTTTTTTTTTTAAAAAAAAGGAAAATTTGGTGAGAAACGGTGTCGGCCGCTTCGACAGGGGCAACAGGCGTGCGCTGCTGAGCGTGCGCGCGCGCGCACGGCCGTCTGGGACGGGCGGCCGGTAGCGCTGTTTTGTATCGTTTTTCCCATTTTTCCAGAAAATTGAATTTTCCTGATTTCTGCTAGTTTTCTGAAATTATTAATTTTGGCGTATTTTAATTTTTAGTTAAAATTGGATTTTTCTAAAATTATTTTATGTCTTGGATTATTTTGGAAATGGTTTCCAAACAAAAACTTTTTTGTATATTGGATGTATAGTTGATATCCATATTTTTAATTGCATTATTAATATGATATTTTCTGCATTTTTATTATGTTTATTATTTTAGATATTGGATATCTATTCATAAATGCGTGGGATGTCTTTATATGCTTGGCATGTTTATATTTGATATAAATGTGTTTTGTTGTTGTTTATTTGATAAACCATAAGGATGATCGCTAGCCCATTGGCCTATGTATGGTTTAATTTTTTGTTGGGTGAGGCCTGCGTGCCTCTTTGTTTTTATTCCTTCTTTCGTTTTTAGCCTTGGAATAATAAGGCTTTCTTCCTCCCTTTTAATGTACTCCTCCCGACTTATGATTGGGGTTTCTTTTAAGTTGTAATGAGAGTAGATTAGGTTGTGAGGCTTTATTTTGTTAATGTAAGCTTCCAAAGAGATGAAGGTCCAGTGGACAGAGCACACGGTGGAAGGTCAAGAAGAACAAAGGAGGATTTTACAAGGCCCCATTAGAATGATAATGGGATGTAAAAATTGTAATAGTGTAGGCCTACCCTAGTTTGACCATTGATCCACTGCGGGCTCAGTGGATCACTTAGGATTGGGCTTGTGATCATCCTAACAAGGGCGTGCTAGGCTTATTTTGCATGTTTTTATGTTTTATGCTTTGATGTATGGTGTGTTTGGAATGCATCGTATTGCGTTTAATGTATGAAACTTGAGCATTAAAAATACTAATAATGATGAGGTCTCGGTTTTAATAAACTATAACTCTCACTTGGATGGTCCAAGTAAATACTAGGCCCAAAATGGAATTAAAATCAAATGGTTTGATTATTCAAAGCCTTCCATCCATAGCAATGTAATGAGGAAGCTACTTTCACCATTCGTGGTCTCATGAGTCGTGGCACATTTGGAATGGAAGAAAGCTGCACTGTTGTTGTGAACGAATGGAATATATTCCTAATTCCCTGTCTCACGAGTCGTGGGGGGCGATAGTTGAGATATTCATTTGGTTGATGGGTTGGGCCTAACGCTAAGTAACATGATTCGCTTGGAGTCCTTGGGATCATGTGAAGAGGCGAGGCAAAATATCTTGGGGATCTCATTGGATGATAATGGTATTGGATACCTCCCACAAAGCCTTTCCCATGTGAATCTTAAAAGCGGGGCATGGAGAATTACGTTTGTGGACTCTAAGCCCTCTAGGAAATGATTTCCCGAAAACCCCATTTGAGAGTGGTGGGTTTTTGAAGAAATAGTGGGAGGGGTTAATAACTAAAGACCAAGTATTAACTTGAATTCAATATTATAATAATCTACTAAATTTCTGCTTTACATTTTGAATGTAGATGTCTAAGAATCCATTCGTTGTAATTCTTGAGACTAATAAATTTGATGGAATAAACTATAATGATTGGCTGCGAAATCTGAGGATTGTCCTCTATTTCGAAGACCAGGCTTACGTTTTGGATAAGCCTCTTCCTCGGATCTTGTCAGAGGGGTTCTCGTCAGAAGAGTGTTTGACGTTCAATGAATGGCAGGAGGACAACCGCAAGGTCCGCAGCATCATACTGGCATCCATGACTAATGAGATCCAGAAGCAGTATGATCGGGTTGATGATGTCAGCTCGATAATGCTCCGCATGAAAAGACGTTTATGCGGTACCGAACCGACATATTAGATATGCTGCGACGAAGGCATTTTTTGGAGCTAAGATGACAGAAGAGTTGTTTGTACACCAGCATGGAGTGATGATGCTATCCCTAGTGGAGAGGCTCAAAGGCCTCCGAGCTGATATTGTAAAAGAGACGTACATCGACATGATCCTTCAGTCTCTTCCTCCCTCCTTTGACCCGTTTATCGTTAACTATAACATGAATGGGCTTGAAAAAGACCTTCATGAGTTGGTGAACATGTTGGTCCAATACGAGGCAACGATTGAAAAGTTTGCGCCATCGGTATTGATGGGGGAGGCTTTGACCTCAAGAGCGAAAGGCAAAGGGGTCGGACGCTGGAGGAGGAAGAAGGGTAAGACAGAATAAGCCGCTGCAAGCGCAGGGCTCTTGTTGCCATGCTGGGCATGGGCAAAGAAAAGAGGAAGGCGGTTCGGCAGTCAAGGGTTGCAAAAGATGTTTGCATATATTGTCGTGAAAAGGGGCATTGGAAAGGGGAGTGTCCTAAACTCCTCTCCAACCAAGGTACATTTGATTTGAGCTTTAACATGATTATTATTCTACTCTTGGGTATTGGATACCAACTGTAGCTCATATCTGCAAATGGTTTGCGGGTGATGGAAAGGAGTAGAAGGCTAAGATGGAGATGGTTCTAAAGCTAGGTAATGGATGGGCTATTGCCATAGAAGCTATAGGACTAGTCAGGCTTAGCTATTAGTGATCATGTTAAGATAGAGTTGATAGGTCACAATTATGTAACCTAGCATGATCAAATTATGTTTTTCTATTGTTGGACAATAAGGATTACATGTTTTTGATCAATGAAAGTTTCTTTTATTTGATAAAGAATGATTATTCTTGTCTGCTAGGTTGTTTGTATAATTGTTTCGATACTATCCCATAATTAGATTATGAATGCTAAAAAAAATGATGAAATGGATAATCAAGATAAACTCACAGATTTGGCATGCAAAGGTAGGTCACATTCCTCTAGATAGGATAAGGAGGTTAGTAGATTCAAGGAGTCTAGAAATAGACAATTTAAGCCTGCTAGCTTGCAAGTCCTTCCTGAGCAGAAAGATGGCCAAGAAGCTCTTTGTAGGACAAAGTATGCTTGGTAGTTCTCTGTTGGATTGGATCCAGTCAGACATCTGTGGGTCACTAAATACACAAGACCAGTAAAGGGTTCCAAGTCTAAGGGCCTTTGAAAGGCTCAGGGAATTAGATTTGAAGTGGGAACCAAACTGGTTGCAAAATTAACCTTCGATTGGATCGAGTGGTGTGTATTTAGTGGGAGCTTTTGATGTATCTAAATGAGAATGGAATTCAAACTTAGTGGAATTCTCCCTGAAGTGCCACAATTGAACATCATCTCTGATAAGGGAAGAATCGAACCTTGTTGGACATGGTTCGATCTGTGTTTCACTGAACTACCTTGGCCCATCTGGGCGTGTTCTTAAGACAATGGCCAAGTTGTAAAACATGGCACTTTCTAAAGATTGTGACCCAGACACCATATTGGATAAGGCATGGCAAGCCTGTATCCTACAAAGTACTTGAGTATGTAGGATGGTCTTGCATACGTCAAGGGACTAGTGGGAGGCAAATTAGGTTTGCACAGGTTTATGAGTTGTCCTAAGGGAAATTGGATTTCAGAGGATAACCAGTGTGAGGAGTAGCTCCTTGAGGAATCAAGTAGAGCGACACCTCAGTATGATATTGCAAACATCATTTGAAATCAAGTTTGCTCACTGACTATATTCCAGTTCTCCTAAGGATGACCAGAATATCTTAGATACCTGAGAGGTATAGGTTTCTGGGTCAGTCCGGTCAATTGGATTACAATCCAAAAGACATAAGGAGAAGCAATATTGGACATTGGATTGAATCAATGGCTTGGAGCCGTGTGATTCGACGTGGAATTCAAACTAGGTTTGGAAGTCCATGTAACTGGAATATTCATTTTGATGAGTTCATACGGGGTATGACTCGATCAGTAACGAGCTTGAGGATCAGTGGGAGTTTAGTTGTGTTCCTAGTGTTTAAAGTGTGTAACGTCTTATTCATTTGGAATGATTAAGATGTTAGGAAACACTGAAACACGAATGTTATTCACGCAATTCTCCATGAAAGGAATTTGATTCCTATATATAGGGTTAAGCTATCCAAGACTCAGTCAAGGTTGACTGATGAGGAAGCTTAGATGTTTGACATCCCCTACGTCTTTGCCGTAGGCAACATAGGTATGTTGTTTCGTGTATTGGACCGGATGTTGTGTATGCTTTGGGCGTAACGAGAGAAATCGAGTGTGTACCAAAGAGGCAGTAAACTGCTGTTGAGAACAGTCTTTAATACCTAAATAAGGACTAAAGAAGTGTTCTTCATGCATGTTCTATGGAGAGTTGATTCTGGAAGGCTATAGCGATACTAGCTTCCAGTATCATGTGAATAATATCTAGTCTCAGTATGAACACATATTCAGGCTTAATGATAAGGTGGTGGCTTGGAAAGGTTTCAAGTGGGATACCACGACGGACCATGAAAGTTCAATGTATGGTAACTTTAGAAGTTGCTCCGGAGAGTGGTTTGGATGAAAAACTATATCCAATAGTTGGGTGTGGTGCCTAGCACGGCAAAGTCAGTAGTTACCTTGGAGGATAATAACATGGCTATAGCGCAAGCTAAAGGACCAAGATCTCATCACGGATCCAAGAAAATTCTTAGACAGTACCATTTGCTTGGAGCAATGGTATAAAGAGGTGATGTGCGGTTGGACCGAATCATCTTGGTAGAGATAAGGTAGACCCGTGAGATCGAGCCGGATATCGCAGATTACTCATGCTCAGATAAGTCTGAGCGACATGGGTGATTGGCTTTAGGTCAAGTGGGAGATTGTTAGAATAGGTGACCAGAAAGCCAATTGAATTGGCAGTTTTGGGTACTATTTAGCAATTTTTATTAAAGTAATATTGACTTGATGAATATAGTAAGTATTCATTCGTGGCACTGTGTGTTTGTTGTGCTTACAGATTACGTTAAACGGTATTTTAACGTCACAACAAATGCCCACAGACCAATTGGATAACTCATGTAGTTGGGTTGCGCATTGGATGGCAGCTATGAAACCAACTTCTAAGGGTTGGTCTGAAACGTTCCAAGTCGAGGACCTCGAGACAGGGCATCGAGGGTCCTATAGAGACTTGCACTAAGGATTGCATTCATTGGATGAGTGCCGTGTTTCATCGGCGATAGACGTTGGATGTCTATGCACTATTAGTGGGTTAGTTGACAAGGGTGTCAGCTGACTGAACTGACTCGCTGGAATAGTCATAAGGAAGCCTTGGAGGCTTGGTCGGTATGACTGGAATTCCCAGCTCCGATAGTACGAGATTAGTCCTCGGAATTGAGGAATCATGACAGTCACATGCATATGAAGGTTGTATCTAGGGTCTAGCAAGAGATGTCCGTATCTAGGATACGTTCAGCACAAGCCTTATCCAGTGCAGTTGGAATATGTATTGAGGACGGTAGATTCCAAGATAGGATCCGTCACTTGTCAGAATATGACAGTCGAGTCTCCTATGCGCTCTGAGATGGTTTAAGCTCTTTAAGTTTGTGGCCACAGCGATTGGTCGAGTAGGGAATCGTTTCCTACGTTGATGAAGAGCAAACGTGTCTCGAGTTATTGAGCATAGTTGTCGGTCCAGGATGAGAACCGATGCCCAATTCCATGCCCTAGACCTAGACCGGAAAATGGATGATGGAAGGACCGTACTCGTATGGTACTCGGGAGCCTAAATGTTCACGCCAACATTCACCTAGTCTCTAGTGCCATGTACCGTTGCTAGACGGCCACCCATGGTGACGGGTGTTTTTTCGATTAATAGTTAATTGGAAAACAGTTAATTAAATTGGATTTAATTGACCAATTGTGTTGGACACAAGCCCAAGTCTAGCTCAGGGTGAACCTAATGAGTCACACACAAATCACTATGGGGTTAGTAGAATTAATTTGGAATTAATTCTAGAAGAAGAGAATTAATTTAATTGGATTAAATTAATTCAAGGAGAAAATAAATGATTGGATCATTTATTGAGAAATCCGTTTGATGGATAGTCCAGTAATTAATTAATTGGATTAGTTAATTATTGGATTAAGAACCTTTAAATTAATTGGATTAATTTATCGATTTTTGTTTAATTAATGGATTGGATCAATGAATTAGTGTTTGAGCTTATGTTTATTTAATTGGATTAAATAAACTCTTGGATTTCAATAAGGTTTAAAATTAATTGGATTAATTTGGAACCTATGGATCTTGGTTGGTCTTGATTTAATTTGATTAAATCAAAACCGGTCAAAATTGGTCCATGATTTGAAGTCCAAGCTCTAGAGGTTGGAGCAAGTTGAGGAGGAGTTTCAACTCCTACACATGTGAAGGCCATGATAGTTCATGGAGACTTAGTGTGCATGTGTATGTAAGTTAGCCTTGGAGGTTAATTTGGAGGTTGAATTTTGAATTCAATTTTCTACATACACAAAAACAATGCACATAACTTGTATGGTAAAGACTTGCATGAAATTTCCAGCCAAAAACACTCAAAAATATCTGAAAATTTTCTCCTTTTTGTTTTCATACCTTTTGCAAAGGATTGAACTTAAAAAACATTCCAAAAGGCACTAAATGATAGTGTTGTTTTGGAAGTGGTTCTTCTTTATTTTCTCTATTTCTATCTAGCAATAGATTAGAGTTTTTCTCCATAGTGTGGTGTGGACAATACTTAGAGGAATTCTACGTTCAATTCTCAAGTGAACGGAAGGAGAAACGGAAAGGGAAAAATGCACGTACCGGTTATACGAGTAGTAAACAAAAAAGGTTGGTTTTCTTTACATTTTCATGTATCTTTTTGTTTTCTTCCTTTAGCCATTTGTCCAGCATCTTCTCCTCCTTTTATTTATGCTTTAACAAACACCAAACACCCGGGAACTTCAAAGGGAACACCCCTTTGAATCCATTTTATATTATGCTTTAATTTCACGTTTTTACGCTTCCGTTGCGTTCCTGGCCGTACCCGATTCTTTCAATAGCGGCCCTCAGTCGGTTCATTGACAAATTGGCAGAAAAAAGGTTGTCCTTCTTCAAAGTGTTACGAAAGGCCAAGAACTTTGAGTAGGGGGAAAGAATCCCGTAGAGCCTTCAAAGAGCTTAAGCAATACCTGGCTAGCCTTCCTTTGCTGGTTAAACCTTTTCTAGGAGACACGTTGTACGTCTACTTGGTGGCAACATCCCAGGAGATAAGCTCGATCCTATTTCGGGAGGAGAACGGGCAACAGACGCCCATTTATTATGTTAGTAAAATCCTACACTGGTCCGGAAGGATGATACAATCTCATAGAAAAGATAGCCTTCGCGCTGGTGATAACCGCTCGAAGATTACGCCCTTACTTCTTGTCTTATCCAATATGGGTTCATACCAATCACCCCCTTAAACAGGTTCTGGGGAACCCAGACACATCTGGTCGATTGATCAAGTGGGCCATCAAGTTCAGCGAGTACGATATCTCGTGCCACCCCAGGACGACCATCAAGGCCCAGGCAGTGGCCGATTTTATCTCGAAAAGCACATCCCCTCTCCCAGACAAGGGGACCTGGCTTCTACATGTGGACGGATCCTCTACCGCTCAGGAAGTGGTGCGGGCGTAGTCGTGACCTCCCCGAAGGAGTAGATATGGAATTCACAATTAAGTTCGGATTCAAAATATCTAACAACGAGGTCGAGTATGAAGCCTTCGCTTTCGGCATGAGAATAACCTGGGAAGCTGGGGCCAGGAACTTGGTAGCCTAATCTGACTCTCAGCTCATTGTTAAGCAAATAGAGGAAATAGAAGAAACTAAGGAGGAAAGTATGAAGCAATACTTTCGAAGGATAGAGGAATGGAAGACCAAGTTTGATACATTTCAACTCATTCAAATCCCTCGAGAAGAGAACAACAAAGCCGATTACTTGTCAAAATTGGCTAGCACCATGGATCATTGCGGATAACAATATCCCACTTGTCGAAGCCCGATCTAGCCCTGGAAGTACAGGCCATACTTCCTGGGGGAATTGGACACAGCCTGTCCTAGACTGGTTGAAGGAAGACCGCCTCTCCCCAGATAGATGAAAGGCTGCCCGTTTGAAGAAGTGGGCCGTACATTTCCTCTTAGGAGACACCCTTTACAATAAGTCCTTCACGCATCCGTTCCTGAGATACCTGTCACAAGAAGGGGGGATACATGTCCTCAAAGTGGTTCATGGGGATGTTTTTGATCACACATATGAGTATTGGCTCTAGCCAACAAGGCCTTGAGAGCCGGGTACTTTTGACCTACGATGAAACAAGGCCAAGGCCCTGGTTAAACAGTGCGATAGGTGCCATAAGCATGTCTCCTTACTACATCAGCCTGCTGAACCATTGGCCACATTGCTAGCCCCATGTCCTTTTGCCCAATGGGGGATGGACATCATAGGGCCCTTTCCTATGGCCCCAGGGCAACGAGAATTCCTGCTGGTAGCCATAGACTACTTCACAAAATGGGTGAAAGCCGAACCTCTCTCCCGCATTACTGAGGGAGAGGTCATGAAATTCGTGTAGAAGAACATTATATGTCGCTTTGGGCTTCCCCGCGAAATCATCTCGGACAACGGACGACAATTTCAAGGGAACAAGATACAAGATTTGTGAAAAGGGTTGCGAATCAGAAAAAGGTTCACCTTTGTGGCTCATCTTCAAGCCAACGGTCAAGTGGAGTTCACCAATCGCACTCGCACACTCATACAAGGTATGAAGAGAAGGCTCGATAGAGCCGGGGGCAACTGGGGTGAAGAACTCACCAATGTCCTGTGGGCTTATCGAACCACTCTTAAAATTCTATGGGCAAAAGCCCCTTTTCCCTAGTATAAGGGACAGATGTAATCCCGACTGAGGTGAGCATGCCTTCCCATCGGACAATGTGTTATTCAGAAGACAACAATTATAATCTACTTAACGAGAATCTCGATTTTATCGAGGAACTTAGGGAAAAAGCCTTCCTTCGAATGTAAAGATATAAGAGCATTATGATAAGCGCCTATAATAGGCAGGTTAAGCCTCAAAGGTTCCAAGTTGGAGACTTGGTGCTCCGAAAAGTGGAAGCACCAAAGTCAGTGGGCAAGCTAGACCCCACATGGGAAGGATCCTACAAAGTTAGGGGAATTTTAGGCAATGGAGCATACGAATTGGAGGACGGGGACGGACACCCTCTTCTTCGCCCGTGGAATATACGTAATCTCAAAACATTCTTCGCATAATTCCCCCGTGTAGGCGGGCCTATCTGGAGAAGGACATCTTAGTGCCTTCCCTAACAAAAGACTAACTTGCTTTTCAAGGCAGGACCTCCACAGAAGGATATCCTCATGCCCCTTCTAAGACAGTGACCCCCTAGTAAATAACAAAGTCTTGTCCCTAGAGGGCTTTTTACCATCTTACTGCATACAAGCAGGACCTCCCACCAACATCGCCACCTATTGCCAAGAAGGGCCATTACAAGGCTGTCCAGAAAAGGTAAAATCCTCTTCAACACAAAATATACCCCTCGTGCTAAACTACCCTATTTTCTTGGCAGGTATGCCTCGGAATAAGCAATGTCTCTCTGCAGGCACTCCATCAAATAAGCCCTGCCACTCTGCAGGCACTCCATCAATAAGCCTTGCCACACTACAGGCACTCCCTCGAAAAAGCCCTTCGGCAATGCAGGCAGTTGATCGAATAAGTCCTGCCCCCCTTGCAGGCACATCTTAAATCCTACCCTTTTGCAGGGATCCAAGTAAAGTAAGCCCTGTTTTTTCAGGCAATCACACTCAGATAGAGGCAGCAGAACCTCACTGGATCAAGGCATACCTATTGTTCCACAGAGAGGAAGAGAATCACCTCTTACATCAGGTATCCTCAAAGCCATCAACAAAACTATTTTGTCTCCTTTTTTAGAAACCAGTAAAACATGCATGGGGCGGCCAAGCCCCAAATATCATAATCACAGAGAAATTCAGTATATGAAGCAAAGCAAACTACATATCATAATGAACCCCCTACGCCAAACCGTCTTGGGAGGGAAAAAACAGTAGCAACAAAAAGAAAAATTGTTTCATCCCCATGCATCATGGGGGCAAGCATAGCAGGAAAATAAATGTTTCAAAAGGGCGTACAATCAATCATCCTTCCCCACAGGCAGCGTCTTCTCAGGCTCTTCCAGGGCTTCTGGCTCAGGGGAAGGGGCAACAACATCAATAGGTTTGGCCGGAGGGGCTAAATCCGTTGCAGAAGGCTCGTCGGTCGGAGCCTCCACATCTCCTCTTTTCGAGGCTTGAATCTCCCCCATCACCATCTCTCCCCCATCACCATCTCCAACCCTTGATCCAGCTTTTCCTCTAAAAAGAATTTACCGGCCGTGTTATTCATCAGCCTAAAAATTCCAGATAAAAGAGAAGAGAATCGGGCAAACTTGTTACTTGGATCAAGGGGGAAGATTCAGCCTGCCTGGGAGGGGGAGAAAAAGGATCCGGAGCCTTCTTTAGGACCCCCTCATAATCTAGGAAGGAATGATCCGCCCCCTCAGAGGATAGCCTTGAACCGCGAACAGTTCCTAGCAGGACATAAAGTCGCACCTCAAGAACGACCCTGCCAGGTTAGCCACATCTCTTTGAAAATCTTCAGACTTCTTGTATTCCAAGAGGCGACTCTCCTAATACGAGGCGAAGAACTGCTTGCCCTTCTTAGTGTGGGGAAAATCCAAACAGGCCTAGTCAGCAGCCTATCCCAGAGCTACCGATTGGTCATGGGACAAAGCTAGGAAATCCTGTTTCACCTTCTTCCTCTCCTTCTTCGCCTGATATTTTCCCATGACCACCTTTTTGGACTCCTTCATCTTGGCCAGGTCAGAGGACAACCGCTCCAAGCGATCCTCTAGCCGCTTTCGTTAGCCGTCAGCAGGAGGAGGGGAAGGGGTCTCCATGGGATGACTCAAAAACTCCTTTGCCACCGTAGCCACCAGAAAGAAAGAACAAATACAAAGGTCAGAACTATATGCAATACATAAAACCTGGACAGGATAAGGTGTTATACCTTCATAGCATGGCAGGCGAAGGCCCCGACTAACTTCTCCTTAGAAAGAGAGGCCAACGAACGCCTGTCTACTGAGAGGATCAGTCCCAGCAGAAACTCCTCAAAGAGCCCCGACTCTCCTTCCCTCTCCCTTAATATAGACTGGTTGGTGTACACCCCCCCCAATCAGGGACGAATCACTGACGACGGGGATAGGAGCCCCCAAACGAGGGGGGAGAAGGAGGAGGAGGGGGCGCAGTAGCCGAACGGGTGGTCACCTGCAAGGAGCTCCCTAGGGGAGGATGGCTAGATGAGCTTTCCTTAACTTGCTCGGAGGACCCTCCGTAGGAGGGAGCAGATGGACGCTTCCCCTTTCTGTCACCTAGGGCTAGGGCCCCTTCTGGAGTTCGGGCGGTGGAAGGAGTCCCCGCCGGATGCCCTTGAGCACTCTCCCGGAGAAGCTTATCGAACATTAATTTCTCTACACAAAGGAAGAAACCAAAATCATCATTCAGAAACACTCAACATAGATTAAAAGAACCAGAAGAAAAGAACGAAGGATATCTAGGGGCTCCTCCAAGGGGACCTCCTTGGGACTCAACCTAAAACGATAAAGAAGCCTTTCATCTATGAGGCCCCGAACATTATAAGAGTCCTCATTCAGCACCTCCACAAAGGCTTTGGGGGCTGGCGGCCTGTCCTTCCCAAACACGGGATCAGCAGGAAGTAGATCAGAAACCCAAGAAAGGGGAAGGCGCAGAAAAAAGAAGTTGACCCTCCAAGAATTAGGCGTGCTTGGGGCAGGAAGGAAGCGAATCCCCCTCTTGGGGAAGAAGAGGAAGGTATCAAGGTCTGACTTTTTTAACTTGAAACAAGAGAAATTTTGGCTAGTAATGGGCCAACTATGGTATGTAAAAATCAGGGCGAAACTTGCAAGAAGGTGGAAGGAGTTGGAGGCCAGCTGGTTCAAAGGAACCCTAAACAACGTAGACACGTCTTGGTAGAAGGAAGGAATGGGAAACCTAAGACCAACCCTCAACTAGGTCCAGGAGAAGCATAAACAGCCAGTAGAAGCCCTGAAGAAGAAGGCCCTTTCCAGTGGAGTGGGACTCGCTTCCCTCTCCTCCTCCTCCTCCATCTCTCCCGCCTCCGGTGGCTCATATCTCTCCTCTTCGGGGGAAGACCCTTCCTCGTCGTTTCCCCCAGCCAGACTCTCTACCTCCTCTGATACTTCCCCCTCCTCGTCAATCAATCATCGAGGAGCACGAGAGAGGTTCCTTAGTCTCCACCTCCTGCCACCTCGAAAAGCCAAGGGACCAGAGGTTGCCCTATGGAAGAAGCGGCGGAGGGATCATCGCCTCCAACCCATTCCCCCATGAACTGGATGGACTCATCAGAAGGGGTGGAAGAAGACATTTTTTTTGCAAAAAAATATTAAAGAAAATGCGAGAGAAAGGAAGATTGAACTTACAGAGTTGGTGGAAAAGGTATAAAGTTGAAGTTCCCTCTTACAAAGATATGGGAAGGCGAAAGAATGGAAGGAGATAGAGTTATAATGTGATCGAGGGGAGAAGACGTGGGAAGGATGCGGTTACCCAGAGATCGTGCAAATAACCGCCTCCCATTGGGCAGTTACCAAGCAGAAAAATAACCGACATGGGCAGTTAGCGATAATGGTCCCCCATGCAGAGCGCATGGCTGCCACGTGCGTAGCCTCTGCTGAGGCCTACACCCTAGCCTGCCATAAAGGTAGTCTCTAGTCATCATGACAAGCGTGACGCAAAGCACTCGTAAACCTAACGACTGTCACGCTTCCCTTAGCCAAGAAGGAAGCTCACATGGGACCGATTGAGAAGGAAAGGAGGTTAAATCTGCCTCGCTACCACGGACGGCCTCTACTCTAAGTGGGAACGGTAGTGAACCCTCCCTCTCGGAGTTGGGGGACTGATTGATACATGCCACAAAAACTAGCCCAAGAGCAAGGCCCAAAAGCCTAAAGAGGCATCTAGGAGTACAAGGAAAAAATATTGGAGCCCCACGTAAAGGCCCGCATGTTTTCGGAGGAGGCCCAAAAGGGGCGTTAGCCCAGCCCAAGGAAGGACTAGTCAAGCCTCTCCCCAATGAGGTAGAGATTCGGCCAGGCCAAGGATGAAGCCTCATCAAGGAAGCCCAAGGAGGAAGCCCAAGCTCATCAAGACTGGATAAGGGTAGACCCGGTCTTATCCTTATCCTTATCCATGGAAGACCCCTTCAACTGACCTCCTACTTTCAAGGAGTCCGAAGGCTGCAGAAGTTTAGGAGGGCCAGTGGTTGGTCTTTCCAGAGTCCAGGTTGATGAAGAGTCCTTCCCAACCGTGACTCTTCCTCTATAAATACTGGCTTACTTAGCTGGCTCAAGTAATGTTTTTTTCTAGCACTCTAGCACACGAATCTATGCTTTCACACTCGCATTAACGCATTAAGTTTATTTTATGCTCTTTGATCACGAAATCTCACTGTTTCTTTACTTTATTCGAATTTATTCTTTCACAATGGTTTACTAACTTGAGCATCGGAGTGCAAATATATTTTTTGCAGGTCCCCTTTTCATAGCTTGCAGAAACCCAAGGTCCATTCTACTCAAGCCCAAGAACGAGCTCTTTCAACTCACATATGCCCTTATGCAAACTGAATTAGTATTAATTTTTAAATTTTTCTGAAATTTTTTGGACTAAAATGCATAAAAATAGGTCTCTTATGTTTCTTACATAGAGTAGTAATAATGTAATTTGCCTCAGCTGATTTTTTTTTCTACAATCTAAAAAAAAAATCAAGCACAAAATAGAGAATTCTATGTCTTTGATTAAAAATTACAAACCCCAGGGGGATATTTGTAATTTTTTAGAAAGTGGGAGAGGGAGGGTATCCATACTTATGTCAAACCTTAGGAGATGTCATTTTAATTCACCCTAACTAAAAATAAAGAAGATTGGCAACAAAAAAGATTAAGTGACAATTTTAATATTGTTACTATTTATATATATTAGTGCCAAAAAAATTTATTTTGTCATAATTTCATAGTTTAAATAATTATATTGTGGAAATTATCATTAGCAAGAATTAACGATAAAAAATTGTGCATAAAGTTTTCTTAAAAGCAATTCGTCATACATTGTGTTGTCATTATTACTATAATTGTGTCACTAATTATCTATCATGACAATTTTATGCACAAATTTTGTCTATTAAATATATATTATAACAAAGTCAAAATTATTATCACTTTATATATTGATTTTTAATGACAATTTTAATTTACCATTTGATATTTTTATCACTAATATTATATTTTCATATAGTGCTTGGCTAGTCTACACGCCTCCAATTGAACCCAAAATTTTGCAAATAAGGCCGGATCTATATATATAGGCCCCGAATTTAAATATACATAAATTTAAATTTTTTATACATACCCCCCCCCCCAAATTTTGTAATTTTTTTAATTATTTACATAAATTTTAATTTTTATTATACATCAGCCTCCTTAATCATTTCAATTTCCGCTAATAACCTGGCAATATAATCCAGTGAATATGTATAATTTTTCGACCCCTCAAATTTTTATTTTTAAATTCGTCCCTATCTACTACTACACATCATCCCCATGATCTAAAGACACCCCTTGCCCACTCTCAATAGGCTAAGAGCTATTCATTTAATTGGGGAAAATTTTAATTTGGATTCGATTTAGTAGGACTTAACTAAATATAAAGTAAATATAATATATTTATGATGTTATTGATGTACAATTCAAAAAAAATAATCAATTACACTGTGTCATTATTCAATTAGATCAAATTAAATTTAGGTAAGAATTTTCTTTTAATTGAACATACCTTTGTGTAATTATTTGACTCGACCAAATTTCCTTTAGGTAAGAATTTTCTTTAAATTGAGAAGTATTTTCTTTTCGTTTTATTTTTGAAGTGCGTGTGTTGTGTGGGAGCACGCGATCCATGCTGAATTTTTTATTGTGCAAGTGACAAACCAAACGTAATTGGCACCGTCAAGACTGGTCCCTCTCAATCTAGTGATGGCCAAGCTGACTGCAATACTAGAAAACATTGAAATAATTGCACCATGTTTACTTTTATTTTTGAAGTATTTCGTTTTATTTTGTGATGATGAAGAGAAAAAAAGATAGGAATAAATAAATATGTTAGAAATCATGTGTATATTTGGATTTATTTTTAAGATAGTTGAAAATAGTGCGAAATGGGTGTTGTATGTTTGCTTTTATTTATGAGGAGAGGAAATCGATTGATCATTGTCAAATCATGTATCTTTGTCTTGGTTAAGGGGGTGAGGGGATTGCGTCAAGGCGATCCGCTCTCGCCGTATCTCTTTGTCTTGGTCATGGAAATGCTCCATGCTATTATCCGTAAACATATCTCTGAGACGAGTGCCTTCCGTTACCACTGGCAATGTGAAGATGTGAGGCTCTATATGATAAGCTTTGCAGACGATCTCCTCTTGTTTTGCCATGCGGATCTAGTTTCTATACGCACGCTCAAGAGGGCCTTGGAGGAATTCGCCCAGCGATCCGGACTACATGCAAACCCACAAGAGCTCCTTGTTCATCTCCAAGTCGGCGGCCGAGTGGTCGGTCGTGTTACAGGTTGAGGTGGGTTTCCAGTATGGCCAGTTACCGTTTATGATCTCGGTGTACCGTTGTCTTCCTCGCGGCTGTCCTCGACCGATTTCAAGCCCCTTCTCGACAAGGTGGATAGCCGCCTTGCGGCTTGGGAGGTGAAGAATTTCTCCTATGCTGGGCACCTGCAGCTTCTGAAGTCGGTCCTTGCCTCTTTCCATATTTATTGGGCTTCCGTCTTTATTTTGCCGAAAGGTGTTACTAAACAGATTGAGTAGCGCTTCCGTGCCTTCTTGTGGTCGGGCCGCGGGACGAGGGGCACTCCGCGAGTTGCATGGGCGGAGCTGTGCTCGCCAAAGGCTGAAGGAGGGCTCGGCCTCACCTCTGTTGCTGATATAAATAGCGCCCTCATTCTCAGGCTGCTTTGGGCGATTATTAGTAGGGCAGACTGCTCCATCTGGGTGAAATGGATACTTACCTATCGTGTTCGGACTAATTCAATCTGGACAGTCCGTGACCGCGTCGGGTCCTGGACCTGGAGGAAAGTGCTGAAGAAACGGCGCACCATTCTGCCGGCTATCAAGTACCTAACTGGGGACAGATCAACCTTCAAACTGTGGCTTGATCCGTGGTATGAGGGGGAATTACTAATTGAGAGGATGCCAGCGGGTCCCCGCTTGTTAGGACTACCTTTGGAGGCCCCTTTATCGACGGTGATGCTTGATGGTTCCTGGAGCTGGCCTACCAGTGGGGCGGTGGCCCAGCTGCGGCTGCAAGAGCTCCCACCAGTCCGCGGCAGGGGTGATGCGATTTATTGGTGTTCCAGTGTGGCCAGTTCTCGACGGCAGCATCTCTTGATCTCTTGCACCCAAGATGCCCCACGGTGGCCTGGTATTGCCTGCTTAGAGGCAAGTTCAAGATTCCCAAGCACAACTACATCCTATGGCTGGCCATTCGGGAGCGATTGACAACACTTGACCGGCCATGGTTCAGCCATCTTGAGACCTTTTACTGCTTATGCGATCAGCCTGTCCTTGAAACTCATTCTCATCTCTTTTTCGGGTGTCCATTCTCGGCTGGATGCGTGTCCGTGCTGCAGCGCCGTGTGAGATTCTTCTGGCCGATGAGCGAGTGGAGCTGGGGGGTCGACTGGGCGTGGCGGCGCTGGCGCGAAAACCATCTCCTCAACATGGCACACCGGGCCACTCTTGCAGCCCTTGTCTATCAAGTGTGGCTAGAAAGAAATAAGCGGATTTTTTCTAATCAGCGCTCCTCCCCATAAGAAGTGGTTACGATTGTTTTTTAGCAGGTCCGCCTTCGGATTATTAGTAGTGAGGTGCAGCCTTCGTTACAAGCTTCTGTGCTTTATAGACTTTAGAACATTGCCTGGTGATGAATGCGTTTGTGCTAGGTTGTACATTCTTAATACATATATGAAATTTACACTTCCCTAAAAAAAATCATGTATCTTTTATATGTATTTATAATTGTATGGGATTAAATATAATTTTCGTCCTGTATCATTTGCGTTTTGGCATTTTAGTCCTTTATCTTTCTAGGGTAGCAAATAGGTCCTGTAATTTTTTAATTTTTTGCGATTTTGGTACTTCAGTTGCCGGAGTTTGCAAATATTGCCGGAATTTTTTTAAAATTTGGGGCTTTTGTTCCTATTGGTCAATTTAATGGACCAAAATCGCGAAAAAATTATAAGTTACAGGACCTATTTACTACACTAGAAAGATAAAGGACTAAAACGCCAAAATGTAACAGATATAGGACGAAAAATTAGTTCCATGCTGGCAATAATTTGACCAATGGGAACAAAAGCCCCAAATTAAAAAAAATTCCAGTGACATTTGCAAACTCCGATGATTGAAGAACCAAAATCGCGAAAAATTAAAAAGTTACAGGACCTATTTGCTAACCTAGAAAGATAAAGGACTAAAACTCCAAAATGCGAAAGATACAGGACGAAAAATACATTTAAGCCTAATTGTATGTATATTGTTTTCGTTTTATTTTCGGGAGGGAAAATTTACTGCTTTCTTTTATATATATTTATAATTATATGTATATACATACATATATTTTTTTGGCTTGAGAAACGGGTCACAATGAGCTAAAACGCCCAGTTAAAGTGTCTCGAGTCAAATATAAATATTGGGCATGTTTCGACCCATCTCGAAGATGGGCCAAAAATATAAACAAACATAGTGTTGGATTCTTGTTGTCTTCTTCACTTACTATTTAAGGTAAAATTATATTTTTAACCCCGTATTTGGATTTCCACTATTTGTAAAAGTTTTTAGACGCCCTCAAAAAATTGAGTATATGCAAGGGGTGTTTGGCTGAGTTTATAAGCTTTAATTTTCAAAGTATCTTATTGTTTGGAACGTTTTTTCTTTTTCTTTTATTTTTGGTTTACAAGCTTATAAAATTCAAAATAAAATGTTTCAGATCTTATAGAATTTTTAAATAAAGTTAATTTCACCCAACTTTTTAAAACATCTTACAAATTCTGTAAGGTTAGTATTTCATAATTTTTCTTTTCTAGTATATTTATGACTCGTATTTTTACAATTAAAATTTTTTGGTTCATTAAATATTAATAGCACTTATGTATTTAGATGGATTTAAATTTTATTTTAGCTATAACAGTGGATGGTGATTTTATTCGTACCAAATCTTAAATAATGCTATTTGCTATTTAACTTTTCTTGTATTTAAAGAATTAAGAGAAAATGCTTAATTATTTAATAATAGAATATTATGGTTAAACAAAATAAGATTGCTATTGCTGTTATATTTATTGAAAAATATAGATTCAAGATATTATAAATTATACGACTAAAAAATAGTCATTGCTATTAACAAAGGTAATATCAATTATACAAAAATTTATAATTTTAGTCCTGTAACTTAACGGGGTGGCATTCTTGGTCCTGCATGAATTGGTTTTTATAATTTAGTTCTGTAACTTTAAAATTTTGATAATTTTAGTCCTTTTCGGACCAATTTGGTTGGAAAATTTCATGTGACTTGCATATGACCTAATTAATTTACAATTTAAGTCTTGTAACTCAATTCATGCAGGACAAAAAATGTCACCCCAAGTTAGATGACTAAAATTGCATTTATTTCATAAATTGTATATTTATGTTAATATTCGACTAGTATAAATGTACATATATACATATAATTTTGTCACAAAAGTTTAGGTAATAATCCGTCAAATTTTTTCATATATTTTTGTAAAAAAGATTATCTATTAAATTTTTATTTAGAGTTATTCAATCTAATGTATAATATTTATAAAAGTTTTATAAAAAAACAAAATATGTCAAGGAATAGCTACTTAATTACTTGATTCTAATAGTATCATGTCCTTATAATCCTTTAATTAGCAATATAAAGAGTTTATTATTGTTGTAATTGGCATGACCAATTGCTAATTTGAAACAACATTTTAATTTAAAAGTTGGATGCCGATTTAGAAGAAGAATAAAGTGGTTATTGTCTCACATTGAAATAATGGGTGTATTATGTATTTTTGTAAAGATATAATTAAGGAGATGGGTGTAAGAGTTAGAAACAACTCTAACTTCTTGTCCGATGGGGTGTTAGAGTTAGAAATAACTCTAACTTGTTGTTCGACATTGAAATTTCATAGTAAAAATAAATTCAATATATTGAGTCTAAAATTCAATTAGAGTTTGAAGTGTTATTAAAGACTAAAGTGAACATAGAAAAATCCTACACGCCCGCCATCGCTGCCCGCCCCGGCGCAGGCAAATGACTCAAGATATATCCTTTTGCAATAAAAATATTTGAATATACTTGAAAATTGAATTTTCTCTGCAGTAGTTCCAAACTTGCATTTAAAAACCATTTCTATAACAGCAAAAACATTTGAACGTTTCTGTGCAAATTCTGTAACGACTAGAAATGTTACGTTTTTGCTTATCGCATGTATTAATGTTGCTCCTGCTAAACCTAAATATAAAGGGTTCTGTTGAACACTTCTGGACACAAAATAAAACCAACACAACACCAAGTCTTCACTTTAGCTTTCTCTCCCTGTCTTCCTTCAGGTTTCAGATTTTGCTTGAGTATTCAGGCGAGTGAACATTGTTCGAAATGAGATTAAGCATAGTGCAAAAGTTGGAACTCCGATACCGTTTTATCCTGGAAGAACTGACATAGTACCCAGTGCATAATTCATACGGGACGTCTAATTTTTTCAAAGCAAACAGAAGCTCTTTTTATGATTCAGTTGGTATTAGAACATGAATTGTTACGATACAATTCTTATTCAGATAAATTTATGTTTTTTTTTTAATTTATGAAAATAGCATATCTAATTATATTTTGTGATTTGTGTTCCAATATTATCTGTTTGCGAACTAGTTTCACAAAATTGCTTTACTATATTATTTCTAATTTTTCAAAATGTATCCCAAATTGTTATTTATAACAATTATGTCAAACACCCTGACATCTTACTAAAATATGAAAACATTGATCGTATAAGTTTTAATATCTTAGTTTATCCAAAAACTTCATAAGCTTATTTTTAAAATAAGATCTAAAATCTTATAAGCTCTTAAAACATCTAATAAGATGTATGAGTTTATAAAATATTTTAAATAAGTTTAGACAAACACACTTTAGTCCCAAAATCCAAATTTCATTAGTTTTTTAAAGGAGAAAGTATGTCGCGGCTAATTTCAAAATTTGGAGAGAACGGTACAGGTTAAAAATTGTATTATTAGCCCCTCTTAATTAATATTTTAACAATTTTAGCCCCCACACTTTATGAAATTTCACAAGTGTTTGATCTTAACAATCTTAACAATTAATATCTTACTCAATTGTTTGATCTTTCATGATCCCAAATGTCATTTCCAAAACTACGAGATAGAATCTTCAGAATTGCTTCAGGTATCTTTTTTGTTAGAGTTAGGCCTAATTACACAAATACTTCCTATTTTTTGTAAAATTATAGCTATATTCTCTTAGGGGTATTAGTATAATGTTTTTCAGGGGATATTAGTGTAAGCTTTGCCTTTGAATATGGGGTGTAATTGTAATACAATTACAACCTCAGAGGTGTAACTGTTATTTCGGAAAAGATAGGGAATGTTTGTGTAATTGGGCCTAACTTCAGGGGGTGTCACTGTAATTTACCCTTAAACTTGTTGTTTGCCTTTATTATCAACAAGCCGAAAAAACGCACACTGCGTGTGCAAATACAATAATATTTTTATTAAATTAATAATTTATGATCAAATAGAATTGAGTAAAATAAAATAGAGAGAAAAAATGGATAAAAGAAAATCCATACATAAAGAAAAATACAGATAAGTAGGATAATAAGTGAGTAAGAAGTAGTTACTTTAACATGAACAGTGAAAAAATAAAATAAATAAATAAATTTTAAAATAAAAATAAAATTGACAAATACCCTAAAAATAATGAAACAAATTATAATAAACTCATATAAAATAGGAGAAATACCCTAAAAAATATTGAAACAAATTACATTAAACTCATAATTTATAGAACAATCAATTGTTACTAAGAGGGTCTTTGGCTAAGCTTTTTTAAAACATCTTATAAGATATTTTAGGAGCTTATAAATATTTGGATTTTATTTTTTAAATTAAGCTCATGAAGCTTTTGGATAAAATAGAATATTCAAGCTTATAAGATATTTTCACATCTTATAAGATGTTAGGCTTTTGGCATAATGAGGTCTTTTTAATGGAAAAATGACAAAAATAGATATGATACAATTAGAATCAAATAAGTTACTATTTTCACATATTTTGTATTTAAATATTTTTAAAATACTTTCATAAATAGAATACATTAGTTTAACTTTGAATAAAAATTTAATAGATTTTTTTTTCAAAAATTAACAAATTATTGTCTTTAAACTTTTCCATCGAAATAATATTAACATAAATATATAATTGATATATATATATATTTTTAATTTCAATTACTACTTTTAACCATATTATAACATATAATGTCTTGAAACAATATTTTTTTTAGTCAATATAATATAGCATGTTTTTTCATAATTATAATAATTGAAAATTAATATTAATTACGTAATTAATGTCATAGTTATATAAAATTGAGAAGGAGAGATCATATTGCATAATATATATACATATATATATATAAAGAGAGAGAGAGAGAGAGAGAGAGAGAGAAAATGTGGGACGCAGCGAAATTAACGTATGCAGAGAGAGAGAATCTTTTGTTGTTAAAAATATATGTGTTATGTTAAGGATAAAATTGAAATATAGCAAATCAATAAGATTATTTTTATCTTATTGATTATTAATTGCATAGATATTATAAGATCTTACAAAGAAAAGTTAGAAAAGTTAACTTTTTTAAAAAAATCTTATAAGATCCAAAATATTTTATTTTGGGATCTTATAAGCTCTTTTAAGAAAAATTTGCCAAACGATTTGTGACATAAAAGCTCCCAAGCATCTTATAACATGTTTTGAAAAGTTTTTAAGCTTAGCCAAACACCTTCTAAATCTTGTCTTCATTTCAAGGACAGATTCAGAAGCAAAAGTTTGAGTGGGCCAAAAAAATATTAAAATAATAATTTTAATTTATAAAATTCAAATAGTTCTAATTTAATAAATAAATATAATAATTTGACATGTCTAATAAAAATAATTTTTCATATCTTACGCAATTACATGTGCATAATAAATTAAAGACCTTCAAATTTTACATTTATATATTGGATTTTGGATACTTTATACTCATATTTCACATTATTGGGGTAACTAAAATAACTAGAGGGGCCAATATATTAAAAATATTAAATTATTAAAAAAGATTAGAAAACTTGGGGTTGCTTCATTTAGCACATTTCAATTTGCAATATACCATTTTCTTTGCATCTAACCTAAAACTACCTCAGTCTAAATTTTTTTTTTTTTTTAATTAAAGTGAAAAGATTAACTATTATTTATTTCGAATAAATTGATTAACATCATTCATATCAAATATCTTATATATAATAACTTAACAAAAACTATAACAATCTAATAACTTAACAACAATTATAACACTCTATGCTAATCATCTATTATAAAGTAGAACTACACCTAGGGGTGGCAGCCAAGTCGAGCCGGCTCGCGAGCTTTGCGAGTCGCTCGAGCTCGAGTCGAGCCAGCTCGAGTCGAGCCAGCTCGAGCTCGAGCTTGACCTCGCGAATCAAGTCGAGCCAGCTCGAGCTCGAGCTCAAGCTCAATACACTCTATTCGTTAAGCTCGCGAGCGGCTCGCTAGCTTTTTTCTTTTTTATTAATTTTTTTTAATTTTTTAATTTTTAGAATTTTATATGTGTAATTTTCATATTCAATACTTTATCAATTTCATACTCAAATTGACCATATAAATCAATATCATATATTTTATTTTAAATAATAATAAACTATGGTACTTTTATTATACATTTAACCTTTATAGTTTATATAAAAATAAACTTAATCAACAATTTAGTAAATTTTAACATTTTTTCAAAATAATTATTTAATATGACACATAGAAATTTTATGTTATATTTTAATAACTATATATAATCTCTTAAACTTTTTAAATTGACAAGTCCTAACAATTAATTTATAATTTATTATATCTATTTAAGAATATTTATATCAAAATACATAGTATACATTATACAATCTATAAGTTTTACTTATAAATTTATGTCAAAACTGAGTGATTCCCATGAATTAATCCAAAGATCATCATCATCATCATCATCATCATCATCATCATCATAATAATAATAATAATAATAATAATAATAATAATAATATTATTAATAATAATAATAATAATAATAAATTTTATGTTATATTTTAATATCTATTTATAACCTCTTATACTTTTTTAAATTGACAAGTCCTAATAATTAACTTATGATTTTTTATATCTATTTATGAGTTTTATATTTATATCAAAATACATAGTATATATTATACAGTCTGTAAATTTTACTTATATATTTATGTCAAAACTTAGTGATTCCCATGAATTAATCTAAAGATGATGATAATCATGATAATAATAATAATAATAATAATAATAATAATAATAATAATAATAATAATAATAATAATAATGATGATGATGATGATGATGATGATGATGATGATGATGATGAAATCAACAAGCTTAATCAACAACTTAGTAAGTTTTAATGTTTTTTTTTTAATATGACACATATAAAATCTATGTTATATTTTAATATTTACTTGTAATATCTGATACTTTTTTAAATTGAAAAGTCCTAACAATTAACTTATATATATACGTATTATATACTATTATAATTTATAATAATATAATTTTATTAAAAAGTTATATCAATAATTAAAAATATATACTAGTATAAAGGAATATGCATTAGTTATTTATATATTTACTAACAAATAAATAAATATTTATTAAATTTATTAAATAAATAAATGAATTGATTACTTATAAGTTATAACCTTAAGTTATAACTTATAAGAAATAGAATCAGGCAGCTATCTATATAGCTCTTCTCACCTCAAATCCCCAATTCTCAACATCTCCCTCAGCCCTCGCGGCCTCGCCTCACCTTCACCGACAACATCACCGACGTCTCCAATCGCCATCCTCAATTTTCTCCAGGTACATTTTCCAGAAATAACATCTATTTGCTCGATTTGAATGGAGGGGCCTTAATAATATTCTCTCTGCGTTGCATCCGTCCCCTGCGTTAATACAAAGCTTTGAATCTTCATCTTCTTTTAAGCTGAGAAAGTGTACTCGGTGTTTTGAGTTATTCAGGACTGCTACGCACATTGTTTCTGGAAGTGATCATCCCACTTCGAATTGGTTTCTTAATGAGGTGAGCAGAGTGAAAGTCTTGTTAGATAGTAAGACATTGGAGAATGATATATTCATTCGGGACTTGGTTGCAAGAATGAAGGTCAACTTTGAAACATATTGGGGAGAAACCAATTTGCTGATGTCTATAGCAGTTGTTTTGGATCCAAGGTGTAAGTTGAGAGCGCTTGAATTCTGCTTTCCAAGACAATATTCTTCAGAGAATGTTGACAGACAGATTGTTATTGTTCGAAAGACATTATATGAGTTGTATTCTGAGTATGTGGCTATTTCCAACATTGAAGGCAAGTCAATTTGAGAAGGGCAAAGAAATAAACTATCGAATCGAGATCTTACAAATGTTGAAACTCAATGTGGCTAGTCTGAGTATGCTGAATATCTGAAGTCAGTGGAACCCATTCAGCCTCAAAAGTCTGAACTTGATTTATATCTTGAGGAAAATTATTATATATTTGAAAAGGATATGAAGGATGGCAAAGACTTTGATGTTCTGGACTGGTGGAGAGTTCATGCCTTGATGTATAAGATTTTATCAATAATGGCAAGAGATCTTCTAGCTATCCCGATCACCATTGTTGCTTCTGAGGCCACATTTAGTGGGGGAAGTAGAGTCATAGATAAATATCACGCATCATTGACGTCAGACACAGTTCAAGTGTTGATGTGCGGAGGAGATTGGCTGAGAAAACATTTTGGAGTGAAGAAAAAATCTTTGGTAAGTTCTTTTGTATTTTAAAAGTTTTGAAAATATCACTATTGTTTTTAACTTATTATAAGTGTATTAAATTTTATTCATTGATTCGCAGAGTGATAAAAAAGTAATATATATATAGATTTGCCTCTTGAGTCTTGATGGTGATGTGCTAAAGGTAACTTCATGTAACTCAACCGCTGAAAATTATCTCGCTTGTTTCTTTTAAATTGCACCATGTTGTGCCATGTTAGAGATGACTTAATGTGGTGGATTTGAGGTTTGAGATTGGAGGTTGGAGGTTTGAGTTTAGATACTTCAATTGGTATTGATATCAAATTTGTGGTAACTTTCTTTTCTATTTTGTTGGCTTTGTTAACTTTCTAGCAAACCATATCGATAATCTTATGCTATTCTCATTCACTTGCAAAGATCTCTTGCATACATATCTGTTGAATCGTGTTATATGGTTCTAATTTAGTTTATTCTCATTTATTTTATATAGGTTTGAGACGATAGCAACAAGAACGACTTTGTTATGTGGACTTCAGTTACTCTTGTTATACTTTTGAACAAACATGGGTTTAGAAAGACTTTTGAGTTTTGACCAATGTAACTAATTTACTTTTATTTGAATGATAGATTGATATTTGGGCAAATTTAATCTTTATATATTGTGGTTTTGTGGTTTCCATTTGGTTTTATGAATTTGGTAAAACTTGTTTGTTTGGTTAGAGCTTGTTTACTGACTCATATTGGACTAACACCTACAATACTATTTGTCATATTATGCATCATATTGGATAGACCAAGACATATTAGTCATTTGTTTACTAATGTATACTGATTTTTGATGAGTCAGTGGACAATATGAGCAACACATTTACTATGTTGGATAACAAGTGAGATTATTACTGAAAAGTCCTTATTGCCCCTTCATTCACTTAAAAAAAAGTTATGTCATTTCACATCTGCAGAAAATGCAGATGAGCATTCCCCACTATTTACAAACCGGTGGCTGTTCCCCCACTGTTTATGAATTAGGGTTTCCCTAATTGGGTTTCCATTCCCGCGGAGCATTTGTGTGTCTGAAGCGGTTTCACACTTGGTCAATAGGATTAGCGGCAGCATTACACGGATCCGACGGAGTTCGAAAAAGGGATCGGTAAGGCTTTTGTCCCGTTTAATAATTCCGATTATCGGTGTGAAACTTTCGAAATGTGAGTAAACCCTTTTGTTCCAATCTGGCTATTTTGGTTACGTTTGATGTTTTCCTCACCCGTCGTGGATTTGAGACTGTGGGTCTCGACTGCTACTGTAAGTTGTAAATTTTGATTTTGAATAGTGTTTTCCTTGTCTGAGTGGTTAGGAGGATTAACACATATTTCAATTTACTGTTTAGTTTTCCTTCCTTGTCCAGATTTTGGATGTCGACAATTTACATGTCTATCTTAAGATGGTGAGCATTTTTTGTATCAGATATTCGGCAGATATTCGTAAATTGAGAAAAATGCATGTCTTGTTTCCAATTTTTCTTTTCCCCTGCCTTTGTTGTTGTGTGCAGATAGCTTAGGATCCTTATCGCCTCCTCATTACATATGTGCCCCTTAAGCCGTTTTCCTTTAGATTAATACATATGCCCGCTTCCTCAATCGTTTTGATTAAGTTAAATGTAAAATTAGCTTGGCTAATTGTAATAGTGAAACTCTGAATGTACAGAAAAATTTGAATGCCATGTCTGCCGATAATGGCCACTGGTCCAGCGAAGGAAGTGCCAGTGCACAAAAGCATTCCAGCCCTTCGTCACGGCAAACCAGTGCATCGTCCGGTGGTGCCAGGTTGCGCATCTGCAACTGTGGGAAGGCGGTATAGGTTAGAACATCATGGACCAACAACAACCCCAGCAGAAGGTTTAGGGGATGTGCAGGTGCTCGGGTCAGGTTTTAATGCAAATATGATAGGGAATTGTGCATATCTAGTACTTGAACGGTTTGTAGCCATGCAGCATAAAATTGTAAACTGAGTTTTTTCAATATAACAGGGTAGTTATTGTGGGTCGTTCGAGTGGGTTGACCCGTCAATCCACTCCACGTGCGAAGGAGGTCATCCCCGGTCTCCTTAAACGCTTAAATCAATACGAAGAAGCTGTGGAGATAGCGAAACATCGAGAATCACAAATTGAAGATTTGAAACGCAAGTACTGTCAGTTATGTTGTCTGGCCTTCTTCTTATGGGCGCCAGCATGCTGTTCATGTCTCTTATCGGTTGTCGTTTACAAGTTATTTAAAAAACTTGAACTGAAGTGACTACTAAAGCTAGAGATTAACATTTCATATGTATGTATCCTTGTGAAACATATCATGGACACCTATTTGATATGTAATATTAATGAAAGGAGTCTTTATATTACAGTGGTTTGGTTTTGTTTTGAAGTGAATTGTTTTTAGAAGCTTGCGTGGTTAATAATTTGATGTCCACGAGCATGACACTTGCCTCGTAGCATTGTTAGAACAATACCATGCTGAAATTGCATAGAAGAAGTTTGTGATAACAAGTTGAGGTTGCCTCCACGCTGGTCAAACTTTAATTACCCCCCAACAATCGGCTTCACGTCACAATACAATTGTTATTGGTACTTAATATTCTGTGAAGTTGCTTTCTTCATTCGCACGCAAGACATGTCAACCAATATTAATTGCCACCTAGAATTGGAGTTGACGTTCATTTAATATTGCATGGTTTGGCATTATAAATAGGGTTACCTAGTTATTGCACAATATACCCACATTCCTTCGACGCTCTCTGTTAACAACTCAGTTGCATCCTGCCAGAACCACTCGGAAAAAATGTGCCCTCCCCAAGCTCACTACTTCTATAACAGGTATTTCAACAAGGATATGGATGATGTTTTCATCCACACACTTGTTGCCAACCACAATAAAGAAAACGGCGCTCCAAACAATGGTCCAAATGTTGGTGCGGTTTGTGCTGCACAACGGGCCGTCAATGGACGTTTTGGTAAGCGGCTTGCCTATCGTTATTGCATTGAGCGAGTTGTTCACTTAAGGGAATGTCATACCACATTTTCATGCTTATCAGCCGGGAAGGGGTCTTCTAGCTCCCTCGTTGGAAACAACTATGGGCTGATGAAGGAGTCTGGGACGAAATAAGTCGGGTAATACTAACTTATATGACCACATTCACGTCATTTTTCCGTTAAGCCTACCTCTTTAGCTTACTTAAATTCATGTTAGTGTTTATCATCTTTCTAGTGTCTAATATTAACTTAGATTGTCTCCAAGAAAATCCCTTTGCTTTAGCCTATCGTTGGAGGCCTGAGCCAAAATGGAATGAGCTAAAGGCTTTATTCGGAGAACCAGATAACGAGGGTATGGTGTCGTCCAGTGAAAATGCTTCGTTGGGCAGTGATTCGACATCGCAAGCCACTATACTCGATATCCAAGACTATGATGCTGAAGTGTCCTCCGCCTCCTCGGTTCCGAAGTCCGCATAAATAAAATTTATGTTACTAATTGTGTGATTTAGTAGTCGTATCGTTGACGCTTGTTCTTTGAAATATACCCCTATGACCATTATGTATCAGAACACTTTTATGAATGTCAGGTTTAATTTGTTAAGATTGATGTGATATACATACGGCGGTGACTACTATCTTATGCAATATTTCTCAACACACTGGGTGACTACTATCTTATGCAATATTCCTCAACATACTGACCAGGATTATGTGGCCATGCCTATTCAAGCACCATGCTGGTATTCGATTTTATAAAATATACTGCAAGTGATCCTCAAAATTCTGAATAGTGTAACAAACTACAACATTAGCTTCGTTATATGAGACACAAACCCTTGACCCTTAAAATTAATACTTTCGTATATGGCATTACTTTTTTCAAATTTTCCGGTATGGCATTAAAGTTAATACAATGTGTCATATATCATTGACAGTAAACCATGTCCATCACAAACTCCATAAGTAACATTTCAGAAACATATACTATTGTAAATTAATGTCATACTTGGACGTAGAACTCGATTACAACCTAGAGACTATACCAATACTGTAACTCGGTGTTGCAGAATGTGATAAATATCACATTAATAACAAGAAAATAAGAGAAGATCACCAGGAATTTCATACATGCTTGGCTACTTATTAAAGAGTGCTGTTAAATGAGTTTTAAGAGAAGGATTACATGTACACACAAGACCGAAAAATATATAGAGCTTTAAGGCACGTACATCTCCTTTTACTATACTCGATTTAAGGCACTTAATTATCATTTCCTACACATTGTTTAAGGACGTACAAGGCACCACTGTGAAAAATCTGTACTCACGCAATTCTATAAGGTAGGAAATTTGTTTAGAGATTTAAGGCAGTTAATTATCATTTCGTACACATTATAATACAGAAACAAAGATATAAGGTGCGCATGTACTCACGCAATTCTATAAGGTTGTATCTAACTTGGCCAATAAAAAGAAGCTTAACAATATGTAATCACAACCAAAATTACACTGCCATTAATGTGGTAGTTGGGCTATAAGTGCGTTGTTGCCCACTGCAAGCAAAGTGGAAAAGGAAATCTAGCTTTGCAATCTGGCATTTACTAGATTTGACAAAGGAATCTTATATAGTAAATGCCATTCTCTAGGTAAATCTTTGTGACACGGCCTTCCACCCACCAACTTTATGAGCATTTATGATATGTAGAGATCCTTCATGCACGTATATGTTGTATGTCCCCCTCCCTTGGCTTGAGTTGGTTTTGTTTCTTACATAAGCCACCATCGACCCACCTCCTAATTAATGTGCCACGAATATTCGTGCCCCATTAACTCAAGTGAATTGCTGGTACATGAGATGTTGAACTTCCAGTTATGTACTGCTGCAATATCTTTCTATAAATAGGAGTGAAACTTCTACTCGAAAACCCATATCTGCCTCACCTGAAATAGAGAGCATAACAGTCATATACCTTTTCCTTTCCTATATTCTGAAAGAATGTGGCCTGATGGATTTTATTACCAGCGTCAAATGTTCTACAACACCAAGTGGACACGTGAGATGGAAAAAACTTTTGTTGATGCACTTATTGGTCATGCGAAGGCTGGCTTCTTCCGTCCCAGACGGAAAAATATCCATGAAGTGATGTGTGCCCTTTACGACGTCAACAAGAAACATGGTAGCAAGGTTACGTTTGAGTGGGCACAGACTAGAGTCGCTAGACTCCGCGAGCGCTACGATATCTTCCGTTGGGTTGTTAACAGTGAAGGCGTCGTATTTAATCAGCGCCTAGGTTTCGTGGCGGCTAACGACCAAGTTTGGAAGCGGATCTGCAGGGTTAGTATGATAATGCTGATAGAACCTTTCTCCATGCACATTTTCGTATTTATTCTAACCCTATATTTCTTTAGGGTTTCCATGCACTGATGCTTAACAATGTTCAAATAATAGTTCATATGTGATGTCACTTTCAGGAGAACAAAAGAGCAAGATGCTACATTAATGCATACGAAGATCTATAGGAGGAGTTGAGCCAACTATTTGATCCAGCTAACTACGCTGATAATGATGTTATTGATGCCGACAAGTTCGACCTCAACGTGCCTCCACCCGAGGAGGGGTGGGTGGACGCACTGCCGTGCCAGGTGAAGCAATCTGTTGGTGATAGCACGCCTGGGAACTTGTCTGATAGCTTCGACGATTCCTCTTCAATGTGGGGTTGGATGCAAGAATTTTACGGTAGCGAGAGCGATGCCGATTCAGTTCTTCCTCCCCCAGGTGTTCCTCGTGCAATAGCCTCCAAAACGACAGCTATTGTAGGGTCTCCAGGAAGCTCAATGTCTGTCGGTGGTACTAGCTCCACTGCTTCGAATGCAACCCCAATCAAGAAAGGACAGGAAGATGCATGAATGGAGTCCAGGGATAGGTTGGGTAATGGTAACTTTAGGTTTGTTACGTATGTTCGGTCTATTACTAAGTATGGTATATTATCATTAAGTGTGTGAGTCTTGCAACTTTGAAACCATTTCTTCTACGTACTGCACTCGTATGTCCTCTACCCAAGTATCTAGGGTTTTATATCGTCCTTGTGTGTCTAGTATGGAGTTATGGTAGTATCATATATATGGTACTAGTCGACGCCTTCTTCACCTATGTGTTGCTATCTTATTGTCTAATATCAGTTATCTAGTGATTCTGTAAGCGTCGAACGTACTTCGTGCGGCGATTGTAGCCTGCTAGGCTCAATTGCCTAGCACTATGTATAATATTTGAGGGTACGTTTGTTACTTCGTGGCTCTAATTACACTTTCTTTTTTTTTTTGGGTCCCTCATTCCTTTGTTTGCTATAAGAAGCTTACCGGACCATACGTAATAGTAGAAACATATCTCACCCGTTAAAATTTAATCAACAATATTTGTTTAGCAAACATAAGACACCTAATAAAAATATAAAATATACACAACTAACGCCTTCAAACTTAATATATATGACTATTGAGATGTAGTAATGTGTTTTGTGATGAAATTCAAAGGTTGTACAAGGTTTCTACAAAAATGTGCATTTTATTAACGACGTGTTTCCATATACTGCTTAAATATTTATATAGGACAAACTGGACGCCTCCATGAAGGATATGATTTCATATTTTAGAAAATATGAAATCATTTTTGTACCTACACCCCGACAAGATTTTCTCATAACCACCTATGAAGAAACTTGATAAAGTATTAAATGCTTAACATGTCAACAATCTTCTGTTTTAGATGAATTTAAATTAACAATGAATTAGTACAAAGTTATACATGATTTATGATATAGCATAAATAATAGTTCAACTTATAGATGACTATATAAGCCACTATCAAATAACATTTGTTATATTTTATTTAATATTAAACTAAATAAATCCATTTAAGAATATAGTACCTTTTCCTTCAAAATAACCAATAAAATGAAACTTAATGAATACCAACTTCGTACTAGTAGTTAGTAAATAAGAATATTCAATACTTTCATTAAATAGGTATTAAAAAAATCACAAATTGTATAGTAATTTAATAGAATTTCTGGAAATACTAATTAGCCTGTGTCATATTTAATGGGGCCATAATTATTAATAATATTTATGAATTAACTGATGCAGCATCCTAAAGTTAACACTGTTGTATCAATTATACTCTACTACACATAACTTACCGAGACGGAGCACGAAGGGCCCAGAAGCTTGACTGAGTTGGCAGTGACGAAGTGGGACAGAAGAGGCGTTACAGCTGCAACCCAATTATGGCAGACCTGGGAAAAATAAACCCACCTCAAAAGCAATGCATACATGCACCGGGAAGGTCGCGATATGATTAAACGCAGCTGAAATGAGGTGACTAATAGGGAGAGGGGTGTTTCGGCTACTGTTTGGGGTCAGAGAAATGAAAAATACAAAGGCGATAGACCCTGTTATAAAAGCATAAGTCCCCTACTACAAAGGGTTGAAAAGCCACACAAAATTTCTCTTAATAAAAACCGGGTGACCTTTGATTATGCGAACCCATGGTTTCTCGACGTTGAATCAAGTCGCAAGCCAAATTTTTCTACACCCGTCGCTGGACGAAGGCTCACGACGTGGCCTTCATCAACTCCTTCGCATGGCAGGCGGATCGTGGATACAAGCAGTCCATCGCGGTAAGGCCAGACCCCATCGGACTGGGGTACGCGATGGATGTGGTCAACAGTATTTCCCCAGTGAAATACGGAATAGAGTTCTACACAGCGCGGTTGGATTTTCTGAGGCAGAGGTATGAAGCATTTCAGCGCATTCTGAAGGATCCAGCCTTCAACTGGAATCCCCGAACAAACCGCGTTCTTGGAAGCAAGGAGACATGGGACAAACTCTTCCAGGTAAGACGTAGTACTAGGTTACTATACCATACATCATTTTTTAGGTGATTGGTTCATAGTTACGGTTCAGAATCTCAATGTTTTTTGTTACAGGAATGTCCTTTTGCAAAGGCCTATTGGCGGCGAGGGGATGGGCGGTACCATCAGTTGCGAAGGATATTCGAGCCCGATGGGACAGAGACCCTTTGCATTGCGGAGGAAGAACATGAAGGACTCCATGGGGGCGAAGGGGACGTGTTGTTTCTTGGCTTCAAGGATCCTGACGAAGAAGAACCACATGAGGTAATTCATCTGGTGTCGAGCGAGACCGATGACGATTAGTTTGCATCCATGCGTATTAGCGGCAGTACCTTTTTTGCGAGTTTTTGGAAAACAGTTAGACACAAAAATATGGTTGGAATGGGACTTTCGTTGTTCACGAATGTTGGTTTTTTCTTAAATGTTGGATCTGCATGGGACTTTTGGGAAAAATGTTTGGATATGTTTTGAGAAACCCTTCGGTTGTGGACTGGCGTACTATTATGAGTTTCAGCATTTTGGGCAGTTTTTGGTGTAATGGTGGGTCTATTTGGTCGTGGGTGACCAGTTATGTAGTATCGGCCTGTCATCTAATGAAATATGTTGGCAGGCTTAAGTAAACTTATATTGGCACTTAAATGAATGAAGTCTGAATTTACCGATGTGAAGTTAAACCTTATACTTACGAATGAAAATATTCATGGATAAGTATTTCTTGGAAAAACTACTTGACCTAAATTACATATTTAACTGTGTCCATCCAAGGATGTATACAAAAGAAAGCGTTTTTAATTCTCTTTATTTAATGTCAATTAAGTTCGGTGGAAACTAGTTCTTTATGAACATCACATTTTCCACATTTTCCATCGCAAATAAAAGGAAAACGAACACTGCAAGGATGAAATATGCGTAAGCCAAAATATGCAAAATATCGTTAGTCTGTGATAACCAACATACATAACCATAACATAAAGGTTTGCATTAAACAGAAGTTTGGAAGATCAACTATGATGTTGCAGTACAATTCAGAAGCGGCCATCCAACAATAGGCGTACCCATTTGTCGCGCGATTCCCCGAATAGAGAGTAGAACAGCTCCAAGTCCTTCGGTCGATTAACTAAACGCTGAGCAATGACAAGTTGTTCATTCTCATCAAAATTCGTGAGTTGGCGTACTGCATCCAGTACCAATCCCCGCTGATTAGGGTCTCCGAATTCACTTTCTAGTACCCTACATAGTTTTTCAACCCTGGTGTTAGCGGTATCACAAAATGCACTGACCATGCTTACCAGTTTCGGTAATTCGGCTAATGGGTCTTCAATCCTACGCTTCCTTGATGAGCTTTTAGTTCGTTTGGTGGCGCTAGAAGAATTCATCATCGGATCAACGTTCATATTAGAGGACAAGGGTGGTTCCTCTTTATTTCCAACGAAGCCTGTTTCTGGATTCCACTCGGCAGTGGGAATGTAGCAATCATCAGTTGCAATTGCATTCTCCAAACGTATCTCACTGGCGGCCTTGTCTGGATCTTCTACCACATCCCCTGTAGCACGATCCTTCCCGAAAATTTCACGCCACGCGGGGAAGTAAGGAAACAACTTGTACCGCATTGATTTAGCAAAGGGATCAACCTGCGACAAGGTGATTCGGGAAAATGTACCATGGTCATGTGCTAAAATTGTTGTAGCACTGTAAAATACAACAAACATAATCCATAGACAAATTTATAATAAACTTGCGGAAGAATTGGGTCCATATGCGAACATGAGGCATATGGCCAGAACGGAACACAGTGAATCTTTTATATTAGCGCATCACACATGTTGCTGCCACTCATCATACATAGATGATGCTAGGTCGTCTCTCCACTGCGACCACGTGGTACTAGTGTCAATACTAGAGATGTATTCAGGTGACGAGTCTCCCGGGGTCTCATTTTCGTCTGGCATTTCTAGCTCAAGGGGATCGTTTGGCATCTCAGAGCGGATGAAATTATGTAGAAGACAGCATGCCAATATAATCCTATTCTGAATCTTTTATAGGGTAGAATGAAGGACTTCTCAGTACCGCCCAACGGACTTTCAATAAATCAAATGCCCTTTCAATCACATTCCTAGCGGAAGAATGCTTAAGATTGAAGTATTCCTCTCGGTTCTGCGGCCCCCCGGCTCCCCGATCCCATTCTCTTAAATGATAGCGCACACCTCGGTACGGTGTTAGGAAACCTTCGGCGTTTGTGTGGCCATTGTCACATAAGTATTAGTTGCCTGAAAGATGCAGTGACATATGTATAAATAGCGCATATGCAGAATAATTGGGTTAAAAGTTTGAAACTGTGCGACCGGTGTAGAAACTTATAAAAATAGATAAACACGTAAAATTATATAGAGTTTAACATTGAACAAACTTACCAGTGAGCACCCTTAAGCTATTAGGCTTGTTCATGGCGTCGCGCAACACCCTACTATCCGCAGCGCTACCTTCCCATCCGGTTAGTACATACGTGAATTGCATATTTGGGTTACAAGCGCCTAGAACATTTACGGCAACATGTCCCTTCCGAGTTCGATACCTCCCTTTGTCCTGTTCACTCACCCTTACGTCTATATATGTTCCATCTAGTGCACCGAGACAGCCCTGGTCAAGTAATGTGAAGTAGCGTTTAGAACGGCGTGAAAATCTTTGCTAATTGTTCTTCCAGATCTTATAAAATCGTGCTTTACGACCCAGTTTTTTCTTGTGATGGGAGATTACACTGAGAAAAATGGCGACTTGTTCGGACACGCTCACAAACTTCGTTTCTGAAATACCCCCGGATTGTTCAAGCAAATAGCACAGCCGGCCAAATGCATTACGATCCATGCGTAGATTCCTAAGACATGACATGCCATCATACTCAACTAACCTACGTAAGTGACTAACTTGACCCGGGATCCTACTATTTAGCCTGTAACGACGTGCACGAGCACGTCTAGTTCTTGCGATCGTGGCCCTCAAGTATGCACACACGTATGAAAACAACGCTATTGCTACAGCAACATCATCCATTAATTGTTGTACGGCGATCAAAGCGCACAATCTATGAATTCTCGTCATCCTAACATGCACCAAATCTGATCAGAGTTTACAAACTACCAGGGTTCAGTTAAATAGACCGTAAAAATTATCCATTATGTACCGGATTGAAAATATTGGTTGTAATATTTTCATTCTCGTTGTGGCCTTGTTGTGGCCTCTTGTTAACACACGATCATTTTCCATTATTGGTTGTAATATTTCCAATACCGGGGATCATACTAACAATTGGCCCTTATATTCTAAACACTACAAGGATGGAAACAAGTAGGATAACAATGTTTCGTGCAGATCCATGAATTTTACCAACAATGTCAGCATGTATTGATTTATGCCCAAAGGCACACAATAGGAATTACTCAATTACATGACACACAAGCACAATCAACATAAAATTAAATGGTGGTGGGTGGTCGACAGATAAACTCCAAAATGGGCTGATACAATGACATTTTGGAGTAAAGAGACCAATTCGATTTTCTCAATATAAGAAATAACACACCACAAATAAAAAAGAACATAACAAATACATCCCTAAGGAAAAATGGAGAAAAATATTCAAGCACGCAATGGAGTCAATTTTTTTCAAACCAGGAAACAAAACTAAACTGGTTATGAAATCCCTACGAACAGGTAATGGCTAACCTCGATTTTCTGCAGATGTTCAATATCGGCTTCAGTTTTGTACACGGCACGACTGAGAATGAACGACTTCACACAGAAATTGCACAGAAAGAGCTTGTGTGAGCGATGATAATTTTGTCAAAATTGACAGTAACAGCAGTTATGGGGAGGAGAGGAGAAGAGGATTAGAAGGGCCTTTACCTTTGTCAAGGACGGGGAGACGGAACCTGCCTTCTTCGTTATGCCACCATTAATTTTCAGCTACCCCCTTACCTTCATTTAATGAGTTGGTTGAGTGTTGTAATTTTGTGCAAAACATGGGCATTATGGAACATATACAATGTGGGTCCAGGGTTAAAGAAGGAAACAAATTGTAGTGGGGGTTACCGTGGGGCCCACATACTAAATGGTATCACACCTCTTCCAATATAATAGTGGGAGCTATAGTAGCGATTAATGGAGATCAATAAAGGGCTTCCATATTTGTACCGGGCCAAGAAAAATTCTAGTAAACGCGAGATTGGGACCTATTAACCCGGATATCCGGGTTAATAGGTCTCAGTAAACACGCCCTTAGTTGATTAACAATAAATTGTTATATAAATGTGAATTATAATTTAAAGCAAGTATTACTAGCTCGAGCTGACGAGCTCGAGCTGATTAGGCAAGATTCGAGCTTGGGCTCGAGCTCGATCTGTGTGAGCTCGTCAAGCTCGAGCTCGAGAAATCGAGTAGGATGGCTCGAGCTCGAGCTTGACGAGCTCATATAAGTCGAGCTCGAGCTCGAGCTCGAATCTTGCCTAATGAGCTCGAGTTCGAGCTCGTTGCCATCCCTAACTACACCTACTTAGCCGAGCTCGACTCGTTGCCACCCTTAACTACACCTACTATTAAGTATAACAACGTCCTATGCTAATGGGGTTCGAACACATAACCTTGAGAGTCATGGGGTCTCAACTTCGCCAATTGAGCTAGGCCTCCTCGACTTGTCTAAAAGCTTCTTGAACTTTTGCTTAAAGTACTACTAATTTAACGACTATTTATAATAATTAGGATTCAAATTATATGTAAATTATTTCTTTTAAATCGGAAATTAAATATAATCTCATTTTACAAAGAGCGTGCTCTGAATTAGATGCTTTATACATTAAATGCAAAAAAAAAAAAAAAAAATTACATTCTTAAATTTTAACTTCAATATATGGAATAAATGCATAAAATTGCAAACGAAACTACATTTTTTGAAGTTGGAAGGATGAAAAGGTAGATATTTTCATAATTTTCAATTGGCAAATAGTGGAAAATGTAAAAGTATTCCATATTAAATTCCTTCTGTTTCATCGCATGATCAATTCAACCTTCATTCTCCAGATTACCAAAAAGTATGGACTCTTTTCTATGATATCAAACCACCACTACTTTAGCAAGGAAAATTCTAATTAAAATCTAACTCAAACAAATCTGAACTAATCATACGACAAGTGTAATATACTTAGCTTGTGATTGATGTACAATTCAAGAAAAATGATCAATCACATAACAAGTGTATTACACTTGCTCTAGAATTAATTTGGTTTGATCAAACCTTATCTGGACAAGAATTTTCCCTTTAGAACACAGGCGTCAGGAAGTAACTCATTGAATGAACTAAAGAATTTATTTCCATTAATCTTTGACAGTGAAAATAGAAACCATCTAGAGAATAAATAACATTCATACCATGGATTTATTCAATATCTCTACTCCCTGCACTGGAATCAAACTTCAAGCTGTTTGTAATAACTTTTACTTTTGTGGTGAGAATAAATAGTAGAGAAAGTTAAAAGTTATATAGTAATAAAAGTCAAAAGTGTTTGAAAATAAAAGTTAAAAGTAAAAAAAAAAAAAAATTAAAGTTGGAGTATTTGGACAGACAATTTGCTAGGAGATTGCTTATAATTTTTTGCTTAGATCAACTTAATTTGAGCAATTCAAAGCAAAGCCTGTAAAACAAAACCACATCTTTATAGCTTATTGATGGAGTCAAGAAGATCATTCCAAATGCGATTTGAAAGGAAGGACAAATTATTTCCATAAAAAAGCGATAAAAAATCAAGAGCCTATAATTTGAATTATCATGTAATTACAAGATCACTCCTAAATTAAATTGTATGCATGAATTAGTAGTTGACGAGGGGATAAAATTAATTTCACACCCTACATTTATAACTAGTATAGTATAAATACCTTCTAATTTAATTGTAAAGAGAATTTTTGGAGGAGAGATCAATTAAAGAGGCAAAATGCAAGAAGAAGAAATTGATAGCTAGAGGCTTTCATGTGTTCGTAACGTGCTTGGGTTACAAGCTCCCGATTAATTTCGCCATCAACTTTGTGTCACGCGCCTTGGTTTTGAGCTTCCTATTGTTTCCCCAGCCCGATTAAAGCTTGCCCACCCCACCCTATTATAGTATATTACTTTTTGTATTTGTTTTTTCAATTTAGAAATTTTGAATTTTAAAATTTTTATATACTTTCAAAATATTTTTATATTTAAATAAATATATTTCATAAATAAATATAATTATTAAGATATATTTGAACTAAATAATAATTTAAAATTAATCAAATACAAACTTAGTTAAAATATATTTAAACTAAATAATAATTTAGAATAAATTCAATGTCATAAAAAACGAGACAAAATAGACATTTATACACTTAAAGTAACCCCAAAGAAGGCCAAAAACAAAGCCTACTCGCACAATACGAGCATGTCAAACACTCTCCGTTAATTTCTAAAAGAGAGGGTGTTTTTTGCTGTATTTTATAAAACAAAGAGGGGTTTTTTACCTACAAAATTAAAATAGGGGAATAGCGCACTAATTCACCAAAACAAATGGTGGGTGTTATGCAATTTACCCTATAGAAAATTATCAGACGCCTATTCTAGTAAATGATAATACAAGAGGCTCTCTATAGTGGAAAAAGCTACCAAGACCAGTATTACAATTAACATGGTGCAACGGCAGCTGAGGAAACAATGGGGAGGAAGGATACTTATAGCTGATGAAATGAAGTGCGAAAATAATACAACAGAACATTGTGTAAGCCTTTCCCAAGTGCATACGAAATTGTAGTACAAACAAAAGAGCTTATTGGCTACCAGAAGAACTACAAAACCTGGAAGCAAGAAAACCAGGTTGCTGGGACTGCTGATGGTGTTAACAGAGCAGGTATGGTGCAGTCCACAACACCAAATTACGGTTATCCATAACAGTCATTCTATGAAGACAACATAGCGCCTATCTAAGTCAGGTGATAAAGAACAATAGAGCAACTCTCCAATTTTCACCTCGGGTGAATTGCTCAATCAGAATGAATGAAACAATCTCCTTCTCAGATTGCACGTAGAGCCAATAAAACTGCAGGGAAGTACATAAGCATATCAGGAATCGAGAACTTCACCTCATATCTTTGTTATTATCACAAACACGCCCACTGCAGAGCTATAGGCAAAAATAAACCAAAGAGCAGGGAATATAAGTATTTCATTGACCAAAAGGAGCATTATCGAGATGTGTATATATTCGGAATCTTAGCTATATAACCTGTCAAATCTCAAAACAAGAAAGCAAAGGATCTTTTAATAACGGGTTTTTCACATGGGTGATCCTTGCAACAGCATCTCTTGTGGAAAATAACAAAATTAACACTGTAGTGCAAGCATAACTAAAATAATTGATGCGGGCAATATAGGATGAGCAGCAGTTTAGGACTTTTGGGTATATAGCAGAAAATACCCCAGTTACATCACTATTCACTTCCTCAGTTCTAAAGAATAAGGTAGGGGTTCTCAAATGAGCTCTAAATCTGACACTTCAAGTATTTAATGCAGGGTTAGTTAAGTGATTTTCCAAATATCCAGTGTTCCCCAGAAATTGTTCAGAGGATAACATGAAAAATAGTTGTGGACCTCATGGTTATCAATTTACTCGTCTATGCCTAAGGCCCAGTTTGCTGATAGATTTAATGAGTTTCCTCGCTTGCAATGCCTATACGTAGCTTTACAACTTTTTGGAGTCTATTTTTACCATTTTAATGCTTCCAATTCAGTTAGAATCAAGAACTGACTTCAAAGGTCGCTAGATAGGTGTAAAGCATTCTTTATATTTACGGATAAGTCATACGAATGGACTAATGCCTAGATTTCTTCTCTTATATTTTTGTGCTGTGCTTCCAATTTAGTTAGAATGAAGAATTGACTTCAAGAGTCTCTAGGCTTCTTCAGTTCTTCTCTTCTTTGTCTACGGTAAAAAAAGCTGGTCATTATGCCTCTATTTTTGTATAAATGTACCAAGACAGAAATCATCCCAGAACCACAATGAGAAATGAGTCTAAATGCGAAGAGACGTGATAAACTACAATATAATTCATTGGTTTTTCGGAAGGGAATTACATAGGTTGTGCTTGCTTGTGAGATTTTCCTCATCTCATCTCATCTTTTAAAATATTTGTTGACCGGATATGCAATTGCTTGTGAGAGTTTTTACAAAATATCTCTGACAAATTCACTACTCTAAGAAAAACATATATCAACTATAACCATTACATTTTGTTTCTTACGTAACACCTCATACACATAACATCAACTGTCATCATTATATGTTTCTCTTTCATTCAATCACATACTCCCAGAAATTCTCATCTCAACCAAACTGAGAGGTGATCTTACATTTTACCAAAAAGGAGAAACTGGCAGCAGAAATTGGTTCATAAACTAATCTTAGAAGTCATATAAAATTTCAAGGCAATTACCACTTTCTCATTACAAACCTAACATATTGTATCATGCCAACTGTCTAATACAAGTCTATGCACCCTCAAACTCCTCTATGCAAAGAGTCCAAGACAATCTCATTGATCTAGCTACAGCTCTAAAAGACCCTCAAAATTCTTATGCACTGACAGTTCATACTTACAAGCAGAAAGTCTAGAAAACCTTCCATTAAAACTTTAACTTCACTATCAAAACATATAATATTCTAGTCATATGGAAGCAAGAAATACGTTTCAGGAAAACAAAAGTAAGATAAAACAACTGAATTTAATAAGTGTGTTGCCAAACATTAATCATATCAAAAAATTTCAGGCATTCTACAAAGTGCATGTGTACCAGATTAATCAACTAATACATGACATTTGACATGGCCAAGCACATAAAGTAACAAAGAAGAGCAATAAGAATTTGAATATGCCATTCCAGTGTTAGTTGGTATCAAATTGTTTAAGACAATGTCTCCCCAAGCTATATAAATCTACTAGCAAATAAATGAACCGCATAATGCACAACATATGCCACGGCTAGGGTATGCAAGCAAATCGGCTTAGTCCATCAACCCAAACTAAACCACACAGCTTTTGGCAGGTTGGAAGTTCATCTCTTGGTCTTGGAATCATTCAAATTTGCATTAGGGAATCACTTACTTGATGTCCAGATGCAACAAAGAACCCAAAAGGTGTATAACTTTATATAACTTTCAAATTATATAAATTAATAAACTACTTTATCAAAATGTAATGCTACTGTTAAAGTAGTACCAAGTAAAATTTCAATTATACTTTTTTCTAAAATGCGAAAAAGAAGATAATATGTATATTACTCTATGGCTAGGGTATGCATGCAAATTGGATTAGTCCATCAACCCAAACTAAACCACACAGCTTTGGCAGGTTGGAAGTTCATCTCTTGGTCTTGGAATTATTCAAATTTGCATTAGGGAATCGCTTAAGTGATGTCAAGATGCAACAAAGAACCCAAAAGGTATATAGTTTATATAAATTTCAAATTGTCTAAATTAATAAACTACTTTATAAAAATGTAATACAACTGTTAAAATAGTACCAAGTCAAATTTCAATTATATTTTTTGTTTTAAGTGAGACAAAGAAGATAGTACTTTTATTACTTCATATGGTAATTTCTACCACTTAACGTCATTTTAATAGGGGTGGCAATATGAGTGGAAACCCATGGTTCCAACCCAACCCACCCAGTTTTGGGTTGGGTTGGGTTTGACATTTCTTAATATGGGTCCAATATGGTTTTGTTTCAATAAATTTAAATTGATTTATGGGTCCTATATGGGTTCTAATGGGTCCTAGATGGGTCTTTCATGTGTAGTTTTCTATTAGCCAATCAAAAGCCATTTTAGTAATATAATAGAATTTATGAAAGACATTAGTATAAGTATAATCATGAGTTCATTATGGCTTCTATATGGGTTGGTGATGAGTTTTAGGTGGGTTATGGATGGGTCTTAAATGGGTCCAACCCATGCTTTAATTAATTAAATTTATTGTTGATCAAGTTGACTACACATCACTAAATTAGTTTCATATATTCTAACTTCTTTCACATTTTTATAAGAAACAAATTCACCAAAACATATTAAGTATGTATTAATTTAACTTAGTTAAATTTTATTGCATCATGCGTCTTATATGGGTTGGTGATGGGTCTTGAATGGGTTCAGCACATGATTTAATTGCTTAAATTTATTATTGATTTAGTTGTACTATATAAGTAATTACTTCTACATTTCTAACTTTTCACATTTTGTATGAGAAAAAAAAAATAAAATATATTTAGTAAAAAATAGTTTTCAAATTAATGAGAAACAAAAGAAAAGTGAAGTATCCCAGAGTTGGATATGATTATGTCATTGAACAGAATGGAGGAGGGCCAATAAAATGATTCAGGCATATTCGACAATGGCTGCGATGTCTTACCAGCTAGACAGGAAGGAAACTGATCCAATGAATAGGGATGACATTGTTGAGAAACCAAATTGAAATGATAACCTATCAAGGACTTAAATGTACCATTTACTGATTTACTAATCCTGATGGAGTTCATAGCCACCCGTTTGGTAACCCTGGTCCCAGAATGCAGTTGAACATATGTATTCCTGGAAAGGGAAGGTAGAGGAGGCGTAAAGATGTAAAACTGACTCTCAATAGGTATGAATAAGGGTTTCTTGTCCTGAGTGGAGGGATTAATTTTATGACTATAAGGAAATAGAGTATGAAGTAGGATTTCTTGTGCTGAGTTGAGGTATAAAATTTTTACTATAAGGAAAAAGAGTATTCCTATTAGACTGTTCTGACTTCTTATGTTCTATAATTTCCCAAATCTCTCTAATTATTTAGGCTTAGGCATCTTCTCAGGAAACTGTATTTCTGTGACAAATGGAAGCCAGCATTCACAAGCAAGAACATAGTTCAAGTACTCTTTTCTGCTTTCAACTTTCAGCCCTGGAAAACTGCAGATGATCTTTCCCCAACCATAACAAAAACCCATTAAGCATGTAAATGGCACAAGAAATCATTATATCACAGAAGCAGCAAGGCCTCCACCATCTAATATGTAGAATAGATTAACACCATCTGCATGCTTGACCATTTAGATTAAGCATGCAAATAACACAAAAAAGCAACAAACACATGAGAATTAACGTAAAACAGAGACAGCAAAGAAGTCCACCATCTAATATGTAGACTAAAACATAACCATTTGCATCACTTGCACTATGGGCAGCTTATGTCAAATATTTTTATAATTTAAATTGTGACTGAGACCAACATCAAGAGAAATATTGCTACTTCAAACTTCCAGTCTAGCATAAATTTGTACCTATGGCTATATATATACTTGATAAGCAAAGAGGAGCAAAAACTTATCAAGAGTTGGTCATGAAACACGTAAACATAAATCAAGGAGAAGAATTGATTATCGAACTTTTGACAAGGTCAAAGAACTCTAACAAAGAATCATCACATTGCAAAATTTGATCAGTTTGAAATTTGTTCCAGAGAATCACAACCTAGAAGGTAGACAATGTTCATCGCAGTAAACAAGAAACAGCTAGTTAGATGGCTCACCAAGCAAGCAAAGGAGGAGAATAATGGAGAACACAACTTGAACAGGTCGACTATATCGCACATGATATTGGGACCTCTGAAGCTGTCTCTGGATGGTACCATACCAACCATATAGCTGCTTGTCATAATCATCACAACCATCAAGACAACTCTTACTCTTCTCGTAGCATATGTTGATGCCCTTCATTGTCAATGGAAATTTTATCATAATTAGTATGATTTAACTAACTCGAAAGTATAAAAGAGATACGTGTAACGCTAGGGACACAATCAAGGAAATTGTTACTGACTCTAGTCAAATTCTGAGATCTGGATAATGTACTCTCAGCTTCTTCATGCCGATCTGTAAGCTTTAATTTCTTGTAACCATTCTTTGACCACTTCAATTGAGACATGGATGATTCCATGGTATTTAAAAACCCTGAAAAACTGGGTATCTTTCGAGGTGGTGGATCAGGTCTTACACTGGATGAATCATGTGGCAAAGCATCATCAGCCACCACAATTTTCCAGGAGCCAATTTCAGCACTAGCACTAGCTGTTCTACGATGCCCTGGAAACTTCTCCTCCTTAGCCTCCACTGTGTCCAACTCAACCAAATGAGATGAACTCCTCGAACACTCACTCATCATTATCCGATCAGCTTCTTGCAAGCTTTCCACTCCCTGGTCATTACCATGATCTTTTCCCAAGGTTTTATTTGTGGAATGTGATGGTTTTCCTGATAAAAACATAGCAAGCTCATTTCGTTCACCTTCATCTAATCGCACCCAAGGCAATGGTGGCTTGCCTTGTGATACTGTTGGTTCATTCAAAGTACTTTGAACTTTTGTTATCTGATCCTCGATTGCAATTATGAAATCACGATGCCTATCTTTTGCATCGTCACCGGAACTACTACTGGTGTAACTTGATCTCACAGCACGCCCGAATTCTTCCAGCTACATAATTCACACCCAGAACAATATCATAACTAATCACACCACAACAATAACCATGAGCACAAACACCCACCACAAAGATCAACACTTTCAAGAAACCAAATGCAACCTCTACAAGAAATGCATATAAATCTATCGTTATTACAAAAGTACATATAGGTAAGATACCTGCCACTTGGTAGTGCCAAGGGTTGTTTGGAGATCTCTTCGGAGCTCATCCAAATTCCAAGCGCCAGCTGTATCCTTCTTTGCATGAATCCATGTTCTATAAGTCGATTCCATCCTTCACAATAATTGAGATAAATTCCATCAATAAATGAAAATGCATAATCATAAAGTAACAAAGATTGCCCACTGGGAGAAAACAAAATTCCTCAATTCCTATGCACAGAAATGCCATTACCATTCCTAAAGTCTAGATTCAGAAACCTACAAAGAAAAGGGGGAAATGCTTTACAGTACCTGTCGGCAGATTCCTGAACTTCCTCCGCAGCAGAGAAAAACGGATCTTTTTCCCATCTATCAAAACTCGATGCCATTTTTCCCCAAACAATTACAGGCCCTCAAATTAAATACACAAATCAGAGCCAAAAATCACAATTGCGACACCAAAATGCACGATAACAAACAAAAACAAAACCGTAGCTCGCTGATCAATCTATGGCCACAACAAATGGATCGAAACATTCAAAACATTGAGACAACCGAAAGAATCAAAAAGAAGACATTAAAGAAAGAAAAAGGGCGGTTTCCTTTTTCCGTTTTTCCTTTTCCTTTCTGGATTTGGTATGCTTTCAACGGAAGATTAAATTATGGTACCGTGGAGCTGAGCGTGGGGCAAAAGAAGTTTAATCTGAAAAATAACGGTGTCGTTTTCGGTTGTTGTTGTTGGCTGCCTTAGATTATGGTGAGTGGTCAAAATAAGCGTGCATTTTGACGAGGAAATCATATTGTAGAGTGAGTTGGTTGACCTTGTTGGTTTTGCTGTGACAAGCAAGAGAAGCTTCTTTGTAAATATGTGATGAGCTATTACACAAGTGTTTTGGCATTTTGCTTTTTGTAACTAATAGCGTAGACGCGTGTTATGCATTATTATATATATAATTATTTTTTAAATTAGATATTTTTTAATAATATGCCACGCTGTAAATAAATATTAAAATAATTACATAAAACCTTTTGAGTTTTCATTTTTTTGCCAAAAAAAATTCTATGTTAATTAAATAAGTTAAAAAAAACTTATACTTTTAGAAATATTGCTCACTTACCTTCTCTATTAATTATAAAATTTATATTCAAATGATTGTTTTGCCCTTATTGGCTTTATATTATTATCCTTTTACAATTATTGAATATCTTTTGATCTTATAATAGCCATTGAATTTCATCACTTATTCACAACCATTGGATCTTATTCTTTTAAATAAATAGTCTTGATTTTAAATATTTTAAATTATATACACAAATTTTGGTATTAAAAAATAAGTAAATATACGATATATTTTTACAATTTTTGGGGGCAACGACGTCGCCCCATTTCTCTGATAACTCTGGGGGCGACGGCAGTCATCCCTAGCCAATTGTTAGAATATGTGAAGGTGAAACCAATCTTATTGGGCTTATATTATCGATTTTCAACAATAATAGTGTAATATGATATTCTGAATAAAAGTGATGTTCAGTTCTTGGCATACTATACTTTGTTGTGTTCACTTATTTTACTATTCATTACACAAACAAAGCCCACAGACCCATCATGCGAATCCAAAAGGCTAGACTTCGCATAGGTTGGCAGTCATGAAGCCAACCTCTGTGGATCGGTCTAAAGCCCTCCAAGTCAAGGACCTCGAGATTGGGTATCAGCATCCGAGTAAGACTTGCACTAAGGATTGCAATTGTGTTTCATCGACAAGTGATTGTTAGAATAGGTGACCGTGAAGCCAATCTAGTTCAGCGTATGTAACCTATTTCTGACATTCGTGGTATAAATAATTCATTATGAATAAAACTGATGTTCAGTTACGCCATTTATACTTCGATTGTGTTCACTTACTGTTCAATACTTATAACTATTCAATGCACAAGCAAAGCCCACAGATCGGAAATGTTAATCCAAGAAGTTGGACTACGCATAGGTTGGTCTGAAATATTCCAAGTCAAAAGATCTTCATATTGGGTATCGAAGATCCATTTGAGACTTGCACTAAATGATTGCAATCGCGTTTCATCGACAAGTGATGAGGATCATCCTTGCATATTAGTGGGTTAGCCAGCTCGATGTCGGCTGACTGAGGTAACTTGCGGGAATCGTCATATGGGAAACCTTGAGTCGGTTGGTCGGTATGACTTGCATTCCCGGTTCCGACAGTACGAGATTAGTCCTCGGACTTGAGGGACTACTGTAGTCACATGCACATGTCTATATCTTAGGTTTGGCAAGAGGCTACCAAGTCGAGATACTTGGTCGATATAAGCCCTATCTAGTGCAGTCAAGACGTGTAGTGTGGACAGTAGGTCCCGAGATAGAATCCGTCTCTTGTCAAACGGTTGACAGTAATGTCTTACTTATACTCTAAGACTCGTTCCCTATAAAATCTGTGGCCACAGTGACTGAACAGTGGGATAAGATCCCAGTGACGTTTCAATGGGTGAACGAGTGTAGGCTTAAGTCAAGGATGGGTACCGACGTCCAAGATCCATACCCTAGACTAATAGCTGTGCGATAGTAGACAGAAGGACAATGTTCATACGCATTTGGGAACCTATACGTTCACACCATAATTTCACCTAGTCTCTAGTGCCATAGACTGTTGCTAGACGGCCACCCATGGTGACGGACGAATTCTTATCATGTGATGATTAGATATTCGCCCAAGTCTAGTTGAAGGTGAACCTAAAGAGTCACACACAATTCACAAGAAATGGAGGAATTAATTTGGAATTAATTCCGGGAGATCGAATAATTTAATTAGATTAAATCGGCTCTCATTTGAAGTGTCAAACCTTTAAATATTAATTGAATTAATTAGGCTTGATTCATGAATTAGATCTATAAATTAACGGAATGGGTCATTTCCGTCTTTAGGTAGGATAAAGATGAAAATATTATTTTTTGGCTTAAGTATTTATTTGATATTTACTACAAGTCCATTAGGAAGTGTTGGACCATTTAAACGGGATTTAAAAGTCCATTCCATAAAGCCCATCAAATGATGGACATACGAGATCGAATCTTGGGGCTAGATAGATGAATGGCTAGGATTAAGTTTGACTTAATCCAACCCTAGGTTGACTAGGATTTGACTAGGTCAAAGTCCCAGTTGTTTGTAGTGTGCCTCTTTGGAAGAGGTTGAGTAGGATTAAGAAAAATTCTTCCTTATAAATACTCAAGCACACACATAACACACACTAATCTCTACACAACTATCTCATCTCACACACACACACCAAGTGGCCCGCCCCCTCTCTATCTCTCTCGTCCATCTCTCTGCCACCACCTGAAAAGAGCCTTCTTGTTCTCTTGTCTTTGATATAAAGGAACACTTGAACAATCAATCATGTTAACTAATAGCATTTGTCGATTGTTTCTCCCTTTCCTCTTGATCTCTTGCTAGCACGAGGGGATCGAAATCCCGTGAATTGCGTGAATGATTTAGAGGATTCCTACGTTGGGATCTAGGTGGAAAAACATGGAACAACGCGTGTAGCCAAACGAAGAAGTCTACAACGGGTAAGTAACGCTTGTAGTGTTTTCTTTCGTTCCAACCCTATGGCCTTCATGAATCTAGCATGCTTATTTTTCTTTTATTCATGAGATACACCGAACACCCAGGAGATTCAGGGGAACACCCCTTGATCGGTTCTTTAATTCTATTGTTTGATGCATGATTACTTTACGCTTATGTTTTAATACACCGCGCTTCCGCACGCGCGCTCTCCCAGGCCGATCCATGTTTCCTTACAGTGATGAGGGTCGTCTATGCAATATTAGTGGGTTAGTCGGCTTAGGGTCGACTAACTGAAGTGACTCGTGGGAATCGTCATATGGAAGCCTTAAGTGGCTTGGTCGGTATGACTGGCATTCCCGGCTCCGATAGTACGAGATTAGTCTCAGACTTGAGGAACCAAGGCAATCACATGCACACTATGCCTATGTCTTAGGTTTGGCGAAAGGCTACCATGTCGAAAGACTTGGTTGCTATAAGCCATATCTAGTACAGTCAGAATGTGGAGTGCATTCCAAGATAGAATCTGTCTCCTGTCAATATTTGATAGTAGTGTCTCATGTACACTCTGAGGCTCGTTCCCCATAGAACCTATGGCCACAGTGATTGAACAGTGGGATATGATCCCAGTGACGTTTCAATGGATAAACGAGTAGTTGCTTAAGTCAAGGATGGGGGTCGATTGTAACGATATGTGGATCTTCCGGGGAGGAAGCGCAAGTGCGGAAGCACGATAATAAAAGCAAGAAACGTAAATCATGCATTAAACTATGGAAATTAAAGAGGTCGTTCAAGGGGTGAACCTCCCTAGCGTCCAGTGTATCTCATGAATAAAAGGAAAATAAGCATGTTGCATTCCTGAAGCCAATAGGGTTATAACGAAGAAAGCATAAAGAACATGACTTACCCGTTGCAGTTTTCTTCGTACCACTACACGCGTTGCTTCACGTGTTGCCACCGAGATCCCAAAGTAGGAACCCTCTAAATCATCCACGCAATTCACCGGATCTTGATTTCCCGTGCTAGCAAGAGATCAAGAAGAAGAAGGGAGGACGAATCAACCTAGCGTTATGAATTAACGTGATCGATTCGTCTAGTGTTCTCTTGTATCAAGGACAAGGAAACTGGGGGCTTTCTTGGAGTGAATAGAGGAGAGGGAGGAGAGATGGAGAGGAGGCGGCCGTGTGGTGTGTGTGTGTGTATGTGAGATGATAGTGTAGAGATTAGTGTGTGTGTATGTGTGTGTGTGTGTGTTTTGAGTATTTATAGGAAACATGTTTTCCTATTCCTACTCAAACTCTCTTTGGAGAGGCACACTTGACTAGGATTTTGACCTAATAAAATCCTAATCAACCTAGGCTCTAATTAAGTCAAACTTAATCATAGCCCTTCATCTCATCAAGCCCTCTAGAATCAATCTCGTCCGTCCATCCTTTGATGGGCTTTATGGAATATTTTAAATCCTATTTAAAATAGTCCATTGGGCTTCTAGTTTCTTGGATTACCATCTAGTTAAAGACGGAAATAGCCCATTCCCTAATTCCATAAATCCTATTTATGAGTCAAGTTTATTTAATCGAATTAAAGACTTGACACTCCAAGAAGAGAATCAATTTAATCTAATTAAACTGTTCGATCTCCCGGAATTAATCCCACATTAATTCCTCCATTATTGGTGAATTGTGTATGACTCTTTAGGTTCATCCTCAGCTAGACTTGGTCGAATTTCTAATCATCATCTGACGGGAATTCGTCCGTCACCACGGGTGGCCGTCTAGCAACGGTCCATGGCACTAGAGACTAGGTGAATTTTATGGCGTGAACATTTAGGTTCTCGAGTACACATGTCCTTCCTCTACTACCTCACAACTATAGTCTAGGGTATGGACTTTGGATGTCGGCACCCATTCTTGACTCAAGTCTAGGCTCGTCCACACTAAACGTCACTGGAATCCCATCCGACTGTTCAGTCACTGTGGCCACAAATTTATGGGGAACGAGTCTCAGAGTATAAGTGAGATACTACTGTCAATCGTTTTACTGGAGACGGACTCTGTATTGGGACCCACTGTCATCTTGACTGCACTAGATAGGGTTTATAGCAACCAAGTCTCTCGACTTGGTAGCCTCTTGCCAATCCTAAGATACAAGCATGGTGTGTATGTAACCGCAATAGTCCCTCAAGTCCAAGGACCAATCTCATACTGTTGGAACCGGGAATCCAAGTCATACTGACCAACCTACTCAAGGTTTCCCATATGATGATTCCCATAAGTCACCTTAGTCAGCCGGCACCGAGCTGGCTATCCCACTAGTGTTGCATGGACGACTCTCGTCACTTGTCGATGAAACACGACTGCAATTACTTAGTTCAAGTCTCAAATGGACCTTTGATACCCAATCTCGAGGTCCTTTGACTTGGAGTATTTCAGACCGATCCACAAAAACTGATTTCATGACTTGCCATCCTATGCGCAGTCCAGTTTCTTGGATTAACCTTTCGGTCTGTCGAATTTGGTTGTGCATTGAAGAGTTATATAAAGCAGTAAGTGAACACAATCAAAGTATTAATACCGTAACTGAACATCAGTTTTATTCAGAATAAACTTTATTTAAACACCTAATGTCAGAAATAGGTTACATAAGCCTAACAAGATTGTCTTCACGGTCACCTATTCTAACATCGATGTCCAAATTCCATACTCCAGACTATAGCTATGAGACGGTAGACAAAAGGATTGTACTCGTATGCATTCATGAGCCTAAATGTTCATGCCATGTTTTCACCTAGTCTCTAGTGCCATGGACCGTTGCTAGACGACCACCCATAGTGACGGGCGAATTCCGGTTATGATATAATCAGGGATTGGCCCAAGTCTAGCTGAAGGTGAACCTAAAGAGTCACATACAATTCACTGGAAGTAAAGGAATTGATTTTGAATTAATTCCGGGAGATGAAACAATTTAATTGGATTAAATTGATCCCTTTTTGGAGTGATGAACCATTATAGATTAATTAGATTAATCGGGCTTGATTCATAAATTGGATTTATGAAATTAGAGGTTGGGCTTTCCGTTTTTTAATTAGATTAAAAGGTGGAAATTATTATTTTGGGCTTAAAGTATTAATTAGATTTAATACATAGAGCCTGTTGGACTTTGGGCCATTTAAATTAGATTTAATAGGTCCAATATTTCATAAAGCCCATCAATCATGGATGGACGAGATTTGATTTAGGGGGTTTTGAGATAAATGGCTAGGATGAGCTTTGACTAAGTTAAATCCTTCGTTGACTAGGATTGACTAGGTCAAATCCCAAGTTGATTAGGGTTTGTCTCTTTGGAAGAGGTTGAGTAGGATTAGATGTACTAATCATATAAATACTCAAAACACACATAATCACACACAACTGTCATAACTCTCCTAGCTCTTTCTCTCTCTCGACCGACCCTCCCTCTCTCGGCCATCCCCTTCCTCACACTCCTCTAAAAGTGTTTCCTATGTCTTCTTGTTCAGTACAAGGGAACATATGAACAATTGATCTCGTTAATCAATAATGTTTGGTCAATTGTTCTCTCCCTTTTGATATCTTGCTAGCACGAGAGTATTAGCGTATTTCGGTGAGTTTCATGGACATTTTAGAGGATCTCTACATTGAGATCTTGGTGGCAAATTCGGGAAAACGCGTGTAGCCGAATGAAGAAAGTCGTGAGGATAAGTACCCTTGTTATGTTTCTTGTTCTTCTCTTCTACCCTAGGCCTCCATGAATCTTGTTTATATTTTTTTATTCATGAGCTACACCAAACACTCGGGAGAATCAAGGGAACACCCCCTGATTCAATTTTAAATTCAATTTTTAATTCCGTTTATGCATACTTTACCGTTGTCTTGCGCTTTCGCCGCGTCGCCCCCGGGCCGATCCGTTCGCTTATAGTGGTATCAGAGCCCGATTCGGTGTATAGGCCTAGGGTTTTACGTGTTGTACATGTTTAACCATGCTCTATGTGGTTTTATTTTTTGTATTAGAGCATATTGATAATTGTAGAAATACTTGCGTTAATTTTGCACTTGAATAGTTGATCTGGAGTTCTTACTTTCTTGAACTATTTTCTGGTTTTATTGGGAAAAAGGGTGCAGGAAAATAGTGGCATGATCGAAAAAAGACAACAACAGTAGCCGTCTGCCGATCGTGGACACAAGGTGCACGGCTAGGCGCGCGCAGGCAGGGGAGCTTGTGCGCGGCTGCCCGGCAGCACGCATAGCGCGCGCATGGCAGAAAGGGCCTGTCGATCGCGTGTGCAGGGGAGTTTGCACGTTGCTGCCCGGCCAACGCGCCTAGCGCGCGCGAACGGCAGACGCGGCTTGTCGGCCACGCGCGCAGGGTGTGTGGCCAGGCGCGTGCAGAGGCAAGGGAGCCTGCTCACAGTTGCCCGGCTAGCATGCACGAGCGGTAGGGGCGACATGTCGGCTGCGCATGCGGGGATGCAGCCAGGCGCGCACGCAAGCAAGGGAAACCTGTGTGTAGGCACTCAGCCAGCACGCCCAGCGTGCGTCGGTGACAGGCTAGGCTGCCTATGCACGAGCGCGGCCGCCAGGCGGTGGGCTAAAGGCGCGCGGGTGCACAGGCAGCACCCGCCGTCAGGGACTTGGTGCCCTAGTTAGGGGCGCACGCGAGCCCGACCAGGCTGAGGCCGCCATCGCCTCTTTTTTTTGTTTTGTGTTGTTTTTGTGAAAAAATACCAATTGTTTTCATGCATATTTTTCCTAAAAACATTATCTTGAAATATTTTATTTTGGTTGAGGTTGGAACCTCATAAAATTCAATGTTGTCTTGATGATGAGGAAGGGCTTTTCCTAGCAACAAATATTGCAATGGTTACACCGATGATCAGTTTTCTTGTATGGAATTTTGCATTTATTTTCTATTATTTGTGATATTGGTTACCATGTATATGATTGGTAGCATGTTTACTTGGAATGTGTAATATTGTTAATGCGTTAATGGGATTGACGAATGGATGGTCACAAAGCCCTTAGACAGAATGTATGATTTATTTTTCCGTTGGGGGTGCCTCTTTTATTCACTTCTTTATTTTTTATTTTTTGCCTTGGAATAATAAGGCATTTTTCCTTCCTATCTATGTACTCCCCTGGGGTGTTCGTTGAGGTTTCTATTTCAGTAAATAGTGGTGAGGTATATTTTTTTTGGTTAAATAAAGAGACCAAGGCCAAGAAGGAGGAGCCCATGGAGGTCCAAAGACTTGGTGGCCCAAAGGTCCGAAAGATGGTGGATAAAAGGTAAGGCCCATTAGGGTGTTGATGGGTTTCTAAATATACTTGTAATAGTATAGGGTCAACCCTCAGATTGACCATAGATCCACTGCGGGCTCAGTGGGTCGCATAGGTTCCAGGCTTGTGATCATCCAACAGAGGCATGTTAGGCTTTTATTTTGCATGTGGAATTGTTGATGAATGATTGGTTTATTATCATGTTTACATTAGCATGCGAAGTATTTTATATGTGATGAGGTCTCGATCAATTAAACAAAACTCTTACTTGGTTGAACCAAGTTAAATATTAAACCCCTATAAATGGACTTCAACATATATTGTTCGTCCATGCCTTCCATCCATGACAAAGTGAGGAAGCTGATTTCACCCAAATGTATGGTCTCACGAGTCGTGCACATTTTTGGACTGAAACCTAAGCTGCACAGTTGTTGTGAACGAAGTGAATACATTCCTGTTTTCCTGTCTCACGAGTCGTGGCGGGCGACAGTGAGTGCTATGACTCGGTTAATGGGTTCAGTCTAATGCCTAGTAACATGATTCACTTGGAGTTCTTGGGATCACGTGAAGAGGGGAGGTAAAAACAACTTCGGGATCTCGTTGGACGAGAATGGTATGGAATACCTCCCACAAGGTTATTTTCCATGTGAATCGTAAAAGCGGGGTATGGAGAATTTTGCTTGTGGACCTCAAGCCCACTAGGAAAGGGGTTTCCGAAAACGGCGTTTAGATAGTGACGTGTTTTCATAGAACTAGTGGAAGGATTAATGATTGAAGTCCGAGTCTTTAATTTTTTGTTAAATACCATTATCATCTGCCGATTATATGCTTTCGTTTTTAAATGTAGATTTAATTATGTCTAAGAATCCACTATCCTACATACTTGAGACAAACAAATTCAATGGGACAAACTATAACGACTGGTTGCTCTATCTGAGGATAGTCCTTGATTATGAGAACCAAGGCTATGTCATGGATAAGCCACTTCCACGGGCTTTGTCGGATGGATCCTCGTCTGAAAAACGTGAGACATTCGAGATATGATAATAGGATAATCGTAAAGTCTGTTGCCTCATACTCGCCTTTATGACAAATGAGATGCAAAAGCAGTATGAGAGGCCGACGATGTTCCCTCCATAATGGCTCGTATGAAGGATTGCTATGCAGTCCCGGACTGGCATACTAGGTATTCACGACGAAGACATTCTTTGGAACTAAGATAACCGAAGGATCTTCTGTACATGAGCATGGGGTCAAGATGCTCACCCTTGTGGAAAAGCTCGAGGACCTCAAGGCAGGGCTCGAGACTGATACGTACATTGATGTGATCCTTCAGTCTCTTCCTCCCTCCTTTGACCAATACATTATTAACTACAACATGAATGCACTTGAGAAGGACATACATGAGTTGATAAGTATGTTGGTCTAATATAAGGTAACGGCCAAAAAGTCTGCTCCATCGGTATTGATAGGGAAGGCTTCAACTTCTAAGGTGAAAGGTAAGGGTGTCAGACGCTGGAGGAGGAAAAAGGGTAAGGGAAAAGCCGTCACAGCTACTGCTGAGAGCACTTCCATTGCAAAAGTGGGGAAAGGCAAGGGAAAAAGGAAGGTTGGTTCGAAGCAATAGTTGAGGACAAATGACATATGCGTTCATTGCCGTGAGAAAGGGCATTGGAAGAGGGATTGCCCTAAATTCTTTTTCGAGCAAGGTATGTTTGTCATTGAGGTTAATATGGTCACTAACCTGCTTCTTGGGTATTAGATACCGGCTATGGAGCTCACATCTGCAGTGACCTGTACGTGTTGAAAAGAAGCAAAAGACTAAGTAAAGATGAGGTGGTCCTAAGGCTTGGTGATGGCAAGGTCGTTGCTGTTGAAGCTATAGGAACTGTTAGCTTAGTAGTTAGTGATCATGTTAGACTAGAATTAAATAATTGTTATTATTATGTACCTAACATGATAAAAAAATATCATTTTGCATTCTGTTGTTAGACAATAGTGACTTTGAATTTTTTATCAATAAAAATCGCTTTTATTTGATGAAAGATGGATCTTCTCATCTGCTAGGCAAACTTAATAATGGTCTTTACATTCTGCAAACGTCTGATTGGAGCATAACTGCTCAAAACAAACGTAAAATAGACAATCTTGAGAACACTCAGTTGTGGCATGCTAGGCTAGGTCACATCTCTTAAGACATGATTAGAAGGTTGGTAGATTCAAAGAGTCTAGAGGTATGCAATTTGGATGACCTACCAGCCTGCGAGTCCTGCCTAAAAGGAAAAATAACCAAAAAGCCCTTTGTTGGACAAAACACGTTTGTCGTCGGTCTATTGGATTTGATCCATACAGACGTGTGTGGGCCACTGAATACTCAAGCTAGAGGTGGTTTCTCTTACTTCATAACCTTTACCATGATCTCTCACGGTATGGTTATGTTTACCCAATAAGGTACAAGTCTGAAACTCTTGTGAGGTTTAAAGAATTCATACTTGAAGTCAAAAACTAAAGTGGCTGCAAAATTAAAGTCCTACGGTCAGACCGAAGTGGGGAGTATTTAAGTGGTGAGTTCTTCGATTATCTAAAAGAAAATGGTATTGTCTCGCCATGGACACCTCCCGGGACACCTCAGTTAAACGGGGTCTCTGAGAGGAGGAATTGAAGTCTGTTGGACATGGTCCGATCCATGATGAGCTTTATTGAGCTGCCCTTGTATTTCTGGGGTTACGCACTTGAGATGGCGGCTAAGTTACTAAACATAGCGCCCTCCAAAGTTGTGGCCCAAACACCATATGAGATATTGCATGGCACGCCTGCATCCTACAAATAATTGATTAGTGTGCGGTAGCCCTGCATACGTCAATAGATTACTGGAAGATAAGCTAGAGTTAAGGTCTAGCTTGTGCAGGTTCATTGATTATTCGAAAGGAACTGCATGTTATTACTTTTATGACCCCTTTGAGCAAAAGGTATTTGTCTCGAGGAATATAGTCTTCTTGGAAAAGGGTTTTCCATCGAATTCCCAGCGCGATGAGTTGCTCCTTGAGGAATCAAGAAAGCCATCTCAGTTATCAGCATCAGGAGTTGCAGACCCTGTATTAAAGGGTTTTCGGTTGAGTACCCAGCGTGTTGAGTAGCCTCTTGAGGATCGACGTGTTGAGCAACCTCTTCAGGCCCAACATTTCAGCGACTTCCTGAGGGGCCATGTGATGTACCACAACCGGCAGTTCCTGCAATGTCTGCGCCCGACGTTCCCCATAATAATATTCCAGTGCTCCGTAGGTCAGCAAGAGTGCCACGTCGTCCCGAGAGATATGGCTTCTTAGGTGTGACCGGTCAATTGGACAATGATCTAAAGACATATGGGGAGGCGATGTCGGACATCAATTCAGGGAAGTGGCTTGAGGCCATGAAAACCAAAATGGACTCCATGAGCTCGAACCAAGTATGGATGGTGGTAGACCCTCCCAAAGTTGTTAAACTTGTCGGGTGTAAATGGGTCTATAAGTGCAAACTTGGAGCTGATGGGGAAGTAACTACCTTCAAAGCTAGGCTTGTGGCGAAAGGTTACACTCAACGGCCTAAGGTCGACTTTGAGAAAACCTATTCGCCAGTAGCCATGGCTAAGTCCATTCGGATTATGCTCGCCATAGCTGCATGGTATGACTATGAAATATGGTAGATGGACGTGAAAACGGCTTTCTTTAACAGCTTCGTTGAGGAAGAGATTTATATAGATCAACTGGAGGGATTCACTGTCGTTGGAGAAGAGCAGAAGGTCTTCCATGTCCAAAAGTCCATCTATGGCCTCAAACAGGCATCTCGAAGGTGGAATATTTATTTTGATGAAGTCATACGGGGATATGATTTCATCAAGAACAACTGTGACTCTTATATATACAAGGAGGTTAGTGGGAGCTCAGTAGTGTTCCTGGTGCTTTATGTGGACGACATCCTGGTCATTGGGAATGATGTCAGGATGTTAGGTGACACAAAAGCATGGTTGTCTACTCAATTATCCATAAAGGATTTGGATGAAGCTTTCTACATCCTTGGTATCAAGATCTTCATTGATAGATCTAGACGGATGTTAGGAATGACCCAAAACTCATATGTTGAGAAAGTCTTGAAAAGATTCAAGATGAATAACTCTAAACGAAATTTCCTTCCCATGAGGCATGGGGTCAAGTTATCCAAGAGCAGTATCCCAAGACTGATGACGAGCTTGAAAGGATGAAGGATATCCCCTATGCCTCCGCCATAGGCAGCATCCAATATGTCGTACACTGCATTAAGCCTGACATCACTTACACTTTGAGTGTAACCAGCAGATATCAGGCCTGCACAGGTGAGGCACACTGGACTGCGGTAAAGACTATTTTTAAGTACCTGAGAAGGACTAAAGATATGTTTTTAGTCTATGGCGGTGGAGAGTTGATACTGGAAGGTTTCAGTGATGCTAGCTTTCAGTCGGACGATGACGATGCCAAGTCTCAGCCAGGATTTGTGTTCAAGCTTAATGGTATAGTGGTGGCTTGGAAGAGTTCCAAGCAAGATACCACAACCGATTCCACTATTGAAGTTGAATACATAGTGGCTCAGAAGCTGCCAAGGAAGCGGTTTAGATGAAAAACTACGTCCAAGAGTTAGGTGTGGTGCTTAGCATTGCCGAGTTAGTGGTTATCTTCTGTGATAACAACGGGGCCATAACGCAAGTGAAGGAGCCGGGATCTCATCACCGATCCAAGCACATCTTTAGACGCGGTAGCGTTCAGATGGACCAAGTCAACTCAGCAAAAAATACATCGGATCCATTGACTAAGACCATGTCACAAATCGCTCATGCTCAACATCTTGGGAAGATGGGTTTAAGACATATGAATGATTGGCTTTAGGTCAATTGGGAGATTGTTAGAATAGATGACTATGAAACCAATATTATTGGGCTTATGTAACCAGTTTCTAACAATAATGGTGTAATATGATATTTTGAATAAAAGTGATGTTCAGTTCTTGCCATGTTATACTTTGTTATGTTCACTTATACTACTGTTCATTTCACAAACAAATCCCATAGACCGGACATGTGAATCCAAGAGGTTGGACTGCGCATAGTTTGGCAGTCATGAAGCCAGCCTCTGTGGATTGGTCTGAAACCCTCGAAGTCAAGGACCTCGAGATTAGGTATCGCGGGTCCGAGTAACACTTGCACTAAGAATTGCAGTCGTGTTTCATCGACAAGAAACGAGGGTCGTCCATGCAATATTCATGGGTTAGTCGGCTTAGGGTCAACCGACTGAGGTGATTCGTGGAAATCGTCATATGAAAGCCTTAAGTAGCTTGGTCGGTATGACTAGCATTCCCGACTCCGATAGTATGAGATTAGTCCTCGGACTTGTGGATCCACGACAGTCACATGCATACTATGCCTGTGTCTTAGGTTTGGCGAAAGGCTATCAAGTCGAAAGACTTGGTTGTTATAAGCCCCATCTAGTACAGTCAGAATGCGTAGTGAGGATGGTGCTTTCCAAGATAGAATCCGTCTCCTGTTAATGTTTGATAGTAGTGTCTTATGTACACTCTGAGGCTTGTTCCCCATAGAATCTGTGGCCATAGTGACTGAAGAGTGGGATGGGATCCGAGTGACGTTTCAGTGGGTAAACGAGTAGTTGCTTAAGTCAAGGATGGGGGCCGACGTCTAAATTTCATACCCTAGACTATAGCTGTGAGACAGTAGACGGAAGGACTGAACTCGCATGTATTCGTGAGCCTAAATGTTCACGCCATGTTTTCACCTAGTCTCTAGTGCCATGGAACATTGCTAAACCGCCACCTATTGGACGGGCGAATTCCGATTGTGATATAATCGGGGATTGGCCCAAGTATAGCTGAAGATGAACCTAAAGAGTCACACACAATTTACTGGAAGTAAATGAATTAATTAGGAATTAATTCCGGGAGATGAAACAATTTAATTGGATTAAATTGATCCCCTTTTGGAGTGACGAGCCATTATGAATTAATTAGATTAATCGGGCTTGATTCATAAATTGGATTTATGAAATTAGAGGTTGGGCTTTTCTTTTATTAATTAGATTAAAAGGTGAAAATTATTATTTTGGGCTTAAGTAAAGTTAGATTTAATTATAATAATAGGTCCATTCCATACAACCCATCAAGAATGGATGGACGAGTTTTGATCTAGGGGGTTTTGAGATGAATGGCTAGGATGAGATTCGACTAAGTCAAATCCTTAGTTGACTAGTATTGACTAGATCAATCCCAAGTTGATTAGGATGTGTCTCTTTGGAAGAGATTGAGTAGGATTAGATGCACTAATCATATAAATACTCAAAACACACACAATCACACACAACTCTCATAACTCTCCTAGCTCTCTCTCTCTCTCTCTCTCTCTCTCTCTCTCTCTCTCTTCTCGACCCTCCCTCTCTCGGCCATCCCCTTCCTCACACTCCTCCAAAAGTGTTTTCTTTGTCTTCTTGTTTAGTACAAGGGGACATATGAACAATTGATCTCGTTAATCAATAACGTTCGGTCATTTATTCTCTCCATTTTGATATCTGCTAGCACCAGAGTATCAACGTATTTCGGTGAGTTGCGTTGATGTTTTAGAGGATCTCTACATTGAGATCTTGGTTGCAAATCCAGGAACAACGCATGTAGCCGAACAAAGAAAGCTACGAGGGTAAGTATTCTTGTTACGTTTCTTGTTCTTCTCTTCTACCCAAGGCCTCCATGAATCTCGTTTATGTTTCACTTATTCATGAGATACACCGAACGCTCGGGAGAATTAAAGGAACACCTCTTGATCCGGTTTTAAATTCCATTTTTAATTCCATTTATGCATGCTTTACCGCTTTCCCACGCTTCCGCCGCGCTCCTCCCGGGTCAATCTGCTCGTGTACACCAACAAAGAAGAGCTGACGGCACTAGCGCAACGCCGTCGCCCCCCCCCCCACCCCAATCTTTTTTAATTATTATTAACAAAATATTTTTATTTATATATAAACTACTGATATACATATTAATATTATATATTATTATATTAGTTTAGTATAACATATAAATTTTATTTAATGTATACAAATTTATTTTACCTATTTTTAACGTATAAATATTTGTTGTAGATTTTTGTTAATATTAAAGTTTATATCAAAATTCAATTGTTTTTCATTTTAACTAAATAATTAAGAAATTTTTTTACTTTTTTTAGTATTTAATCTTTGTTAATATTAAATTTATATTAAAGTTCTTTTTTTCATTTTAATACTCAACTAAATATTTAAGAAATTTTATTAATTTTTATACTATGAGCTTTAAAAAGTATTTTCAATTTTTCACAGTTTATTCAATGAAATGTAATTTATTTTCTAAGCAAATTATAATATATGTATATATATATTAATTTATATTTATTAGGTATATTAAAGAGAATGTAGATAAGGAGAAATGTGGAAAAAAGGTGTGTCATTTACACACAATAGAAGGGCATTTTAGTTAAATTCAATAAAAAATGGGTCAAAATACGTCAAAAGTAACCCATATTCGCACACAGGGCATTTGTGTCTCACTCTCTATTATTTTCTAACAGAGAGGGGGTTTTTCCGCAGGGTTAATGAAAACATGAAGAAGGGGAAGGGGGGGGGGGGTTGCCTATCTTTTAACACAAGAAATTTTTAGCAATTTCATCATAATACAGGGGTAAAAATGTAATTTATCCATAAATATTTAATAAAGATGAGTAGAGTCCGGATGTGGGGAAGTCCTTAACGTGTAGATATTTCATAAATAAGTCCAAAGTCTCGATTTTCAATCAAACCTGCAAGACAGAGCACGTGAGAATAACATCTGGACGCTTTGATTAGAGTCTTTCAATGCTTAAGTTAGAGAGTTCATTGAAATGTTAAGCTTGAAAATAGTTAGGATATCAAAAGTTGTACCTGAAACACGAAGAATGTATATTTATAGGTGTGGTCGAATTGTATGATTATATGTGGACCATCATTATAGTTTCTATCATGGGGTCGTCATGAGTCCTTACACACTAAGATTCGTCATAATTGGAATGGGGTCGTTAAGATAGATATTAGTCAAAAATGATTTAGGTATTTATGTTGTTTCAGCAGGGTACTCAAGTGTGGTCTCAATATTATAATAGAATTTTGTTAGTTTTCCATTACAAGAATCCAACTCTCCAAGATCACCCGAATTTAATAAATGAGATCGTAAGGGCAAGATATCAATTAATAAACAAATTATGTTGATTGGTTAGCTATGATCTATGGATATGAATAATATGACACAATTACAATAAAGTATGAATATAGAAAATAATTTTTAAAAAATAGTTTGTAATATTACTACAACACGACTATTTTTTAAATTTCATATTAGAAAAGATAAGTGTAAAAATGCATGTATTATATATGTATGTATATATGCAACTGATAATGATTTGCAAAATACAATTATAAATATAAGCAAAAGAGGTTTACAATGGCGTCATTGTTGCAAATAAGTTCATATTATTTTTGAATTATGAAATAACTAGTTGAAAAATAAAAAGTAGAAAATGATTTTGTTTGGGTTTATTTTATAATTAAAAATCACTAGAAAAAAAAATCAATATTAGCTACACCTTTAATGACCATAGCTAAAAATCGTGGTAAATAACTATTATTAGCTACGGTTAAATAAAAATCGATGCAAAAACTAGTTTTTCCACCATGAAAAACTTATTTGCCACGGCGTTTAGCCGTGGTAAAAACATTAAGCCATGGCAAATATTTTAGCCATCCTCGCAAAAATTACAGCCGACAACCGTTGCGTGACCGTGGTCAGTGACTATTGACTACGGTTATTTAGTATTAACCATGACAATTAGCCATGATTAAATGTCATATTTTTTGTAGTGAATTTAGTATTTTTTAAAAAAATTATAGAATATATGGTCACACTATCAGCTCTGTCTTTCCACGGCCTACCTCAAAATAACGTCGAGGTTTTCATCGAAAGAAAGAGAGGGACCGATTGTTAGAACCGTGCCCCTCTCATATTGATGTCATGTTCATGTGTGCTCAAACTTTTTTCTTTAATTTGTGAACATACTAAATAGTGTGTTAACACAGTTAGAACTTTGTCAGTATCATATTTGTGTCTAGCATGCATTTGACCTATATGTAATAATGTTTCAAAGTGTGGATACATTATACCTAGTCGATAATCAATGAATAAATTTAAGAAAAGTTCAATTACTTGTTATGATGGAGATAGCGTAAATAGAAACGAGATAGTACATTATATATTGAGTAAGCTTAAAATTATATGTCTATACAATGCAATTCATATTAAAAATTTAATTTAATCCAATAATTATTGGATCGAAAAGATAAACTGCAGTTGTAAGATTATCTTTCCAGATCAAGCGACTTTAGCTTTCGAATATATATCGTTTCTGGTTGAGGAATTGCTTGAATTTGATCACATAAAATCCAATGCCTAACATGATAATATTAAGTCGCTTTCGAATATATATCGTTTCTGGTTGAGGAATTGCTTGAATTTGATCACATAAAATCCAATGCCTAACATGATAATATTAAGTACTTCATGATGATTCCGAAATTAATTTGAATTTATTAGTTAGATTTAGAATTGTTCTTTTAACACTACAAAAAAATAAGGGATTTGTAACTGCTTTTTTGGAACGGCCACATGGCCGTTCCAATACACACGGCTTTTGCCACTAATTTGGAACAAAAAAAATTTCACGACGTCATTTTGAAAATCCCAAACAAATTCAACTTTTTGTAACAGCCAAACCGATACAAATAACATGTATAAACAAAAGTTGTTATAAAAATTTAGGTCGTCTCAATTTGTAACTGCTTTTGCGATTACTCGTGAAGTTTGGAACAGTTTACTTTTTTTCGTCAAGTGAACCGTTCCAAAGGATGTACGAAAATCGTTCCAAATATATAAATGAAAAACACATTACAAATGGCGTTCCAAAAAACATCGGTCATTACGAATTTCACATGGTTTTTGTCACGACTTTGTTATTTCAATCAGACCATTGCAATTTGTAACTGCTTCTGCAATTCCTCGTGAATTTTGCAACAGTTTAATTTTTTCGTCAAGTGAATCGTTCCAACAGATGTACGAAAAACCGTTCCAAATATATCAATGAAAAACACGCTACAGATGGCGTTCCAGAAAAATCGATCGTTACTAATTTCACATGGTTTTTGGCACGGTCTTGTTATTTTGTAACGGTTTTTTAAAGTAAGAAAAGTCGTTACAAGGACCGCATCAAATACCGATACAAAATTTTGGCGAAAAATTTAAAAATTTTGAGAGGATTCCTTTTAATTAATTGGCGTCCCAAAAAGCTATACCAAAATCCGTCCAAGAAATTAATATTTAAAAATCCCGAAAAAAGCTGTTACAAAATTTGTTGACTTTCAAAAAACTTATATTTTCGAGGACGATATCTTAAAATCCGGGCACCCGATTTATATCAAATTTAAGTATATATAAGAATATGTCAATTAGATCAAATCTGATGGTATGATTTAAAATCAGATGGCCTGATTGAACGATACACCATCTTTAATGATTATGCTTATGTTTCGGGTACGATATCTCGACATCCGTGTACCCAATAAATCTAAAAACTTTACCAAATGTAATTTTCTGTCCATTACATCATATCGAACGGTTTGATCTGAATTTTGACGGCTCGATTAGTCCATTCAGTTCAACAATGTAAGATGATAGTTACATCAATGTAGTACTAACATTTATGAATATACAAATTTGTCGTATGTTGTGAACATATATCATTGTCATGTATAAAATCTTTTTATGTATTTCAATTACATTATTCCACATAATGGATACTTTTCTATAAAATTTAATTGTTAAGTACCGATTTTTTTTTATTTAATGGATATTTTAATAAATAATAATTAAATATTTGGAATACTTTTAGGGACGGCCGTTACTAATTTCATATGGTTTTTGGCACAACTTTGTAAAAATCGTGGAAAAAGCCATTACAAAATTTGTTCACTTTCAAAAACTTATATTTTCAAGTACGATATCTTAAATTCGGGCACCCAATTCATCTCAAATTTAAGTATATATAAGAGTAAGTCAATTAGATCAAATCCGATGGTATGATCCTAATTGAACGATACACCATCTTCAATGATTAGGCTTATATTCAGGGTACGATATCTCGACATCTGTGTACCAAATAAGTCTAAAACTTTACCAAACGTAATTTTCTATCCATTACATCATATCTAATGGTTTGATTTGAATTTTGACGGCCCGATTAGCCCATGCAGTTCAACAATGTAAGATGATAGTTACATCAATGTAATACTAATATTTATGAATATACAAATCTATTGCATGTTGTGAAAATATATCATTGTCATCTATAAAATATTTTTATGTATTTCAATTGCATTATTTCACATAATGGATACTTTTCTACAAAATTTAATTGTTAAGTACAGATTTTTTTATTTAATGAATGATTTTTAATAAAATAATTAAATATTTGGAATACTTTTAGGGACTACTTTATCAAATATCTTAGTTTGCCATTTCAATTTATAACGCCTTTAGAATTATTTTTTGTAATACCTTTAGGCATGACTTTTCACTCTTCGTAACACACTTTGCAGCGGCTCTAGGGACGGCTCGGGCCGTTCCAAAAATTATTGTATATAAGTTACACTTTTTTTTTTTTTTTCCCTCCATTTTCCCCTCTCCCCTCTCCCTTTTTGCCCTAGCCGCCACGCCCCACTCCCTTTTGCCCTAGCCCGCCGCCACCCCCCCAACCGCCACCTCTCACCGCCGTCCGCCGTCTCCTCCCTCCGTTGCGCCACTCACCGTCGTCCGTTGCTCCCTCCATCGCGCCGTCTCCTCTGTTGCACCTCCCTTATTTGATCTTCTTCTCCTTTTTGTTCATATTTGTTTTCTGTCTGTTCAAATCCATAGAAAAAAGTGTTTGCAGTTCTTTGTAAGATCCTTGAACCACAGAAGTGGAAAGAAAAGATAGAAGTAGTTGCCTAAGAACTGGAGATGGGAAATAACAGAAACTGGTTGTAATTCATTCATAAGCTTCCAAGGTGAAATTTCTTACATATATAGTTTTTTAAACTCTAATCTGCTGAGTCAGCTTCATAAAAAGTAAAAACAATACTAGATAGCTAGCTTAAGTGGTCCCCTAAGCTATAACTGATACTTAGTGCGTGCTTCTGTTCCTTTTTGCAGAACTGATGGTGTCCGTTGGATTAACAAGATCGTGGCCCTCCATCTGGTGGAATTTAGAATGTGTTGGAATAGGTGACCAGAAAGCCAATAGGTTTGGCAATTTGTAACCTATCCGACAACTTGATGTGAATGTAATATTATTATGTGATGAATAAGATGAGTGTTCGTCACCAATGGTACCTTCTTTGTTGCGCTCATCTTACATTTGTTAAAATGGTGTTTAACTTATATTGCAACAAAGCCCACAGACCATGGATAACAACTCGTGCAGTTGGGCCATGCATTGGATGGTGGTCATGAAACCAACTGATTAAGAGTTGGGTCTGAAACGTTCCAAGTCAAGGACCTCGAGATAGGGCATCGAGAGTCCTATTGAGACTTGCATCAAGAATCGTATTCATTGGATGAGTGTCGTGTTTCATCGGCGACAGGCGTGGGACGCCTACACGGTCTTGATGGGTTGGTCGATTGGGGTCGAGCCGACTGGACTGACTCGCGGGGATCATCATATGGAAGCCTTGGAGGCTTGGTCGGTATGATTGGATTCCCCGGTTCCGATAGTACGGGAGTAATCCTCAGACTTGAGGAATCATGGCAGTCACGTGCACAGGACGGCTGTATCTTGGATCTGGCGAGAGATGATCATTCTGTAAGATGATCATTATAAGCCTTGTCCAGTGCAGTCGGAATGCGTAGCGAGAACGGTGGATTCCAAGAAGAGGATCCGTCCCCTGTCAGTATGTGACAGAGGTATCTCCTATGCACTCGGAGACACGTTCATGCTGTTTGAAGCTGTGGCCACAGTGGTTGGTCGAACAGGGAACGGTTTCCTGTGTTGATGCAATGAAGCATACGTGGTCTCGAGTATTAAGCATAGATGCCTAGTCAAGGATGGGAACCGACGCCCAATTCCATACCCTAGACTAAGGCCGGGAGACGGTAGACGGAAGGATCATACCCGTACGGAATCGGCGCCTAAATGTCCACGCCAATTCACCTAGTCTCTAGTGCCATGGACCGTTGCTAGACGGCCACCCATGGTAACGGGCCCTTGTGGGACACGGGCCCAAGTCTAGCTGAGGGTGAACCTAAAGGGTCACACACAAATCACCGAGGAGGTTGAGAGATCAACTTGGAGTCAATCTCGAAGGATAAAATAAGTAATTGGATTACTTAAGGGAAAGTCCATTGGATGGACGGGCCGATATTGTATCGGGCTTTCATTTAATCGGTAAATTGGATTTTCGATTAAATATGGAAAGTTGAGATGTTGAGATGTTGGATCTTTTAATTGGATTAAAAGATCAACGAGAATAATTTAAGTGGACATTAAATTGGATTTAATATTGGGTTCGTCGTAATTGGATTACGATAAAACCCGATCCGTTAAATTATACCCGAGAGGAGAAATAATTCCTAATTTGGAATGGGAAGAAGTTGGACTTCTTTCCTTAATTAAACATGGCCGACACGCTCCCTTGGAGGAAGCAAAATCAGCCATGTTTCATGCTAGGTGGTATGTTGACTTATCTCTTTTGGAAAGAGACAAATCAACTCCAATCAAGCTCTTCCCTTTTGGTATGATTTGATCATACCATAAATTTTGGTAGGCTCGATTGAAGAATTGATGGTGATTGATTGGAATGAATCTAGACATCCTTGGATGAACCTAGACACATTCCAATAATCACATTAATTATGTATATATATTAGAATATACAACACCAAGCATAAGTGATTCATTATTCATCTGTTTCTAGGAAAAAGAGAAGACAAAAATCCTCTCCTCTCTCTCAAATTTCGTGCTCCCTCCCTCTCTTACACTTGTGTTCTTCACTTGATTTTGAATCAAGAAGAAGAACAAAGTAAGTTTAAGAGAACACTAATTCATAGTGTTCTTCTCTTAAATCGATTCCTTCCTAAACCCGTTCTTTTCTAGCAAGAAGAACGTGTGTTTCTTCCGGTGTGGTGTGGATCACCTTTGGAGAATCCATACGTTTGGATTTCGTGAGCATTCTGGAGAAGGAACAACGCAAGTAGCCGGGAGCATACGCTAAACAATCAAAGGTAACGGTTTATTACGCTTTGATTGATTTCATTTGTATATCTATGCCCTATGTGTTTAAATATATGTTTTAATATTTACACATCCTACATCGAACGCCCGGTTGAGCACCCAAGGGTACACCCCTTGGGATTCGCGTATTTTGAATTTGATTTAAATTTACGCACTTTTTCGCTTTTCTCGCTTCCGCTCGCGCTCCCGGGCGGATCCGCTTGTCCTTCAGAATGCGTCTTCTTCAAAACAACGCCGTCTCTAGTAAGTAAGAAACGTGCTTCTTGAGAAGTCGTGTTTCCCATTACGACATCATACGCTGGCTCTGCTCTAATTTCCTCTTGCTGATTGAACTTCCCTTCTTCATTCTGGATCTAATTTTGCTGCTCCAAGATAGAAACTTTAGCCCTAGCCATGACATTGCCCTTCCCTTTTTGAGATCCTTGTCCACAAGGATCCAAACTGAAGTTTGGAAACTATTTTTGGATCTGGAGATAGTCCTCCCAAGTCGCCTAGTCCTCTTCGAAGCTATCCCACTAGATCAGAAGCTGGGTAACAAGAGCGTTGTTTCTGGGAACAATCCTTTGTGCCAGTATCTTCGTGGGGTATGTCCTGCTGTAGGAGTTAGCTTAATCTAAAAAAGGTAAATTCAGTGTAGGTGTGTGCCGTGTTCCTATTTTTTTCTTAAGTAAGGATACGTGAAAAACTGGATGGATATTTGAGTGAGAGGGTAGGTTTAGTCTGTAGGCAACTTTCCCAATCTTTTCAACTACTTCATATGGCCCAAAGTACTTAGGAGCGAGCTTTAGAGATTTCCTCACTTGCACTGTGTTCTGCCTGTAGGGTTGCAGCTTTAGATAAACCATATCCCCTACCTCAAAGTTTTTTTTCTTGCCTTTTAGCATCAACAAGCTGTTTCATACGATTCTGTGCTTGCTGCAAGGTTTCCTTTAGTAACTGAATAACCCTTATACTTTCTATCATCAATTTCAGGACATCAGCATGAAAAGTTTGGGTATATGGCCCAAGGGAGAGAGCTGGGGGCTGATAACCATAAAGGGGTTGGAAGGGAGACATCTTGATGCTGCTATGGTGATTTGTGTTGCACCAGTACTCAGCCAGTGAGATCCACTTCGTCCACGGCTTTGGTCCTTGCTGAGTCATACATCTCAGGTATGTTTCCAAACAGTGATTGACTCCTTCTGTTTGTCCATCAATTTGGGATGGTAGGCTATAGAATAGTTCAATTCTGTCCCCATGGTTTTGAATAACTCCTTCCAAAAGGCACTGGTAAAAATTTTGTCCCTGTCTGAAACTATAATCAAGGGCAACCCATGTTGTTTGTAGATATTGTCTAGGAATATCCTAGCAATCTGTTCTGCAGAGAATGGGTGTGTCAATGGCAGAAAATGGGCATACTTAATGAGTCTATCCACCACCACTAAGTTGCAATTTTTTCCCTCTAAAAGAGGCAATCCCTCTATAAAATCCATGGTGATGTGAGTCCAGACTTGCTGTGGTATCTGCAAAGGCTGCAGCAGTCCAGGATAGGGTGAAGTTTCATGCTTTGCCGTTTGACATATATCACACTGTAACACCCATTCCATCACATCTTTCTTTAACCCTGTCCAATAGAAAAGAGTCTTAACTCTTTGATAGGTCCCTTGAATGCCTGAGTGCCCCCAAATAGTATAATTGTGAACAACCTTTATAATGTTGTGTCTGAGTTCCTTCTCTTTCTCTACACAGACTCTGTTCCCCTTCTTCAATATTCCATTCACAACAGTGTATTCAGGATAGGACTGCTCATCTACCATCTTAGCCTGTAGAATATTCTGAAGATCTGTAAATATTTTGTATTTCACCTATCCAACCTAGAACAATAACTGTTATACCTGCACAGCTAACCCCTGTATGTTCCCTCCTTGATAAGGCATTAGCAGCCCTGTTTTCAGTTCATTTCTTGTATTGTACCTCATAATCTAATCCCAACAACTTTGAGATCCACCTCTGTTGTACAATAGTCTCAATTTTTTGCTCTAGGATATATTTCAGACTCTGTTGGTCAGTTCTAATTATAAAATGCTGACCCTGGATCTATTGTTTCCATTTCCCCACTGCCAACATTAGTGTCAAGAACTCTTTCTTATGAACTGATAGCCCCATATTTTTTACCCCTAAAGCCTTACTCAAATAGGCTATGGGTCTCCCTTCTTGCATCAGGACAACCCCAATTCCTTTATCACAAGCATCTGTCTCAATAATAAAAACCTTAGTGAAATCTAATAATGCTAAGACCGGAGCTGTTACCATAGCTTGCTTTAGTTTTTCAAAAGCTGTAGTGGCTTGTGAGACCCATTTAAAGCCATCCTTTTTCAACAGTTCAGTCAGGGGTTTGCTAATAATCCTATAATGCTTGATAAACTTTCTGTAATATCCTGTCAGCCCTAAGAATCCCCGTAGTGCCTTTACATCCCTTGGAGTTGGCCATGTTAGCATACTCTCAACTTTTGTAGGGTCAGTGGCCACTCCCTTTTCTGATATCACATGCCCCAAATACTCTACACTCCTCTTCCAAAAGAACATTTACTTCTCTTAGCATAGAGTTTGTTCTGCCTCAATACCTCTAATGCTGCCTTCAAATGAGCATGGTGTTCTTCCTTCTTCTTGCTATAGATGAGTATATCATAAAAAAACACTAAGATGAACTTCCTGAGATAATCTGAGAACACTAAATTCATCAGTGATTGAAAAGTTGCTGGGGCATTACATAGACCAAAGGGCATCACCGAAAACTCGTAATGCCCTTGATGTGTGACCAAACTGGTCTTGTAAATGTCTTGTGATCTCATCGTAATCTGGAAATATACCTGAGATCAATCTTAGAAAAGTAGCAATACCATGTAACTCATCAAGCAATTTATCAATGACTGGAATGAGAAAGTCACACTTTACAGTTAACTTGTTAAGATACATGTAATCTACACACATTCTCCAGGTGCCATCTTTTTTCTTAACAAGTAAAACTGGGGATGAAAAAGAACTCTGACTGGGTCTGGTGATTCCAGACTCTAACATTCCTTTCACCAACTTCTCAATTTTAGTTTTCTGAACATGTGTGTGCATGTATGGTGCTTGTTTCTTGGGTACAACATCAGGAAAAAGGTTGATCTGATGTTCTATTATCCTTTCAGGTGGTAGATCCACAGGTTCCTTGAATACATCACTGAAGTCTCTCACCAATTCCCCTATAGCTTCATCATTCTCCTCCTCCTGCTCTGAGCCCTCAACTACTGCACTCAATTGCCCTACCAAGTTGTAATTTCCTCTCCGAATCAGTCTTTTCATGGACTCTGTAGATATCATCTGCAATTCTACTAGCTGTGAGGTAGCCCAGGTAAGTGCCTTCAATCCGAGTGAGTAACTAAACTTCTGATCTTGCATTTTCCAAGTAAATTCTGGACAGTACATCTCACTTACTAACTTCATCCCATTGGGTACACAAATTTGCATAGGGGTAGTATATTTTATCTTACATCCTAACTCATAGGTTGTATCTTCATCCAAAAAATAGTTTGTACTTCCCCCATCTACCAACACTTGTATGTCTCTCCCATATGCCTTCCCATTGATCTTGATTGTGTTTAGATTCACCTTTCCTAACATAGCACTCACAGATACTGTAACATCCTCTTCCCCACTTTCCTCATCCTCATCAGTAGGTCTATCTCCCCCTCCTTCTAAATACTCCTGCTCTTGTTCCTCTGTCATAGTGGTAATGAAGAAAATCTGCTTACATCTATGCCCCACAGTGTATAGCTCATCATAATTGTAACACAAATTTTTATCTCTTCTTGCCTTCATCTATGCAGCAATGAGTAGCCTCCTAGGGGTATGGGGTTTTGGGTAGGTTTTAGGTTTGTTTGGTATGTGTTTAGGTGGTGAGTATGAGTGCTTCTTGAAAGGTGGTTTAGGTTGTGGGTAGGTTTTATGGGATGTGGGTGACTGCATTTTTCTCATGATGGCATCTACTGATTCTTCATGTTTCTTGGCTGGAAATGGCTTGTATGAGTGTTGTTGGTTTGGTTGTTCTTACATAAGACCTTATCTCCTCCTTCAGCCTACTAATAAAACTGGCACAAAATAGGATTCAGGAAACTGGCTATAGAACAATTTCATGTAGGTTTTGAGTTCCTCCAAATTTTCCAAGTATTCACTCACAGTTCCAATTTGTTGTAACTTGTTAAATTCCCCCACCATACACTCTGGATCAATATCATCAAATCTGCCTAAAACTGCCTCAACAAAGTCACTCCAACTGGTTGTTTCTCTCCATTCCATAAATCCATCAAACCACATCTCAGCCTTCCCCTCTAAGTGCACAAAAGCTACCTGAACTTTTTGGTCTACAGTGATGGTATTTGCTATGTTAAAATACCTGTTGCACCTCCTAATCCACATCCTGGGATCCTCACCATTGAAGGCAGGGAATTCTAGTTGTTTTGAGTGAGAAGAATAGGACCCTTGGCGTCCCCCATTCGTTGTATCCCCCTGATTTTCATCTCTAACAGTCTAGGGGGTTTTGCACCATCTTTGATGATGATGCCATTTTATTATTGGCAGTCAGCCCTTCACCTAACACAGATTTGTTCCGATTATATGCTTGCATTTGTTCTGCCATACTTTGCATTTGTATCTGCATCATCTTCTGAAACTCCTCCATTGTATTTTTCATGTTGGTTTGCATAGTTAACATACTATCCAGTTGGTCGTTGATGTGTTGTTCATTTGCTTTTCTTTCATCCCTCTCCTCCACCAACATGGCCTCATGTTTCCTCTATGCCTCCTTAATATCCTTCATCCGTGTCCCTTCAGCTATAACCACATCCAAGGAAGGTTAGCTTTGAATACCACTGTAAGATCCTTGAACTACTGAAGTAGAAAGAAAAGATAGAAGTAGTTGCCTAAGAACTGGAGATGGGAAATAACATAAACTGGTTGTATTTCATTCATAAGCTTCCAAGGTGAAATTTCTTACATATATAGTGTTTAAACCCTAATCTGCTGAGTCAGCTTCATAAAAAGTAAAAACAGTACTAGATAGCTAGCTTAAGTGGTCCCCTAAGCTATAACTGATACTTAGTGCGTGCTTCTCTTCCTTTTTGCAGAACTGATGGTGTCCGTCGGATTAACAAGATCGTGGCCCTCCATCTGGTGGAATTCAGAATGTGTATTCTTCAGAACAAGTCCGTCTCCAGTAAGTAAGAAACACGTATCTTGAGAAGTCGTGTTTCCCATTACGACGTCGCATGATGGCTCTGCCCTAATTTCTTCTTGCTAATTGAACTTCCCTTCTTCATTCTGGATCTGATTTTGCTGCTCCAAGACAGAAACTTTAGCCCTAGCCATGACATTCTTTCCCCAATACGGCGGAGCAGAGTAGCCGATGTGACGCCCACAAGCGTACTTCCGTTCTTTGAAGCGAATTCAGGTTTGTGTTCTCAATTTTCTATTATTTATTGGAAGAATCGGAAAAAGGATATGAAATTCTTTTAAGAATTATTCAAAAAAATAAGGATTTTGAGCTTGTGAAACGACATAATAAAAAAGTTTTGCAATCGTATGTCGCTCTGCTCTGTTCTCTCTGTGTGTGTGTGTGTGTGTGTAATTCATGGTGCAAGTGTTGAAGATTGAGATGTGGTTTTGGTTGGAGTCACAGGGATATAGATTTTTGGCTTAATTTGTGATGGAGGAGGAAATTAAGCTGCACTTAAAAGTTGGAGAACTAGTTGAAGCAAGGTCTTTCCAGAATGGTTATCGCGGTGCGTGGTTTCGATGCAAGGTAGTGTAGAGTGTGAGTTCCATATTGTTCTGGGAATATGTTATATTGTTTGTCCCTTAGCTTTGTTCTGCTAATGTTGTCTAGTTCAACATGGAATGCAAACAAGGAGGAAAATACTAATTAGCTAAGATCTGTCGCTCAATGGTTAAAATGGTTTGCGTTGGTAGGACTGCATTCTTATTGTTTTGAACCTTGTTTTGTCTTTCTGTTGATGAAGTGCAATATTTCGTGGGAATTTATAAATTGTACCGGTGTGGTGTATGTACACATTAATCACAAACAACCCTAATTTATTATTGCGTGTTTTCATATTGTCTAGGAAATGAATTCCAACATTCTGATATAAAAAAAAATCTGGTTACATTTGATTTGAAATCCATTTATGTGCATCTATTTGCAAAGCTGCATGACAGTTTCTTCACTTCTTACATATATATCTATTTTTGTCAATCAAATTAGAGATATTACCAAGAGAATAGGGCAGATTGGACATGTCTTAAAATATTACGACTTCCCCGATGAAAGTAAGTAGTTTGCTTTAGTTGATATATTGTGTCTTTGGTTTCAAAATTGTGATATGTTGCTGTAATTTTTTTAAAAAAATAAGTAAGTTTTTGTAATTTTAGAAAATAATTTTTTATAATTATTAAAAAAAATCTGAATATTTTTCCTATTTTTTGAATTTTTCTGTAATTTGTTGGATATTTTCTGTAATTTTTTTAAAAAAGTAAGCAAGTTTTTGTAATTTTAGAATTTTTTTTTGTAATTATTAAAAATAAAATATGAATATATTTCCTATTTTTTCGAATCGTTCTGTAATTTGTTGGTATTTTTTGCAATTTTTTTTAAAAAATAAGTAAATTTTTGTAATTTTAGAAAATAATTTTCTGTAATTATTTAAAAAAAAATCTGAATATATTTCCTATTGTTTTTGAAATTTTTTGTAATTCGTTGGATATTTTTTGTAATTTTTTTTAAAAAAATAAGTAAGTTTTTGTAATTCTAGAAAACAGTTTTTTGTAATTATTAAAAAAATCTGAATATTTTTCCTTTTTTTTGAATTTTTCTGTAAGTTGTTGGATATCCACTGTATTTTTTTTTTTTAAAAAAAGTAAGTTTTTGTTTTTTAGAAAATAATTTTCTGTAATTATTTTTTAAAAAATCTGAATATTTTTCCTATTGTTTTGAATTTTATATTTGTTGGATACTTAGGAAAGTAATGGAGATTAGGACTTTAATGCTATCTTTTAAAAAATAAGGACTTTAATGCTATTTTTAAAAAATTGTAGATCCATGACTATCGGTGCTCCACCTTTATGCTTCATCCACCGTCTCCAGCGGATCCCCAGCAACCGACGATGAGGACGAGGAAGACACTGTTGATGGGGAGACTTGTCTAGTTTAGGATTTTTATTTTGTAAAAATACAATGGTTAAACAATATTTTTGTTTTGTCGGCTATATTATTTATGCTTTTTATAATATTTCACATTTGAGAAACTAAACTACATATATAATAAATATTTCACATTTAAGAAATTAAAACTCATATTAAATAAAAAATTAAACTAAATTAAATAAAATCAAAAGTATAAAATTTAATCTTGTAACGGCTTTTCTAACGGCTTTTAGAATACTTCTACACATCATAGAATTACAAAGTTGTTCCAAAGACCGTGCATAAGATTCTTATCCATTTTAAAAAAGCCGGCCCAAAAATCGGTACAGAAACAAATTAAAATGAAAACAGAAACAAACACAGTTACAAAAACGGCCACACAAAGCGTTACAAAGGCCGTCCCAAATGTTATGAAAAAAATAATTACAAATAGTAAACTAAAACCGTTACAAAATAATGACAAGTCGTTACAAAAAGAATGCAAACAACCATTTCAAATCGGAAGTCAACTCATTACTATGTGTGTTACAATAGCTTTTCCAAAATAAATATAATAAAGGTACATTGGTCGTTCCAAAAACAGGTCCAAATTCATTTCTCCATCCGGTCAAGTATCGTAACGGCCGATGCAGGCAGGTGCAAAAGCCGTTCCAAATTGTAACGGCTTTCAACTAAGATGTTACAAATTTTTTGTAACTTATAAAAAAGCCGCGGATTCCTTGGCAGTTACAAAAGCCGTTACAACGTCCAAAAGATGTTCCAAATTAATTATTTGGCCATTACAAAAGCCATTACTATAAAATAATTTTTTTGTAATGTAAGATTAACTATGTGAAAAATGAAAGGTTTCTTTCAAAGCATTGGAAATCTTGCAAACTGCAGTGTTACAAAAAACTAGTTGAAGCTAGTCAAACAAAGAAAAGTTAGATTCATCCATTTCCGTATTAAGACTAGTTTCTTGATAGCTATCCATACGGTAGGGAAGTAAAATTGTTACAAAACTTGTATGAAAATATTTTACCATTGCTTTATTCAATAGTTGATGTCCATTCACAAGATGTAAAAAGGAGGATGAAAGCATGTTAACTAATAAAAGGTGGAATGAATTGATGTGAAGAAGAAAGGATGCCACAACATAAATGAGAGTGAAGTTATTTGATGCTACTTCTCTATGTTATTTTTTTGTTGTTACATGTTTAGTTTGGTTTCTCCAGTTTATACCACGTCCTACTTAATACATCATTAATGGTGGAATCGGGAGAATTGTAAAATAGAATGCCATATATGAAAAGATCCTTCTCTCTCTAAATCTCTCTCTATCTTCTCAATCACTTCATTTAGTGAAAATTGAACCTAATTGCTTTGTCTGAGTTGATCAAACATTTTAACAATCATAATTATGACAACTTGGCCATCAAAGCCTCAACCTTGATAGAATGGCGAACAACTCACACATGTAGCAAATCTAGTAACACATTTCCGTGATTGTTTCTATGCAGGATGAAACAAAGAACAAGTTTATTATTGAATTCGAGCATGAAATTCTAGACGACATTGAGGAACTAGCTAGGTCTGGAGTAGCGAAGAAAAGTAAGGAAGTTACAATGCCTTGCGTATTAGCATTTCTGCCTTTAAGCTCTAGAGGCAAAACATGTACATGAATTTTAATGTAACATTTAGTACAAATGAACCAAGATATATAAAAACAAGCTCTAGCATCAAAAACCTTCCTGGTTGTTGCATCTTATATCCAAGAAATATTTCTTGATCAGTCGGATGTTGGATTATGAAAAAATTGCCACACCATTGATGTAAATGAAGGAGAAAGCATATAATTGGTACTTAGACTATGTTGAAGGCAAGGAAAAAGTCGGTTGGCGTAAGTGCATTGAGATGGTGATGGATAGGTTCCTGGCACTAGGAGACGAGAATCTGATTGGTGAATTTAATAAATTGAGACATGATAGAAAAGTTGATGAATATCAAAGGCAAATTCGAGGAGTTGTGATCATTTTTATGATCTCTATGAATCAATCGCTAAATAAGGAATATTTTGTTAAAAGTTTCCTCAGCAGAACTAAGGAGGAGATAAAACATATGATGCAAATACTTCAGCCTGAATCTTTGTCACAGGCTATATATGTTGCTAAGATGCTAGAGAATCTACTAGAGGTTACTTCCAAGGCTGAACGACCATATGAGAATGAGATCAGACGGGAACTACCAAGGCACTTAAAAAAAGTTTTCATCATATACTAACATAGTTAAAATGAGCGAATCAACAAAGCAGTAACAAGTATCCGCTTATTAAAATATTGACTACAGAAGGTATGGATGTTATGAGGAAGAAAAGACTATGTTCCAATTGTGATTAACCATGTCTTGTTGGCCATAGATATCAAAGCTATTTGTCACCATGGTAGTAGAAACCAAGAGGTGGCAACTATAGAGGTAGATATAGAAGAAGAGGGAGATTGTATCAGTTCGCTTTAGCTGGACAAACTACTTTTGATACTATTAAATTGTTCGAAAGGATTGAAGGATATGCTACCATAATTTTAGTAGACACAAGGAGCACTAACAGCTTCGTAGACCTACCTACAACTAGGAAGGTCGAGTACAAACTTGTGTACACCAATCTAATTTTACTAACTACGGTAGACGGTAGAAAAACTTGATATAGCTCTAAGTGCCAAATTTTCAATGGAAAATGCAAGGTTAAGAATCCCCAATTGATGTAAGGATTATTAAATTGGGAGGGTTGTATCTAGTTATCGATGTGGATATTATGAAATGGGACTACTGTGTTTAACTTCCAAAATTAGAGTATACATTTTGTATAGTAGGTAAAGACAATCTGTTTGAAAAGAAGTCAACCTAAGTCACTTGACGATGATTCCTAAAATGAAAGGAATATTAAGGAAGGTAAAGTTTAGTTTGGTTGCAATTTGTGCATGATGTCATGGCGTGGAGAGCAAAAGTCAAGCAATGTTTCATAAGGAGTTCAAAACCTTTGTAAAACAATTTGTATTGTGTTTGAAGAGTCAAAGTCTCTACCTCTAGTAAGAACTCATGGAATAATTCAGGCCAACACCATTCTATTTTCTTCACCAATCATTTTGTTGAAAAAGAAAGACGGAAGTTGGAGATTTGTGTGGATCATAGGTTACTTAATTGTGGGCCTTTCACAATGGTCGGAAGATAACGATAGTGGCATATAAGTTGTTATTGCCTCCAAATGAAAAAAATACTTATATTATCCTTTGCATAAAGTTAAGGTTTGTATGGCAATATCACCATTACTAATCTTCCTCCTACAGATGATGAAGGGAAATATTGCCAAAGCCTGTTGTAAATCCTAGCATGGAGGATTGTAAAGAGAAACAATGTCGTTGTTCCTCGTTTTGTGATCAAATGTGCACATTTACCTGAAGTTGAGTCTACATGGGAAGATTGGAATATATTTACACTGCAATTCCTAATTCTGTAAACTTAGAGACAAGTCTAAAGACAATGAGGGGCAATTGTTAAGAAGTTTTAACAATGATATTTTATTCAATGGTTGTTGCCCATTTATAAAACATACAAAAGGAGAGATGAAAGTGCATCAACTAACAAAAGATGGAATGAACTGATGTGATGAAGAAATGGTGCCATTTGCATAAATCGAGAGTTGAAAATAGAATACCAGATAAAAATCATTGTCTTTCCCTATCTCTTTCTATCTTCTCAATCTACCTCTTTTAATTTTTGTGGAAATTGGACCTGATTACCTTCCTCGAGTTAAATGGGCAATCATAGTCGTGACAGCTAGTAGAAACCTCGACTTGTATGAAGCTTATTTTTTGTACAGTGAGACAATTAGTGGCAAAAAATATTTGATGCAAGCAAAAAGTACTTGAGTACAACGGGGTTTCGTCCAAATACATGGGTCATGATAGGATTCAAATAAAGAGAACCTACAAAGTTAAGGTCAACAGTTTGATGCTTAAGTTAGTATGTGAATTAGAAAAAAGTGTATCAGAAAATTGTAGAAGATATTGTAGACTATCAATGAGTTTACATAGTGTGTAATGTATATGTCACCTTAAACCCTTATTTAGGTTGCGATTTATAGGATTTATTGGACAGGATAAGATATAGATGATTTTCAAGAACTAAGTATTCTGTTGGGATAGATCCTTCCAACTTCAGCATCACATCTTCTTTGTATCTAGGTATTTCATTTTTTCTATTGCTAGAATCCCTCACCTTTTGTTTTAGGCACCATGTGTTCTAGTTTTTGGTAGATGAGTTTGGCCTTCCTCTATTCTTCTTAGGCCAGGTTTTGTTGGCTTCTTGTGGTGGCAAGTGTCTCCCTACGAGGACTACACGTGTCTTCCTGCTTGCTATTTGGCTTTCCAAGTAGATTTGCACTGCCTTCTCAAGTGGTATCTAGATTAATATGGGCTACTTAGGTTAGCCAATTAGGTTCATGATTTTTACTGAAAATAGGGTCATTAGTTAGTCCCCTCCTCCCCCACTCTAATAGGTAAACAAAGTTTATCTATTAGATCAGAGCACTTTTCCTGCAACTTTAACGGGTGTATTTTTCGGTAAGTTGGGATGTCCAAGCTGCTATTGGTCCTTCTCAACTCAGCTAACAAGTTGATCAACCGCCTTGTTTCTTCTTGGTGGTTTCTTTGTGTATTGCATAGCTGTAATTCAAAAGTAATTTTGTTTTCTAGCTACTTAGGTTGCAAGTAAGGACTTGTAGTTTTTAAATTGATTCATTAGCTGAGTGGGTTGTTTTGTTGTTAGAGACAATCAAGTGCTGGAAGCTAAGCTATCCAGTTGTTGTTGAGATGGGAGCATGGAGCCTGAACAATGCTAATATTTAGCATGGAGCTAGTTACTTTGAGAGCACGAGGCTCTTTGTCATGTGGACGTTGGTTCACTAGTTGAATTGCGAGTCAGACCTCGTTCTTTGTACGAACACTAGTGCAAAGTTTGAATCAAGAACTAGATCCCATTCTTTGTATGGACATTGGTCCACAATTTAAATTTAAGAGCAAATAGCCCGTTCTTGGTATAGACATTGATGTACAATTGGAATTCATGAGCCTAAGACCATTCTTAGTGCGACCACGGGTTCGTAATTTGAATTTTCAAGTTGGAGTCCATTCTTGATGAAAAAATTAGTTTTCAATTTTAATATACGAGTTAGAGCCTGTTCTTAATGCCTTGAGCTATTTGGTGGGAGGTTGACTCCCGTTTGTGAGACTTAGATGGCTATTCCATCCAAAATATTACGTCGCAAGAATATTTTGGAACAAGAGAATCCTTTTTTGTATTATCAGTATTAAATAAGAGAGATACTCAGACATAAAGTAATGAAACATTTGAAGAAAAATATTTGAAAGCATTAACAAATATTTATTTAGATAACATTGTTATGGGCTTGTCAATCAATGTTATTGTTAGAATAGGTAATCAGAAAGCCAATTAGTTGGTGGTTATGTAATCTATTCTAAGCAATTTCCTTTATTATGTAATATTGAATTATTGCAAGTTATATCCAGTGGCATTATTTTGTTGTGTTAACTTCATATATACTTTGTTTCACTACTTTACATCATAACAAAGCCAATATACCAATTATACAACCAAGGTAGTTGGGTTGCGCATTGGATGGCAAACTATGAGACCAACTAATGGTAGTTGGGTCTAAAAGATTCCTAGTCGAGAGCCTTGACACTGGGCATCGGGCGTTCTATGAGACTTGCACTAGGTGTTGCATTCATTGGATGAGTGCGGTGTTTCATCAGCGACAAACATGGGACGACTATGCAACTTTAGTGGGTGGTTGAAAAGGGTTATCAATCCAACTGACTATCTCACACGGAGTCGTCATATAGAGGCCTATGAGCTTGGTCGGTATGACTGGTACTCAACTCTGGTAGTATGGGATCTAGTCCTCAGACTTGAGGAACCATGACAGTCACATATATGTTGTATCATGGATCTGGCACGAGATGACTGTGTCTTTGATGTGGTCATTATAAGCCTTGTCCAATGCAGTTAGAACATATAGTAAGGATGGTGAGCTCCAAGATAGGATCCATCGTTTGTCAATATGTGATAGTAAGATCTCCTATGCACTCTAGAATGCATTTAAACTCCCTAAGTTTGTCCACAACAAATGATTAAATAGGAAATGGTCTCCTATGTCAATCGGCGGAGTAAACGCGTTTAAAGTTCTGAGCATAGCTGTCTAGTCCAGGATGGGAATCGATGCGCAATTCCATGCCCTAGACTTAGATTCTAAAAACTGACGGAAGGACCCTACCTGTATTGTACTTGGGAGCCTAAATGTTCGCGCCAAATTTATCTAGTGTTTAGTGCCATGGACCATTGTTATATGACTATCCATGGTGGTGGGTGCTTATAGATTAATGGTTAATTAGAAATAATTTGAAATCAGATTTAATTAATCAATTATGTTAGACACAAACTCAAGTCTAGCTGCAAGTGAATCTAACGAGTCACACAAGATCACTATAGAAGTAGTAGAATTAATTTGGAATTAATTCTAAAAGAAATAAATTAATTTCAATGGTTTAAATTAATTCTAGAGAATAAATGACTGGATCATTTAATGGGAAGATTCATTTATGGATGGCCCAATATGAAATTAATTGAACTAATTAGATATGGGTCTTGCACAATTGAATTAATTTAATTGATTTAATTATGTTTAATTTAATTAATTAATTATATTAAATAATTGATGCAGATGAACTCAAGTTATTTAATTAGATTAAATAAATAAGTTGGGGTACTTATTGAACCTCTTAATTGATGAGATTAATTGATCATTGGGCTTGGATAGGCCTGGCCCATGAGGAAGGCAACCCAAACCAAGTAGGAATCAGAGGCTCCTTGAGGAATGAATATGGACGAGAGTAGAACTTAAGCGGCCCTCATTCTCTGCCACCACCAACACCATCATGACTAGATTCATGATGTTTGACCTGGGTGTTATGAAAATCAAAAACACATCAAGGTTTGATTAGCTTAATTGACTTGATTAATTGAGGGTTAACTTGTATGCTATGATAATCACACAATTAGCCCATATGTATTTCACCTTTTGAAAAGGTGAATATACATCTAGTAGTCAATTGAAAAAAATTCATTCATACTCTTTCAATACACAATTCGGCCTCTCCTCTCCTTACGCTCTCCCTCTCTTATTGTATTCTTTGAACAAGGTGTAAGATTAAACTAACAATTCAGATTCATTAATTGATAGTGCAAATCCGAATTCGTCGGTTGAAAGAGCACGAGCTATCTAGCAATAGTCTCGTACTGCTTCCGTTTGTTTGGTGTGAAAAAATGTGAGAGGATCTACGTTGATCCTTGCATGAACACAACATCCGGAACAATGCTAGTAGCCGAATTAGTAACCGAAATGAAAGAGGTAAATTCGATGGAACCGTTTTGTATTTTTTTTTTGGTTTCCTCGCCTAAGCCACTTATGAATTTTTATTAATTATTCATTTTTAAGTTCTTACGTGTCAAACACCTGGAAAATAAAGGGGTACACCCCTTGATCTGGTATTAAATTTGACTTGAATTCCATCTTTCGCTGCTTTCTCTTATTCCTGAGCACAAACCGTTCCTTTCAGTTATTATCCTACCCACGCCCATATCCAATGAATACTCATGATGATTTCTTTATTCCCTACTTTTACACTACTTGAAAAAATACTCATTGGGTCTTTTTCAAATTATACACAAAAAGATCAGGTAGGGTTTAGGTCTTACCTTTTACTTTTATGTTTTCTTTTTCTTTTCCTTTTTTTTTATAATAGATAGTAAAAAATTAAAACTTCTTAAATTCTAAATTAACTTATTAATAGCATTCTTGACTTGTCGCGTGATAAAATAAAAATCTAATTAATCAAATTTTCAATATGTTGAAATTGACCATCATTAAAATTTAAATAATGATCTCAACTTTGTCCAAACGATATACCAATGTTAATTAATCATGAAATCGATATAAGTCCAAAATTAAGTATGAAAACTTAAAAAAGAACTAGTAAAAAATAATGAAGTTAAGTATGAAATATATTTAATTTTAACTTGAATTTCTTATTCATTTGAATTTACTATAGACAAAGTAAACTTATTCCCAGTCAAGTGGTGCCACGCAAAAAATAATATATTCAATATCAATTTATATTTACATTTCAAGTTTAATCAAATTTAATTCCTAAAGAAAATTAATTAATTGATATTAACATTTATTCTTCAACCAATCAAATGATGGAAAGTGTGAAATCATATCTTACAAATCAAACAAGTGCAAGCTAGTGATTTGACAATTAAATCATACCTTGCAAAATTAAGAAAATAAATGCTAAAGAAATCATGCAGAGACAATGATTAAATCGCACAACTTCATCAAATAAATATGACAAAGTATTTCATCCCACAACTATAAGTAGCGGTATTTCCCAACTATTCAAGACGCAACTGAATATAGAAGAAGACATAAGTGAAATACAAGTAATGTTATTAAAGTACAAGTCAAAACCGTGGTGGAAGATCCACGCATTCAAAACCTTGGTGGAAGATCTCCTTGAGATTTTCTCTAGCAAATCTCAAGAAAGAAAATCTCAAGGAGATCTACACTTTCAAGGAAAAATCAAGGAATTCATCGCGAAAATCATCAAAATTTGACGTTTGATTTGTGATTGCGGTGTGAAACCTATGGAGTAACGTTACTAAAGACAAGTCAAAACCTTGGTGGAAGATCCACACGTTCAAGGAAAAATCAAGAAATTAGTTGTGAAAATAATCAAATTTTTACTTTTGATTTGTGATTGTAGTGTGAGACCTATGGATTAACGTTATTAAAGTACAAGTCAAAACCTGTGGAAGATTGGAACTCTGACGTTACCAAAAAACAAATATAAAAATTCAAATCAAATATTTTAATTTATAGCGTTTAATTTGGGAATAAGTCAAAAAATCCTCGAACTTATGTTGTTGAAGACTCAAATCAACCTCAAAGGAGATCAAAACATCAAGTTTCACCTTTGAAGTTACCAAGTCAAAGCTCGCGCTCTTGAAGTGAAGAATCAAAGGATTCAAGTAGAGATTTTTGTATCCACAAAAACACAATTAAATTCAATTTGTTCCACATATTAATCGAGTTTAGCTAATTTAAATTTTGTTTGTACTTTTTTATTCTTTAACTATCAAGTTAAGTTTTTAATTAATTCCATCAAAAAGTTAATTTAGAGTTACTATCAAAATGAAGATGAAAAAACTTTAGCGTAATGGTCAAAGTATTAATATGTAAAAATTCTATGTACGCATCTATCCATATCACCGTCTGGGCGGCTAAGTCTCTCTCTTTTTTTGGTGGAGCTGTTTTTTTCAAGTGGTAGTTGTGCTTTACTCCCCATCCTAAGAAAGATTTGATACATTTTTGGTAGCTTGGCAGACAAAGTGAATTCGATCTGATGACGACTCCTTACACTTATAAATAAGTAGCCGCAATCACACGCGGTCCCCACGAGCATAATATTTATAAATTTAAGTTTTAATAAGCATAAAGTTTGTTTGACTTGTAAACAAAATAAAATTGTACAATTCTAACTTAAATGCACATTAGTCGCATACTTGTTAATTCTTTAACTCTAATTTATTTCTTGAATTAATATTCATGACTTATAATATCGCATAACTATTGATATATAAGATTAATATATTACTCGTAATATAAAAAACGAAAAACCCCATCTAGAAATGGTTCAATATATAAGCACTAGAAAATTCCAAGAAAAAGAATAGAAGATAAACACATATGCACATCGCTTCTTTAAGAAGGGGGGTCCATCATGTAAAAACTATATTAGTAGTATATATGCAACTCTGAGGTTTTTGATTGTCTAATGACTATAGTTAAGAACTGTGTAATGTCATTTGCACAATTATGTACTTAGTAGTAAGGGTTTGTACATGATAGAACTGGAAGATGCTACTTTTTGTTAGTTAACATATGCATGTATTCAATGCTGAAAATATGTTGTAATATATGCTAGTGATATGCACGTTGATGTAAGATGTTATTGCTATAAATGGAGCTCTGTAAGGAAAGCTTATGGTTTTTCTTGTCCTTTTTGCAATGAATTTGATATCGTAACGAAAGCTATATTCTCGTAGAAAATACTCCTATAATGGCTACGACTCGATAGTCGTAGCATAAGATGGTGTTTTTGCATCGAGTTTTACATCATACCTAAAGCTATTTTCTCATAACGATTACTCACATAGTAACAATGACTCGAAAATTATAGCAAAAGGCTGTAACAAATCCAACTTTTTGCTTCGAATAGGACACCGTAACAAAAGCGAATTTTTTGTAGCAAATAACTTTTTGCTATGAATTTTGTGCATAGCTACGCCCTTTGTCCCATTCATAGCAAAATCATAGCAAAAACCTTTTCGCTACGAATTTTGGCCATTTGCTACGATTTCAGCATTGTAGCTAAAAGCAAAAGGGGGGGTTCTTTATGAAAAAACTATATTAGTAGTTAATCATGTCACCGAAGACATAAACCAAAAGGATGAGCAAAATAATCCTTAGAGGACGGAGAGGCAAGCAATTGACGACCAACAACAAGCTCTAAAGAAAAATGCACAATTGTGAAGTTTAGTGCTTCCTTGACTTATCGAGATAATAATTAAATATCCAACCATCCATCTCTAATCAATGACTAACCATTCTGCTTCTTTATATGGTTTATAACGTTCTAACCACAAAAGTGTAATCTAAAGGAAGATTCTAGAGCACAAAAATCTAACAGAAACATAAGAGGTTAAAGAAGAAAATATCATACTACTATAACTGTTGTAAAGCTTACATTAACTATTAGGAAATTAAACAACATCCTGCAGCGGATAGATGTACCCCTCTACATTAGCACACGCAATGAAAACCAGTTGATTTACATTCTAACTTTATGATAAAATGAAATAGTTAATGCTAGAGAGAATGAGAGACAGAAATGCTTACAATTTTTCAAAAAAAAGTTGTTTTCCTTTCTTTGTAGTTTCCTTCTCTTTCTTCTTATGCTCGATCAATATATCCTTCTCAGTATGCTTTGTTTCTGCGGACTTCAATTCTTTATCCTAGTCCAGATGAAGTATTTAAAGGAATTTAAGGTCGGTGGGAACTTGTAGGTGATATGCTAAAGATTGTAAGTGAACTTATAATGAATAAAGAGGAAAAGCACTTACAATCCGGGCCATTCGATCCTTTAATTCCTTTATGTCTTATGGATCTTTAAATCAACCTAACCAACATAAAAGTATACCAGTAGCCATAGGTAAATAAAGTCCAAAAAATGTGAAATAGGATTCTTCATGTACAAATAGCATGAGGTACTACTCAATCTAATTCAACATTAATTTGTAATGACAGGGCATGATGAAGTGGATGTATTCTTGCTTGGAAAATCCTAAAAGAGTAAAAGCATGTTTCAAGTCTTTAACCAATAACATTAGAAAAAATCTTAAATTCATAAACTAAAAAATTATCAAGATTAGGATATGTGACATAGAATAGAATGGACACATATTCAAGATTCCAACAATTAATTATGAATCAAACAAATGACAACTAGACTCACCTTTTTAGCCATTTGAATAACTCTCTGAATCTACTGACATGCTTCTTGCTATTCATCTCCACTAGCCTAAACAAATTCAAGAGTGAACCATTAAAAATAAATCTATTAACCAAAAAGAAATCAATGTGGAAAAGAAAAGATAGCAAAACCTATCTTATTTCGCTCGACTGCCTTTTTCCTCCATATAGTGCTTCCTATAAACCCAAACTACATTTCAATTCTTACAATCATTTTTTCAGCATTTTATACCCAAAATTCCCAAATATTGGGTTTCAGACCTATTAAGTAATTTTTCATATTCAAAATCACTTTTCAGGATTCAAAACCGAAAAGCCCCAAATTTGTGCATGTGCGATGTCAACTGAGGTCCAATTACTTGAAGAAACCAAGTAAATAGTGTGAGTCTATGCGTGTGTGAGATTTTCATCCTCAAGAAAAGCTATAAAAATTGGAAAATAAGAAGAAGAAGAAACATGGTATTTTTAAACCTGTTACCTAGGTTTCCTTCAGACAAGTTGACAGCGAGTTATTCCGAACTAAAAGCGGCAGCGGCAACTATGGGAACGATGGAGAAGATGGTGGTGCACCATGGTCAGCTGTGCGAAAGATTTGGTTGAAATCCTAACTTATTCTGTGAAAGTGAAAGAAAGAAGAGTGAGAAACATATGAATGAAATGAGAGGGTTGTCAGTTTCTTCCAAGAATTGACAATGAGGAGGATTTCTTGCAAAGAATGGTAGAGGATTTTGTGCTGGAATGTTTACGTAATTTGGCAATACTTTGGATTTGTCTTAGAGAAATTTAGGGGTTTTTCCTTTTTAGAGACTTTTTTCTTAACTAGAAAGGATGATTTGCGATGCACGTATACAAATATATTTTTAGAAGTAAATATATCATTTATGTTAGGTTCATGATATTACTCATATTTTTTCATTGAAACATTAGTATTATACAATTAGGCTTAAATGATTTTTTGGTCTTGTAAGTATTGCCATTTGGCATTTTTGTCCTTTATATTTTTAGAGTTGAGAATTGGTCCTGTAACTTTTCCCCACTTCGCAATTTTAGTCCTTCCGGAACCGAAAATTTTAAAAATTTCTGAAATTTCGCACGTGGCAAGCACGTGTGTCTTATAAATTGGGGCTTTGCATTTCATTGGCCACTTTTTCCAACATGGCAATAAAAAATATAAAATTAAATGACGTGGCTTTCCCAGCCACGTCACGTTGCTGAATCAGAAAACAAAAAAAGGGGGAAAAAGTTCAGCTTTCCCTATTCCCCTTCATTCTTTATAATTAAAAGAGGGAAAAGCTCTCACCAATTTTGCAGCAAGAACCCTAGAAAACATTGCTATCGAACAGAAAAGGGAAAAGCTCCAATGTATTCTGTCACCGGTCTTGAGGAATGCTACTGTGGAAGGGCGTCGATTCTCCGGACATCTTGGACAGATGAGAACCTAGGTCGTAGGTTTCACTCTTGTAGAAATTACAAGGTAAGTTTTAATTTGTTTTTTCTTTTGTTTGTGCAGAAAATTTGCAGAAAGTTTCACTCTTTGGTTGTCTGTTTTTGACAGAGTGGAGGATGTAGATATTTTGCATGGGAGGATCCCCCAATTTGTAGAAGAGCTAAGGCAATTATATCCAGTTTGTTGAGGAGGATTAATATGTTGGAAGATGATGTGCTGAAGCTAAAAAGGAAGAATAGAAAATTAATTACCAGTTTGTTTGTCTTGCATTTTATTCTGATGATTTGGTGCTGGTGGAGTTTGAAGGCTACAATGAAGATGCCAAATACTGGAGAAGCTTTGAAGATTGCTTAAGTTTTTAATGGTTTTTTTCCTTTTTACTGATTCAGGATAATTAACTAATTATCCTTGTTTCAAGTGTTTGATGTAAGTTGGAATTTCCTTGTATGAAGTGTTGGTGTAAGTTTGATGAAGTGTTTGATGTAAGGATGAATTTTCATTTGTATGTATGAAGTGTTTCATTTGTATGTAAGTGTTTGTTCTGTCAGAATGAGTTTGTGATGAGTTTGTGTGATTAAATTGAAACCAGCCCAAAAAAAATGAACAAAATAGCCAAAAATGGTTTTGAACCTGAACACATAAGTTCCAAAAGAAGTACTTTCATAAACATCATACCATAATATCTGTCACAACATCAACTTGGTATTGTTGGTTTTGCCAAACTACAAAAGGTAATTGGTACTAACATGGAGAAACATTCTTAACCAAAAAACATACTACTGAAGGCACAAGTTTGTTTTTGCCATCCACAAAAAGTAATGTTGACTAACATTCTTAAGTTCAAATGTTCTTGTTTAAATCTAAATACTTATATCCTCCTTCTGTGATGATGTGATTGACTACTTGGCTGGAAGTTCTTGGTGGATTGAATCTTGGAAGTGGATGAGGGCCAGCCATAGGTGGAGGTTCCCTAAATTGCAGTCTTGGATGTAAGTCTAGGTGCTGATTTGTGATGGTCATTTGTTGGTACATTGATGGTCCAGGCCTAAATGTGATATTGCCTTCATTTCTTCCATTCTCTTCTTCCATTCACTTATAGTGCAAGCCTTTGCAGCTTTCCATAGAGCATTCTTATATGCTAACCCCCTGAACCCAGCACTTTTAAAATTATTGTGCAGGTGCCTAACACAGAATCTGTGTTCAGACCCTGGAAACACTTCCTCAAATGCTTGCCTGAGACCCTTCTGCTTGTCAGACATAAATGTGAAATTGTTCTTGTCTGACTATGTTCAAATCATGTTTCAGAATTATCAAAAACCATTCCCATGACTCTGTACATTCCTTGTTAACAACAGCATAGGCAATTGGGAAAAGGTTGTTATTAGGATCCACACCAATTGCTGTCAAGAGAATACCCCCATGTGGCCCCTTCAAATGACAACCATCTACTCCAATAATAGGCCTAGACCCAGATTTGAATCCTAATTTCAGAGCACCAAAACACACATACATTCTGCTGAATCTGTTCTCTCCAGATTGGTCCTCAGTACCCACAATAACAGTTGAACTAGGGTTTGTATTTCTAACCTCCTCCGCATAATCCCACAGCCTTGTATATTGGTAATCAGGGGTACCCTCAATGACCTTTAGTGCTGCTCTCTTAGCCCTATAGGCTTGGTCCTTGGACACATTGACCCTTAGTTCATTTATAATGTCAAGCCTAAACCCTTTCATGCTTCTTTTAGGGTCAGATTTAAATTTCTGTAGGTACTTGTCTCTCAACCAATCAGTCTTGATATTTTTGACATCAAAAATTTGTGGGCAAGAATGCTGGGGAGAATACAGGTTTATTTGAAATGTCTCCTCATTTGGCAACTTGATAGCATGCATTTTCCACTCACAATCATCATTCCCACATATTGCATACATCCTTATCTTGTCATTTTTTATGAACCTGATGGTTCTTTTTGTCTTGATAGCATGTGAGATGATGGCTTTCTTGAACTCCTATTTATTACTAAACCTCATCCCCAGTTCAAAAGTAGGGTAAAAAGTATCATCTGGATTAAACAAAGGATCAGTAGGCCCATCCCCTTCACCATCTTCAGAATCCCTATGCTCATCCAGTTCACCATCATTGTCAACCACATCAATTTCCTCTCCCTCACTAGACTCACTTTCATCTTCTTCGTTTTCTACTGCATTCCTATTCCCAATTTCAGTTTCTACCTGAGGCTGTTCATTGTTTCCATCCCCCATTTCATAATCAGAATCTATCAACTCATCACCCTCCTCCCCTTCACCACCCTCACCATCCTTCTCACCTTCACCACCCTCAGCCCCTTCACCACCCTCACCATCCTTCTCACCTTCACCACTCTCAGCCCCTTCAATAGTATCAACATAAATCACAATCTCTCTGTCCACAAATCTTTTTTTATATTCTCCCCTAAGATCATTGGTATCAATCAACAACTTAAAACCTCTATTAACAATTATGTAATATCTTCTATTCTTACTGATCCCAACACTATCACACCACATATTCAAACTCCCCAAGCAACATTCATTATTTGACACATAATCATATTTCACTATACTACCACCAACATATTTGGCTTCAGGAACATGCGCAGGCTGTCCCCCATAACAAACACTCATGGTAATGGAATCACTGTCTGGGTCTGTTTATTAAGAAAATAAGAAACACAAAAACAAAACAACAAAATCACTACTACAATACAAAAAAAGCTACAGAACACTCACATTATTAAAAGAGAAAAATAGAAGAAAGGGACCACCACATATATATAATAAAAGGGGTGGGGGGACCAACAAGGACCCAACATATGATAAACAATTTTGAAACATATTTTTTACATAAACTAAAGCACATAAATATACTGAAACAAACGAGCACAAACATAAAAGTGAAAAAGGGACTTACAGTAAACAGGTAGGGGTAAACCCACATGCCTCGCATGCCGTTTCATCACCATCCTTCCTTCGTTAGCAATCACCTCTTCGACAAACTAACGGTTTTCCTTTGGTTAAGCAAATCGTTGGAGATCAATGTCGGATTTCGTTTTAGCAGATTAGGATTTTTTGGGGGTGGGGATTACAGAGTTTTTGGGGGGAGAAAGTGTCGATTGAGGAGAAAGACAGGTTATGAGAAGGCTGAACTTTTTCCCCCCTTTTTTTGTTTTCTGATTCAGCAAGGTGACGTGGCTGGGAAAGCCACGTCATTTAATTTAATTTTATTTTTTTGCCATGAGGGAAAAAGTGGCCAATGAAATGCAAAGCCCCAATTTTTAAGACACGCGTGTTTGCCACGTGCGAAATTCCGGCAACTTTTAAAATTTCCGATGCTGGAAGGACTAAAATCGCGAAGTGGGAAAAAGTTACAGGACCAATTCTCAACCCTAAAAACATAAAGGACAAAAATGCCAAATGGCAATACTTACAGGACCAAAAAATCATTTAAGCCTATACAATTATATTTTCAAAAAAAATGATAATAATTATTTAAATAAATAATGAAACTATTCAATTCTATTATTTGTAATTCACTTTCTAAATTTAATTGGTACTATTGAATAAAAAGATATTCCCCAAAATTAAAATTTTGTATTTCATATATTTACTAATGATTATTTCATTATTATGTATCAAACCAATTAATAGGAAAATATAAAATAATGATATTCCAAAAATTATTATTAAAATAAAATAATTTGTCAAAGCTCCTTATCTTGGATAGAAGAAGTTCCAATTTAATAAAATAAATTGATCAATGTTATTTGTAGGTTTTATTATGCATATTTCTGTTGTTTAATTTTGTTTTATTTTTTGTTACATTTTGTATGTGTGTTGTATGTTTTCTTTTACTTCTATATTTGAATATCATTTATTTTTAGTTTATTGACGCTATTACAAACTAATTATTTATGGACTATTGTTATAAAACTATAATCAAAATAGACCATAGTACCAATATTAGTATTGTAAGATCCTATAATGTATGTTAATCATATTTCAGTATCAACTTTTTATATTGTAAAAACATTATTTACATTCTTTATTTACTTATAAATTTTGAAATATTATTATATAAAATTTTATTTTTCACCTATATAAAAGAAACAATAGATGTAAAAGTAAAACATTCAAGATTAACTAATACTAAAAAAATCAAGCGTTAAAAGATTCACTCAATAGTTGAATTTTCATAAGCAATTTCAATTTAATAATATTCTATTCATATATCAATTTTTATTCTCTTTAGTACTCATGCTTTGTAAACTTTTAAGATATTTTTATAAATTTATTACTGGAAAATATATATTAATCTCATTGGCTCATTTATTTATCATCTTTTTTTTTCTAATTTTAACATAATTAACTCAATTTTTATTTATTATTTTATTGTACTCAGTTTATTCTCAAAATTTATTAATTTTCTTAATATGGAAATGTAATTGTACTAATGTGTTAGTATATAATTATTTTAAAATTTTATACTTTTAATTGTTACTGTGTTAATGATTACTCATCATTTGACTTTTCTTATTTTCATAAGGGGAGATAACATTTTTCAGCCCGTAACGTAGGTCCTTTCCATTTTAATTTGGTCTATTAATGATTTTGGGATTCTCACTTTCATTCCCATAAATATTAAAAAGTAGCAATTTTGGTTTCATAACACCTTTTCCTCTGGATATTCAAAAGAAAATGTCATGTGGGCGTTAAGTGTATAATAATACAAAGGGACCAAATGTTACAACTTTTATGCACCTTTTATAGCATAAGAATAGTTATATATGTCTTGCTAGAACCTAGAATTATGTTAGTTAATTTACTACTCAATAAGATAAGGTTTTAAATTAAATTATTTATTATATTACTATTTATACTCAATGTCAATATCTTGGGGGTGCAGGGGGAGGGGGACATGGTGTTTTTAGCCTATTAATATTGAAATAAAATAAATCAGTTAGCTTCTTTTTAGATTTTCAATAACATTTCTAATTTAATCATATTGATAATATTTATTGTAATTAAATTTTGATACTTATTCGTTATTCCATTTTAGAAGAAATTTCATTTTAATAAAACTGATCAAGTTTTATTCGTGGATTTTATTGTGTCTCTTTGCTATTGTTTGATTTTTCTATATTATGTCTGTATATCTAATATGTTTTCTTTTACTATATTTTGAATGTCGTTGGTTTTTAATTTATTGACACTAAATGATCACAAACTAATTATTTATTGATTATTATTATAAAAATATAATTTAATTGGACAGTATTACCAATATTTTGTATTGTAAGATCCTAATGTTAATTATATTTCAGTGTCAACTTTTAAATATTGTCAAAGTATTATTTACATACTTTATTACCTTCTAAATTTTGAAATATTATTATATAAAATTTTATTTTTGGCCTTTATATTGCAATTTTTAATTCTATATATTTTTAGTTTAACTTCTTAATCTTATTTTCATATGCACCGATTAGTATAATCTATTTATTATCCATATATATTACGTTACAACTTAATTTTTTATGTTAAATATGTGGTTGTAATACTTTTATTCTATTAATTAATATAACAAAACAATAGATGCAAAAGTAAAGCATTCAGGATTATTTAATACTAAAAAATCAAATACTAAGAGATTCATTCATTAGTTGAATTTTCACAAGCAATTTCAATTTAATAATATCATATCCACATATCAATTTTAGGTTGTAATTAAATTTTGATATTTTTATTTATTATATATATATATATATATATTTAAGTTTAGATTAGTATTTTATATATTATTCATGTGTGGTTTTTTAAAATTTAATGTGTCATGGTAAATTAATTATATTAGCAAAGTAATTGTGTTGAAATATTATTTAGCATATTAATTTTTTTAGTTGAATATGTTATTAATTATCTAAGTAGTTTAGAGCAATTAAGACTCTTAAACATTTTTCTTATAGAAATTTATTTTTTCTATAACTAATTTTATAATATAATTTTGGGTTAAATACACTTTGACCCCCCAAATTATCATTGATATAACACTTACCCTCCTAAACTATCAAATATAACACTTACCCCCCTAGTTGGACAAAATTGCCCCCTATTAGAAGCAGATTATTAAAATTCTGTGTAATTGGATTCATTAATGATTCACGATTTAGGTTTTTTATCCTAAATTTATATGGGTGAGGTTTAGAATATTTAGAATTCTAAATTGTTAAAAATTCCAGAATCTGTAATATAATAATTAAATAATATATAAATGAGGGTATATTTGTCTTTTCACAATGAGGAACAAACAATTTGAGTATTCACACATTTATATAGGGTATAGATTTGTTGAAAGTGAAGGGATTTTTCTTTTCAAATATTCTTTAATAATTAAAATTTTGGAGGGAGTAAATCTTAGTTTTGGATCAAAAATCTTTTTTCTACAATCAAAAAAATATTTATTGCAAAAGGTTGCAAAACGACGTCGTTTTATGCACTTTTTTCTTATTATACAATTATTTTAGTAATAAAATAAAATCATAGCAAATACTTAATACGACGTCGTTTTGCATGGAATACTTGCTACAGGCTAAAGTTTGTAGTAAAAAGCAACATTTGCTACGTGGCTTCTGTTGTAGCCAAAAGATTGATAGCAAAAGGCTATTTTATTGTAGTGAGTCAATTTGTGTGGCTGGAGATTACCGGACGACAGGGAGTTTAGAATTTCTGGTAAGTACAAATTATTCATATCTTGATATACAGAATCAAATGAACTACTTCCTATGAAAGCTTGAACTACCCTTTTATTTAGCTTGTTAACATCATCATTTAGTGGATTTATTAGAACTCTATCCATCATATACTCAATATCATAAGTATGCAAACCTAAATCTGGAAAAGTAGATTCTATCAAACGATCAATTGAATGTTCACCTTCAAATGGTATAGCCATTGAATCTTTGATCATTCTATGCTCTAATGTTGTCTGCCAAGTGAAGAACCTTAATGATGGACTATAAATGCGACTCCACAATGCTTGCTTTCACGGCTTGTGACCTTGTGTCTCCGACAACAACAGGTACAACTTGATGAAATTCACCTCCTAATATCATAATCTCACCACCAAATGGCAAATCAACTCCAAACATTTCCCTTAAAGTTCGGTCCATAGTTATAACTGCCTTTCTATCTGCCATGGGTGCGTTATCCCAAATGATTGTTGATGCTCGATCTAATAGTTGACATACTTCATATGAAATTACACCTAGAGCTTGAATCCAACTTAATTGGTACTTCAAGTTTAGAATGTGATGTTCTACCACCCAGTAGTTGGATTGCTGCAATGCCTGATGTTGTAGTGGCTACCATTATGAATCGAACATTGCAGAAACTTGCAAGTACCACTCGATATAGGAATGTTTTGCCAGTACCACTAGTACCATCAATGAAAAATGTGTCACTCGCTTTTCTCATAATCGCATGTTTGATGGTGTTAAATGCCTGCAACTGACCTGGATTAAGTTTGCTGACAGCATTAAGACCATTGAGTGGAATGGGTATGCTTAGTTCATCTTCTGTTAGACTGGAGATGCTGCTCAAATCTTTATAGTCTTCCACAATCTTAGGTAAGTCAAACTCTTTTAAACTCCTCTTATGCTGCAAAAGTATATTGTTTATGTCATGTAGAAGCCTATTCAAAATTAAGACATTATTCGTGGAACTTGAAGAAGGATAATCCTCAATCATGTAAGGATAATTTTCTTCCCACAATCGTCTTACCCCAATTGGTTTACATAAAGAAACATTGTGGCAAACAACCTCCTGAAAACTGAAGGCATTCTAACAACTCTTGCCTTAATTAAGCATTGACAAAGACTATCATCTTCTTCAAGAATGCCACATTTCTCAGCAGCTTGCTTAAATGTCGGATAATGCAGATTATTTACTGTCAACAAATCATCAAATGATTTAGGTCCTCTGACATGATTAAGTATAATGCATATATGAAACCTTTCTCCTTCATTTGGTGATACAACATATATCCGACCAATAACTTTCTATTGTGATCTTATTTTCTGCCAAACCTTTTCATTAGACACCATTGTAGTATTTAGGGAATTCACTATACAAATCCTAGTTAGGTTCTTGACCTTCATTATAAACTCTAAAGAATTCATTAACATTATTCGAGAATTTTGTTCATCTGATAGCACATCAGAAATCTTCTGGAAACTATGAATTTGAACCTATTGCATACTTTGGAAGATGAATTTGTAATCATACAACTAATGGATATATTTAGCTCTTTGGGAACTTATATATCTTTCATAGTGCCTCTGGAGCACAAATCCATCCATCAACGTATTGAATAATCTCATCATAATTTGGCCCTAGGCAAACCTCAAATGCAACACAGCCAGGTATCTTATAGACATACTTATATAACTACTTTATAGTTTTGTATCTTGTAAAGTCAATTGATAGTGACAACATTTGCATCTTGTAAAGTTGATGTACAAAAGTATTGATAAGATGATCTATCCAGATGATTGGAAAAAAAAAATTGCGTATATAAGGTGATTCCATGCGAAGAGTGTAGATGGATTGACCTTTGGGGTTTAGCTTGTACCTAGAGATTAAATACTTTTGATAAAATTATTTCTTAAGTCAATTGAATTTACTTGATTCATCAAGGGAGTTTAACTTTTCATTGATCGTAATTGATTGATACGGATGTACTTGAGCCTAAGTGAGTTTCTCTTGTTGTTAATTGGAATTAATCTTCAGTTGATATGGACTGATTTATAGGAGAGTTCTATGTGACTAGTGAAATAATATTATACACGAGATTAGGTCAATAAGTTGGAATGCAATGCTAAACTTGCATGCTTATATATTTTGGAAAGAACATCTAAAACCTTGATAGTTAATGGAAGTAATCTAGTGATGGAACTATTGCAACCTTGTTGGCTCGAGGAGTACATTCTCTAAGTATTTTAATTGTAAACCCTAGGTTCTAGTATGTCATCACATGTCAAGTAGCAAGTGGACTACATTAGAACCCAAACATGCTTGATAAATATTATACATTTATATTACTTGATAGGGTTCACTTAATAAGAATAGCTCTTTAGCGTATTAGTTAGTATATATCAGGATTCAGGACCGAATTCTCTTAACGGGGGGAGAGTGTGACGCCCCTGTCTATTATATTAAATATTACTTATCATCTTTGATAAATTTTATTTGTTATTACCTATATGATCTATTCTTTTTATATATTTTTTTGCTTGAGAATTATTTACGAAAGCTTATTTGAGTTAATTTAGTATAAAGAAGCAATTATATGAAACTCAATTACTTAATATGTATGAATTAAAAAGTCCGAGATCGAGTAGAAAATAAGTTATAGGATATAAATTGAGTGCATTAAAACTATATCTAGGAACTAAGTTGGATTTTATGAAGTACTAGGGTGCAAATTGTATAAGTTTAGGGATTGGAACTAAAATGTAATTTTCATAAAGTTATTAAAATAAATAAAAGTAAGAAGATAATCTTCAGCTGGAAGACACCTCCTGCTCCATTCGAAAACCGAGAGAGGTGCTGGGGTTTTTTAAGTGCAAGCCACATTTTGGTTTCCACATGCATCTAAGTATTTATATATGTATCTCCTCCAATTCTACTCTTAGAATCAAGGTAGCCTGAGAGGGAGTTTGGGGTCCTTTTTTAGATAGAGAGTGGTTAGACAAGAGGATTGAGAACGGAATGGGTGTTGGAGTGTTTTAGGAGGTGTTGGTGGCCAAGCGTATCGGCGGCGTTCCTCCTATCGTCCTTTAGTTTCTCGGCCGCTGCTACCATTTTTTTCGTGCACTGGTATTTTATATGGGGGGAGCATGTATATCTACAAGTCTATTGAGTGCGACTGAGGGGGGAAATAGCATTTTTGGTCTCATAACTTAGACTTTTTTCACTTTTGGTATCATTCATTACAGGATTAACAGTTTTGGTTCCGTAACTTACAAAAATTAGCATTTTTGGTCCCACCCTGTTTTTCCGTTAATTTTTTAACGGATGTTGAGTTTTTACCGTTAAGTTTTTGAAATTGAAGGTAAAATTGAAGTCATTTGTGCTTGTGATGATTTTTGGCGGGAAAATAACTACCATTGAGGGCTAACATAAAAAAATCAAGAAAATTAGGGCAAATAAAGGGGGAAAAATACAATTTTGGTCCACTAATATAGGGGTGGTGGCACTTTTGGTCTAGGGCATTTTGGGAATAGCAATTCAGGACAATATTTTTGAAAAAGTGGTAATTTTAGTCCATGGAGCCCTAATTTTGCCGGATTTAGTCATGTGATTGGGACGTGTGCTGAACAAATTGGGGATTTTTAGATTCCGGCAACAATTGCTGATGTGGATTCACTGAGACGACCGTCAGTGTCGGATTCACATGACTAAATCCGGCGAAATTGGGGCTCTGTGGACTAAAATTGCCACTTTTTCAAAAATATTGTCTTGAATTGTTATTCTCAAAAGGCCATGGACCAAAAGTGCCACCACCCCTATATTAGAGGACCAAAATTGCATTTTTTTCCCAAATAAAGGTGATTTCTATCCTCTTTCACAAAAAATAATTTTTCATTCTTTAATTTTATTTGTGTTGCAATTTATCATTTTGTATGAATTCTATAAATATAAAAACAAGTGATGACCCACAAAAAAGTCAAGTAATGCAATGTAAGCACACTTGACAAAAAAGCAATTTTATAACAGTTTATTTGCCCTAATTTTCATAATTTTTTTATGTTAGCTCTCAATAGTAGTTATTTTTCCGCCAAAAATCATCCCAAGCACAAATGGCGCCAATTTTACCTTCAATTTTAAAAATTTAACGGCAAAAACTCAACCTCCGTTAAAAAATTAACGGAAAAACAGGGTGGGACTAAAAATGCTAATTTTTGTAAGTTATGGGACCAAAACTGCTAATCCCGTAACGAATGATACCAAAAATAAAAAAAGTCTAAGTTATGGGACCAAAAATGTCATTTCCCCGCGAATGAGGAGATGATGGATTGAGGGATGGGTGTCTGGTAAAGAAAAATAGAGAGATGAAGTAGGAAGATGAAATTAAGGGGAAACTAAAAAAAAAAAAAAAAAAGAGGAATAGCAAATAAAAATGGGGTGAGAAACCTCCATTCTTATTGAATCTGTTGTTATTCTTTTTTTCTAGATTGCACCAACCAATAACGCGAGAGCTGCAGGAAGCTTTGGGTTATAAGCGGTTATCACCTATAACATCCAACTTTGAATAAAAAGTGTCAAAAAAACGAAAGAAAGGCCCTAGCCAAGTTTTATTCTTAGTCTCTTCTACTC